>OX465298.1:33588676-33913457 GCA_949987735.1 Leucophora obtusa | reverse complement strand
CAAATACTTCACAGAGTTTTTGCTTTCTTTTACGCTTGAAAATAGAAAAAGTTCTATTTTTAACAACTTTACCAGGCCACTGACTATGTTAACTTTTTTTGCTTTCGCTCCGTAAATACAATATCTCCTTCGGCAACCTATATAAAACAGTTAAACATTTGTGCCAAATTAGTAAAAAAAAGTCTTGTTGTAATAACAAACCGATTGACCGAGATACAAGCGGTTTTCAGTTTATTTGAATTTGACAAAAAAACCAAACCGGTCGGTTTTTTAAAAATGATATTCTATCTTCTACGTTTCCCTTATTTAGTAATTTTTAAGCTCTTTGAAACTGTTCTGTCGCATAAATTATTAAACTCACAATTTTTAATTCATTTCAATCACCTTTGTTATAAATTTGTTTTTTTTTATACCGTACACCTTTAAGTGGACAGGGTATAAATAAGTCTTTTAAGTCTGTAGATATACACAAAGAAATTCAACGCCAATGGAATTGTAAAAGTATATTTTGGTACCTGCAACTAATAAACTAAGTTAGCACAACTATATTTAAATGTGATTCCTGAACATTTGGTGTGTTGCAACCAAAATTCAATTGTGTTAACCAAGTTTTATTGTGAAATCCAAAACTGAGTCTCACCAACGGTTTTCAATTTCGAATTTCAGTTGAAAAATTAGGTACAAAATTATTCTCTGTATGTATTTGCATAATTCACTCATACAGTAACCAGGCGGTTTTCATCGCCTCTTTCGAACATTAACAGTTTGTATCGAAAAATGTTAGCCTTTGCAGACATGTATAATTCTTATGCAACATTTTTCGATACAAATTAAGAAGAGATTGATTTAAGAGAGGTAGGGAGAGTTGGGAAGTCTTTTAATTACACTGTGAGACAAATGGTAGGGGTCAGTGATCGGGAAGGGTTCAAACAACCGGGGAAAGTTATATCGGTAAAAAAGAAGTTATGCGTGTCCCGGCGTTTCCCTGGGTCACCCCTAGGAATCGAGATATATCGATTTGACCTTTGGTGGTCTTTTTTACATAACTCGAGAACCACTAGTCCGATTTTGCTCAAACAATCTTACAAAAATTAAAATTACAATTCTGTTAATATAACGTTTTTCTATATACTCAACAGTTTTGCCGATAAAAATAAATGTATGAAGAAAAAAATATTTTTTTGCCTAAAATATTAAAAAAAAGTAATAAACAAAAGGTTATTGATTTTTATGGTAGCGGTAACAAACATTTATTTTTACCGGCAAAACTGTTGAGTATATAGAAAAATGTTATATGAACAGATTAAAGGAATTGTAATTTTTAATTTTTTTAAAATTGTTTGATCAAAATCGGACTAGTAGTTCTCGAGTTATGCCAAAAAAAAGATATATCTCGATTCCTAGGGGTGACCCAGCGTAACGCCGGGACACGTATAACTTGTTTTTGACCGATATAACATTTCCCGTTGGTTTCATCCCATTCCGATTTTGACTGTCGCATAGTGTTATATATACGTGGCAATAACCACCATATATAAAATATTTATATAAAATACCTCAATTCGGTCCTCTTCTGGCTCTACATTAACTGAAAAATTTCCAACAACATACGCTGACCCATTTGTTAAAGTTGTATATTTAGTATAGGAGAAATCAAATACTTTGTCTATAGACAAATCAGGATATTCACTGCAAGGACTAAATATATTTTCCTCTTGCAATTCGGCTTCATATTTAACTGCAAACTTTTCAAATGTCATGAAAAATTAATATGTTTACAAAATACAAAAAGAATATAAAAAATAACTTACTATTATCACAGGGAAGAACAGAAGTAGCAAAATCATGCTTTTTATTTGACGTTCAAATAAATTAAATGTTGCGAAAAAAATTTATAAACACTACAGGCTTCACAGCTATTTAAAATATTATGTATTTTGTTATTGCACTATTTATAGTAATAACTTTTATAATCTATAATATTTATAATCTATTAGATTAGATTATAAATATTTTTAGTAAACACTGTAATTTTAGCATCCGAAAGATGTCAGTTTAATATTGATGATCATGTTAATTTGAGAAAATAACATGCTACTAACTAACCGACATTTAAACACTCTTCGATTTCGAATAATCAATTATTTTAAAACATATAATAATGAGTTGATAATAACTACCCGATAATAAATAGTTTATATAATATTATATATATTAAACCGACTCACGAAAAAAAGTAAAAAAGTGCCGCCCTCAAAATAAATCTTGGTTTGTTTTATGATGATTCCCAAAATATTTCGGGTCTAGCAATGAGATCTCACGAGCTGGACCATTTTTAAAAATGATATCTTTTTAGTTTTTGTAAGAATTTTCCATTTTAACTGAAGACAACATAATCAATATGGGTATCATATGAAAGGTTTTGACTTAGCAAAGATTTTTTTTTAATGATCCAGCTATTTTGGGAATCATCATAAAACAAACGAAGGTTTATTTTGTGGGGGCGTGTTTTTTTCTGTCCATATAAGGTGAGTCGCTCTAATATATGTGAATGGATATATTCTCAATATGTAAATAACTGGATACAATTCCATCCGAAAAATTGTTATATTAAATTGCATCAACATATCCGAGGTGTATCTCGTTAAGAGATTATGCTATGAGTAACATGACCAACTGTTTTTAATCTACAAGCGGGATTCCAGAGTTGAAAAAGCGGAATTTTAGTGCAAAAAAGGGATATACAATTTTTATATGAATACTTCTGCATATCAACAAATTTGTATATATTTTTTTTTGTTTAAGTTGCTCAAAAAGTGGTTAAAAGGAAATTTAAAATTGAAAAAGTTTCGAACCTAAACAAAAATTTTAAAGTGAAACATTCCGAATTTGTTTGCTCTCTGATCCACATTCGAATTATTTTTTCATTTTATTTCGTAAAACGGATATATATAATTTTTTCAAAAATTAATATATAAAAATTTATATTAAAATTTGCCTATAAATTCTAAAATTTGTTCGAAAAAAAAACGAATTTCGGAAATTTTTAATTCAGCGTGACTTTACAAATCTATTCTAATTAGAGGATTTCGGAACTCAGGATAGTTTTGAATAACAGCTTAATTCAAAGTTAGAAGAATCATTACCGGATTTCCCTAATTTTTTTTGTTTGTTGGATCAACACTCAGGCGATGCCCCCTACTAACGCAGTGCATTGTGTTAGTATTACGAAAATAGATTGTCGGGAGGAGGAAAGAGGGAGTGTTTGTGAATATTTGATTTGAATTTCTCTATATTGTAAGTAACAGGGAAGACTTCTGCGGAGAGTTTATTCCATATATGGCTGGTGCGATTAATTAACGAATTCTCTCTGTAATGCGCTATACGATCCACTGGACAATCGACTACAAATGGATGTGTCTACTTGATAAGCGAGTGTTACGAATAAAAACTCGGGCTCGGGCCAAATTTGTTACTTTAATCCGTCCAAGATCGGTTTTGAGACAGTCTGGGACTACAAGTTAGCTTTAGTAATTGCTTTCTATTAATTCCAAACAGTTTTTTCATTGGAGTTCTCCTGCAATACTAAGAACTTTCTTCCATCAAAATACTATTAGATTTTAAGGAAATATTTCTTATAGTTTATTCAAACTGGGCAAAGCTAGTAGTTTTTGGTAATTTTTAGTTTTTGAGCCGAAAACTATAAAATTAATTTAGTTTTCCTACAAATTGAAAACCAGATTCTACCTGGTTTTTGGCAAAAAACCAACCAAAAATATCTGAAATTTGCATTTTTGATACACCCGGTTTCTTCTATAAGTAATTTTCGATACACCCTGTTACAACGAATGTAATTCTGCATTCCAGTGTCAAAATATATTTTTTAATTTTTCTTTAAATATTTCAGTTTTAGTTTAAAATTGTGTATTGTTATATATTTTCAAATGTGATACTAATTTTTTTAATTTAACAATAAAAACATAAAGAAAAGTGTTCAATAAAAAAGTGATGTGACAAAGAAAACCCAAATAACGAGTGCAAATAACTTGGCCTTTGTAATTTAGTTTTGTATAAAAACCACGTGGTTTTTGCTTAGTCTAAATTCAGTATTACAGAAAAATCCTCAAATTCAAAGTACCTAAACAGAAAACAAATCATAGTCTAATCAATTATATTAACACATTAATGAGTTAACATCTTATTATTTTTCTAACAGTTGTTGTTGCTGCTTGACTTTCAAACTTTTTTGTATACAGTTTTTATAGAAGAATTGTAAGAATTTCTAAATATTTTTGTTAAGCCTAATTTACATTACTTACAACCAAGAACTGGTAGTTTTTAAAACTTTTAGTTTTTGATTCAAAATTTGTATGGAATTTGATAAGTAATTACAAGTGGTTTTCAAAAACTACTAGTTTTTGGTTAAATCTGAATGTAGTATTAAAGAAACGAGCACATAATTAAAAGAGGTTCCAACTCTCCCAACCTGTGTTAAATCACTCTCTTCTTAATTTGTATCGAAAAACTTGACCATACATATGTATATTTCAATATAAAATTCGAAAGAGGGAGTTGAAAACCGCCTGATTAAACTCACAGAAAGTTACGAAAAGGTTTATTCAAAAAAGTTTTTATTATAAAATATACATAATTTCTATTCAAAATAGTGTTTTTTTTTATCGAAATCGCGCTTTTTTATACAAACGATCATACTCTGATGACTTAATTTTTATTAAAAAACTCCAAAATTTCTGAAATGTTACAACAATATCGGCATTGAGCGTTTGTAAGGGAATTAATTACTTTTTATAACAAAATTTATATAAGAAAAAGTGCTTAGAAGATGAAAGATATAAAAAGTTGGATTTTTGTTTAACAAGCGGGATAAAAATTAAAAGCTAGATCAGCATTTAAAAAGCGGTATAATCCCACCAAAAGCGGGATAGTTGGTCAGGTTAGCTATGAGTCATAGTCTCTGTAGAGGGTTGCCGGTTCGATTTCCCGTCATGGCATATACAATTTTTTTTTTATATATAGAAACAAATCAACAATTAGAATTACTTTGATCTGTTAAATTTTTCAATATAAATATTTTTTAGTAATAGGACAGGTTTTTCAGGCCGGTCCTATTTTCACCGGCCACGAGAAAAGTTACAAGATATATTTTTACAGACCGATCCTGTTTTAGTCAGTCACGGGCCAAGTTTTTACATTATAACTGACCCCTGGTTTGCCACCGAGACACTCTAGAACTAGTTTAGTAAATGTGTCATGTCTTTGTAGTGCTTTGGCTTTCCGTTTTTGTTTGCAAAGCAAAAATTGTTGTGTATACTTTAGTTGAAACTTCAAAAGATTAAATTTAAATACTAGTTTTAAAATTCATGTTAATTTTACATTTGTTTTTAATAATATAGTCTGAGTTTGAAAATAAACACAATTTTTTTTTTGTTTCGACTAGCAATGAAACACAAAATCTATTAAATATCATTTTGTAAATTGACATAATTATCTCAATAGGAGGAAAAATTACCGCTCCAATCTACGTTTCGTCAGAAGGGAAAAATCTTTGTTTTTTACCTTTATAATTCAGCTCTTACGAACAGTTGCCCCCATCCTTATGACAGATTAATTTTAAATTATACAGTTGTCTGTCTGGTTCAAATAAACTAGGACATAACTGATTCTGAACTAGTATTTCTTGCTACTGGGCATATAGTGAGAGTGTCCTACTTTAACTTTTTTCTCACTTTTATTTGTAAAAGTATCCAAACAATTTTATTTTCCAAAATAGAAAAAGTACTAAGGTACTTTTGTGTATTTTAACTCATGTTTTTCCGTTTTCTAACTAGTATTTTAACGAAAGGGGTTTTCGCACTTATAATTGCCCAGACAAAAGATAGAGTAAATATCTCCAAACATAATTTGTAGAGGAGGGTTGAGACAATAAAAGTGTAGTAGGCGATAAATCCCTACCTGGTCCGACTTTCCCATTGTAAGCCCTCGAAGTTGGTTAACTAGAATTCTTCATTTGAGGGTTAAAAAGCACAAACGAAATGAAGAGCAAGCAAGGGGTCTACGAGGCCAATTTTTTGTGAAATATCTATAATTTAGTTGCAGATCACGAAAATAAAATAATAATAAAAATCGCTTCGTCCGGAACGGCAGGGTCGTCAAATGGCAAATATTTTGGGCAAGCGAAATGAGGGGTAAGGAGGGGTTCCACGGAGCCAATTTTTCTTGGCATAACTATTATTAGGTCAGAGATCATGGAAACAGTACAAACTTGAAAATCGCTTCGGCAGAAAATGTATGATCCTCCAAGGGTTGAATGGCTGTATTTTTTTGTGTGCTAGATTTCAAAATTACGCCAAATATTTATTAAAAAGATCTATTTTTGAACTTTTTCGTTGGGAATTTTTTAAAAAATATTTAAAAATATAAAAAAGGCAAAATTTTTATTTCTTGAGAAACACCTAAATCTTATTCTTATGCGCACCACACACATACATAAATATACGAAATTTGAGTTTCAAAAATATATTTATCCATAAAGAACTCATATCCTCTCAATACCATATCCCATCAAAATTTCAGCTTTGGTTACGTGGCTTAAAAAAAGTGACAAAGGATCGCGCCTCTACACTAAGCCGAAAACATTTGAGCCATCTTTTCTAATAGAAGATCTAAACCGATTTAAAAACTAATTAAAATTTGTAGTGTTTATGGGAGTGCATAGATTTTTGTAGCTATTTTATGAAAGAAAAATGGCAAAAGCAGTCATCCTACTTCGCACAGTGGTTTCAAACAAAAAAAAAAAAAAATGGTAATACCCGTGTAAAAAAGATCAGATCTGGCCAAATCTCAGTAGATCTTAACATATCTAATTAGATCTCAAAATGAGGGACAAATTGGAGATCTAATTAGATCTGATCAGATCCAGGCATATCTGGCCAGATCTTAGTAAATCTTACCAGATCTAATTAGATCTGATCAGATCTAGGCATATCTGGAGCAATTGTCCAGATCACTTTAGATTTTAACAGATTTGGCACTAGATCTGATCAGATCTTGCCATAAGGTATTATCACATATGCCATATCTGAACATATTTGATGAGATCTGCTACAGGATCTAATTAGATTCAATCATATATATTTAGATCCAAAAAGATCTGATCAGATCTCAACTTTTTTACACGGGTAATTATGGATCTTCTAAACTACTGATCCAATCGGAAAAAAATGTTCACAAGAACTGAAGAGTCTAGGCTTTTAGAAATTTATTATTGTAGCCACCCTTTTTTTATCACGGGGTGTGCTACAGGTTGTCAAAGTTGACCATCTCGGGTATAGAAAAGCTTTTTGTCGTACATCTTTTACAAATGTGAACCGATTTTGTGTAATCTCGGTTATAAGAAACAAAAAAAAAAAAACATGCTTCAAGTGCCACAGCAGCTCTTATAGTTTAAAAAATATTTAACTATGAATTTCAAAATCTTCATTTTTTACCTTATTTTTTTTTGGTATTTTTCCAATAAGTTTTTCATTATCAGAACAACATGTTTGAGATTTTGTTGTGTCATTGTCCTGACCTTTCTAAATTTCACAATGAAAACTATTTTCAATTATCTTGAGCCGTTTAGCAGTGATAGTTTTTTAAATCAAAACTTTTAAGCGTGTCCTGAAAATGGCATTTTTTTTTGGAAAAAGGGGGATTACTTCATTCACTTTTATATCCAAGTTTTTAAAAGCTTTTTAACATTTTTGGACATTTTCTAAAAGCATGAGCTTCAGAAATGCTTCATAGTCCAATTCAGAACATTTTTGAGCATGCACCCTACGCCCAGCATGGGTCGAGAAGGAAGAATTTTTGAACAAACTTTAATGTTTTTGAATGTGGCAAAAAAAGTCACGCCAGTTAGATTTTTTTTTAATTTTGAACCACAAACAAACATGGCGCAAAGGAGTTGCTTCTAAATTTCCCACCGCCCGCTCAAGAATATCAACAGGGAAGCAAATTTTGTGGAAAAGGTCATATTTTCAAAAACATTTTTTCTATTACATTAAAGGAATTAAATATGCTAAAATTTTTATAAAAAAAAATATATGAAAATTACTTATTTTTCTAAAATTTGATTTCTTTTTTTTAATTAAGTGGTAAACAGTTATTATACACTAAAAAAATCGTTTCGTTACTGTTAATAGTTATTTTTACATAAAAAGTTAAATTTCTATGTAATATTTTGAAATAAAAGGGATTGTACTTTTTTTTTTGTTTTTTTAGCGGGGTGCTTAATATTTGAAATAGTTTTAAATATTTTTTTATATATTAACAAATAAGATTTATTTATCTAATCAACGATATATAAAATATTTATATAATTTAATCCATCGAATCAAACTAATGCGCTTAAACAGACACCTCAGGTCAAAATTTAATATTCGATAATTTGTTTCATGTCTCTTAAATAACTGTATTTGACGCTACCCAGCCCTTACATGTCCTCACATGATATGGGTTGGGTAGCGTCACGAGACCATAAATTTTAATAAATTTTTTACTTAAATTTAGACTTGTTAAATTTAACAAAAAAAGTGCCAAAATCAACAAATTTTATTTTAAGCCAAAAAACAGGAATACCTATTTTTAAAGTAACAAATTTTTCTGTTCAGCCAACTCATTATTTTGAGTGTAAGAGATAGCATGACTTTCTTTTATACGAAAAGGACTGGTAAGCATGGGCTTTCCCTAGAAGAAGATCATTTGCATCTTTTGACGTGCCACAGGACCAATGCAATGGAACCAGTTATTTTGGGTTATTACCAGCTAAAATACAATTTGTCCAGTTGAAAAAGAATTTATTTAATTTTGAATATTGTTATTAATTAAATTAATATTCGGAAGCATTAGCCCTACACCGAAAAAATTCCTCAGTATCTCAGTTTAGGAAAAACCTCAGTTGAAATTTAAATATTTTAAAATAACTAAAATAATTATCTAAATGAATGTTATTTTAGTTTGACTCAAGATCATAAATTAATATCACTTTGTGTTTAAATTATTTTCAAATCAAAGAAAGATGATAAAATTTTTACAAGTAAATTACAAAGAATAAAAATTATTGAAAAAATTCGATAAGACCAGCAAGGCAGAATGCTCATTTTCGGCTTTCGCTGCAAAGCCATCATCAGTGCCTTTCGCCTTTGAGTGGGTTAATATTTTGATAATCGTCTACTTATGTGGCTGTTGAAAGCAAATCGAATTTGTTATCAACAACTCAACTTAGACTAACATCCACGAAATTTAACAATGCTATTTTTATCCTTTTGTTATTATTACTCTTTTTTGCTTTGAACCTTAATTCTTAAGATATCTCAGCTGATTCTATTCAACTCTGTGTATGATAACCACAGATTTTTGAATTACAACGAACCGTTAAATTTAAATTTAAATGTATGTTATTAAATTATATTTTTGCACCGTGTCAATGTGTTTAAGATGAATGAGGGAAATGTTTTTAGTTGATCTGTTATTTTAAGTAAATGAATGTTATTTCAGTTTGACTCAAGATCATAAATTAATATCACTTTCTGTTTAAATTATTTTCAAATCAAAGAAAGATGATACAATTTTTACAAGTAAATTACAAAGAAGAAAATTTATTGAAAAAATTCGTTTTCTATTATTTTATTAATAGAAAACGAAAAGCTGCTTTTTTAAATACGTATCAAGTTAAGCCGACTGTATTGATTTATAAATTATTTGTTCAGGATGATTCGAAGCATACTAAGGTTTTCTAAAGAAACGTGCATTGGAATCTTACCCCCGTATTCAAAAAGAAAAGTTATTAGCTTCTTATACATCGCAACACACAACGAGCTGTTAACTAGTACACTCAAAAAAATAAGTTAGTAGAAAAATTAGTAAAACGTTTTGTATATCAAGTGCACTAGTTTTCATGAAAACGGAATTTCAGCAAAAGTTTTAGTTATATTTTTTTAGCACTAAACTAGTTTTGAACTAATGTTTTACTAATTTATTTTGCTAAAAAAATTGTGCTTATAACCGCATTTCTAGCGAGGACAACAACCAGATAGACAAGATGTAGATGTCGCAGCTTGTCTAAATGTACTACAGACAACGGAAATGATAAAAAAGAAAAACAACTCTACACAATTTCTACATTTAAATTTTCAGCAAATAAATTAACTAAAGTAAAATTTTGCCACAAGTTTTTTGGGTTTTTTTTAGTCTACTTATAATCAGCAAAAAGCTTAGTGATTTTAGCAAGCATTTTTTCATTTGCAATCGACTAAGTGTTAGCAAAACTTTTGCTGAAAATTACTATTTTTTTGGTACAAATCAGCTCGCTGCATTTTAGCAAACCTTTTGCTGAAATTACCAACTTTTTTGCAAGCATGCTCCTGACTAAAAATTTGCTGACACAGCGACATTTTTTGCTGACTTTACTGACTTTTTTTTTTAGTGTATGTTTTTAGGCCTATTAAGAGCAACCCTGTGTTTAAAAATACAAGGCTTTTTATTATTGTGAATGGAATTTTTTGTTTTTTGGCGTTTGATAACAGTAGATTAGAACGAATTTAGCGACAATACTAGAATGAGTTTAACAACAGTATTATGAATAAAACTCATGTTAACTCTATATTAAACTTTGATTTTGAATACCGCTGTTAGGTTTTTAATTTAGAGGATTCTGTAGAGTCTTTAAAAAGAAAATGGTGTTTAGATATGTTCAGTGGAAGTAAATCCTTACAGTTAAAGAGTTTCTCAATTAAAGTTAAAGAGTTTCTCAATTACGCCAATAAAAAAGTTTGTAAAAATTGTTGAATCTACGAAAAAGTGATTTAAGAATAACCTTGCAGAAAAAACCTGCTGAAATTATCAGATCATTGTAAAGTGTTGTTTTTTCAAACGAGACGTATAGACCAAATACAACTAACATTGTCATTAACCCTAGAAAGATAACGTACGTCTGCGAGACGTATGGATTTTGCATTTTATGCTCTCTTTCTCTCAATCGTTAACATAGAAAGTTCTCACGTTTATTTATCTCAGTCGTTAGCAGTAGCTTGATGGTGGTGGTTGTTTTTCTGCGGTAAGTTGTTTATTTTCTGAGAAATGAGCATAGCATACACCTGTATGTGGAGACCACAAGAATTTAATTTGTGATTCTTGCATATAATGCACTTTGAATTTAATTTTTGTTTATTTGTTTAGTTCAATAATTTTATTAATTTCTAATTGGAGTACAAATTTTTTATTTTTTTTTTAGTTTTTAAACAAAACCAAAGTTCTTCAAAGAAGACTTTAAATGTTCTCATTATTTTTAATACATATTTTATTTTAATTTTATATTTAAGTTTTCTGTAACAATAAATAAAAATAAAATGAAATTGAATAAAAAAAATTATCTCAAAAAAAATTGTATCAATATTTGAATATTTAATGTCCTTGGAAGGATTTAAAGAAGTATACGTCTCACAGACGTATCGTTATCTTTTCAGTACAAAAAAATAACGTTATCTTTCTAGGGTTAATATATATTTTTATAAATTCTAATTTAGTAGGTTTGACGTTAAGAAGAAGAATAAACCTTCCTCAAAAGTAACAAACACATTAAATTTGCAAATCAGACTAGATCTAGTTTCTGCCTTTTTATGGACAGGCTTCATCAGTGATCTTCCATTAAATTGTATTATTGTTTATATTTTTATTGTCAGATTGTATCTATATGAATAATTTCAGAAGTGATCAAACAGACATATACAAACATTCTACTTCAGATTTTCTCTGTTTATCTTCTTATTTCCTCCGTGTCACCTTTTCACAAATATTGCCACATTGACGTGGCATCATCATTGTTGCTAAATATTGGTAAGATAGGAACAACAAAAATAAAACTGGTAAATCGTTGTCGTTCATAAATCCGTGCTTTATATGTTCGTCGATCGGAGTTGAATAGAACCAGCTGCGATATTTTAAGAATTAAATTTCAAAGCAAAAACAGTAATAACAGAGGATAAAAATAGCATTGTTAGAATTTCGTTTATGTTAGACTAATTGACTTGTATGTCATTGGCTTATTTGTTTCACATTCAATATAAATAGATCATCATCAATTATTAAACCATAAAAGCATAGAATACTGAAATGGGTTTGTAGCGGTACCCGAAAATTTGTATTCTATCCTGCTGGCCTTATCGAATTTTTTAATTTTTTTTTTCTCGCCAATTTGCTTGTAAAAATTTTATAATCTCTCTGTAATTTGAAAATAATTTAAAAGAAAATTTGATAATTAAAATCCCAGCAAAATTTTTTGAACTGGTTACCTGTTGCTTTTGGGACAAATTCAAACAAAAATCACAGATGATCTCTATATATATATAAAAGAATAACGTGACTGACTGACTCAACATCAAACCAGCCCAAACCGCTGAAGCTAGGAAGTTGAAATTTGGTATGTAGGTTCCTCTTTCGGGGTAGACGTCCACTAAGACGGGATTTTTGGAAATTCCTACCGGAACGGGCAAAAAGGGGGAAAGTGTCCCCCTTGACGGCCTGCCAAAACCCCTTTGGCTAGAAAGCTGAAATTTAAGATATGTGTTCCTTGGAGTAGGGGCTAACTTTTCTGGAAAGTACTTTCTAGAATTTTGGACAGGGACGTTGTAAAAATGGGGGGAAAAAGGCCCCCCTTGATGGCCTGCCCAAACCGCTGGAGGTAGCAAGTTGAAATTTGGTATAAAGGTTCCTCCACTATCGTAGACATCCGCCAAGACGGGAGTTTTGGAAATTTTTACAGGGACGGGCAAAAAGGGGAAAAAGTCTCCCCCTTGAGGGCCTGCTCAAACTGCTGGAGCTATGAAGTTGAAATTTGGTATGTAGATTCCTCGACCGGTGTAGACGTCCGTTGAGACGGCATTTTTGGAAATTCTTATCGGGAGGGGCAAAAAGGGGACAAAAAAAGTACCTTTTTCCAAAAAAGTACCTTTTCCCAAAAAAAGTACCTTTTCCCAAAAAAAGTACCATTTTCCCAAAAAAGTACCTTTTTCCAAAAAAAGTACCTTTTTCCAAAAAAAGTACCTTTTTCAAAAAAAAGTACCTTTTTCCAAAAAAAGTACCTTTTTCCAAAAAAAGTACCTTTTTCCAAAAAAAGTACCTTTTTCCAAAAAAAGTACCTTTTTCCAAAAAAAGTACCTTTTTCCAAAAAAAGTACCTTATTCCAAAAAAAGTACCTCTTTCCAAAAAAAGTACCTTTTTCCAAAAAAAGTACCTTTTTCCAAAAAAAATTCCTTTTTCAAAAAAAAGTACCTTTTTCCAAAAAAGTACCTTTTTCCAAAAAAAGTACCTTTTTCCAAAAAAAGTACCTTTTTCCAAAAAAAGTACCTTTTTCCAAAAAAAGTACCTTTTTCCAAAAAAAGTACCTTTTTCCAAAAAAGTTCCTTTTTCCAAAAAAAGTACCTTTTCCAAAAAAAGTACCTTTTTCCAAAAAAAGTACCTCTTTCCAAAAAAGTACCTTTTTCCAAAAAAAGTACCTTTTTCCAAAAAAAATTCCTTTTTCCAAAAAAAGTACCTTTTTCCAAAAAAAGTACCTTATTCCAAAAAAAGTACCTCTTTCCAAAAAAAGTACCTTTTTCCAAAAAAAGTACCTTTTTCCAAAAAAAATTCCTTTTTCCAAAAAAAGTACCTTTTTCCAAAAAAAGTACCTTTTTCCAAAAAAAGTACCTTTTTCCAAAAAAAGTACCTTTTTCCAAAAAAAGTACGTTTTTCCAAAAAAAGTACCTTTTCCAAAAAAAGTACCTTTTCCAAAAAAAGTACCTTTTTCCGAAAAAAGTACCTTTTTCCAAAAAAAAGTACCTTTTTCCAAAAAAAGTACCTTATTCCAAAAAAAGTACCTTTTTCCAAAAAAAGTACCTTTTTCCAAAAAAAGTACCTTTTTCCAAAAAAAGTACCTTTTTCCAAAAAAAGTACCTTTTTCCAAAAAAAGTACCTTTTTCCAAAAAAAGTACCTTTTTCCAAAAAAAGTACCTTTTTCCAAAAAAAGTACCTTTTTCCAAAAAAAGTACCTTTTTCCAAAAAAAGTACCTTTTTCCAAAAAAAGTACGTTTTTCCAAAAAAAAGTACCCTTTTCCAAAAAAAAAGTACCTTTTTCCAAAAAAAGTACCTTTTTTCAAAAAAAGTACCTTTTTTCAAAAAAAGTACCTTTTTCCAAAAAAAGTACCTTTTTCCAAAAAAAAGTACCTTTTTCCAAAAAAAAGTATCTTTTTCCAAAAAAAAGTACCCTTTTCCAAAAAAAAAGTACCTTTTTCCAAAAAAAGTACCTTTTTTCAAAAAAAGTACCTTTTTTCAAAAAAAGTACCTTTTTCCAAAAAAAGTACCTTTTTCCAAAAAATGTACCTTTTTCTAAAAAAAGTACCTTTTCCAAAAAAAGTACCTTTTCCCAAAAAAAGTACCTTTTTCTAAAAAAATGTTCCTTTTCCCAAAAAACATACATTTTTTCAAAAAAATACCTTTTTCAAAAAAAAGTACCTTTTCTAAAAAAAAGGACCTTTTCCCCAAAAAAAAAGTACCAAAAGAAGTACCTTTTCCAAAAAAGTACCTTTTTCCAAAAAGCATACATTTTTCCAAAAAAAACACCTTTTTAAAAAAAAATACCTTTTCCAAAAAAAGTACAAATAAAGTACTTTGTAAAAACAAAGTATCTTTTTCCAAAAAATTTCGTTTTTCCAAAAAGTACCATTTAAAATAGTATATAATTTCAAAAAAACTACTTTTTTTCCTCCCCCCACGGATATCTCCACTAAAACAAGGTTTCTTGATATTCGGCATAGACGTGCGCTAAGACGGGATTTTTGTAAATTCCAACCGGAACGGGCAAAAAGGGGAAAAGTCTCCCCATAAACAGTCTCACAAATTGGAAAAGTGCCTGCCCAAACCACTGGAGGTAAGAAGTTGAAATTTGGTATAAAGGTTCCTCCACTGTAGTAGACATCGACTAAGTTTGTATTTTTGGAATTCCCTACAGGATATCCCAAAAGGAAACTCGGTATGTGAGTTCCTCCTTCTGTGTAGGCGTCCGCTTAGACGGAATTTTTGAAATTCCTATCGGGAGGGGAAATAAGGTAAAAGTCTCCTCCTCACGGCTTGCCCAATCCCTTTTGGCCAACCTAAAATTTTAAATATGTATTCCTTGGAGTAGGACTAACTCACCGGCAACGTAATTTTTCTATTTTGGAACAGGAACATAGTAAAAATGGTGGTTGAAAGGGAAAAATGTCCCCACTAACGGCCTGCCCAAACCGCTTAGGCAATGCAGTTGAAATTTGGTATGAATGTTCCTCATCCATCGCAGATAGCCGCGAAGATGGAATTTTTGTAAATTCCTAAAGGGAGGGGCAAAAAGAAGAAAAGCCTCACCTTGGGGGCCGGTAAAAACCCCTTCGGCTAGAAACCTGAAGATTAAAATGTGGGTCCCTGGAGTGAGGGCTAACTTATTAGAAAGATACTTTTTTGAATTTTGGACAGGGTCGTTATAAAATGGGGGCTCAAAAAGTGAAAGTTGCCCCTTAACGACCTGTCCAAACTGCTGGAACTAGGAAGCCGAAATTCGGTACTTAAGTTCCTCTCAGCCTGCTCAAACTGCTGGAACTAGGAAGCTGGAATTCCCTGTCGATGGATTTTCGGAAATTCCTACCGAGAGGGGCACAAATAGTAAAAGTTGGCTAGAAACCTGAAATGTAAAACATATGTTACTTGGAGTATGTGCTCACTTACCGAGAAGGTGCTTTTTGGACAGGGACATTGCAAAAATGGGGATTAATGAAGCGAAAAGTGCCGCTTAAAGGCCTGCCCAAACCGCTGGAGGTAGGAAGTTGAAATTTGGTATTAAAGTTCCTCCTCTATTGTAGACATCCGCTAAGATGAGATTTTTGGAAATTTCTACAGGTAGGGTCAAAAACAGGAAAAGTCTCCCCCTTAACGGCCTGGCCAAACTGCTGGAACAAGGGATCTTAAATTCGGTATTTGGGTTCCTTCTCCAACGTTGACGTCCCCTAAGATGGTATTTTTGTAAATTCATACCGGGAGAGGTAAAAAGGGAAAAAACTTCCCCCTTGACGGCCTGGCCAAACTGCTGGATATAGAGACCTAAAATTATGTATGTAGTAGGTTCCTCCTCCAACGCAGACGTCCTCTAAGACGGAATTTTTGGAAATTCCTACCGGGAGGGGTAAAAACGGAATAATTCTCCCCCTTGATGGCCTAACCGAACCCTTCGGCTAGAAACCTGTAATATATAATATGTTTTCCTTGGAGTATGGGCTAACTTATCGACAAGGCATTTCTAGGACTTTGGACAGGAACGTGGTAAAAATGGTGGTTCAAAAGGGGAAAATTGCCCCCCCCCCCCTTAACGTCTGCGTCTTTAGCTAGAAACCTAAAACTTAAAGAACAAGTGTATATGAAACACTAAAATTAAGAAACTAAATAGGAAACGAGTGGGATTGAAACACTACACAAGTGGAATGAAATGGATATAAACGTTGAACGAGTGGAATTGAAATTATAGACATTGCAAATGGATTGGAAGAGGGAATTACCTGTTCAAACACTATCAACGGAATATGAAACTTATGTAGCATTGAAACATGCTCTCCAAAAAGTTAAACAAATTTTCTGAAAGAGAAAAAACCTTAGAAAAGGAATGGAACTTATATATTCCGATATTTAAACTTCATGTAACGAAGCACCGGTGGAAGAAACCGACGCAGTAAATTTTCCAACTGAATTTACTTGAATTGCCAGGTCTACCTTTACATAAACTGGAATTAAAAAAAAAACTTTAAGACACGCTAACAACGTAGCTTTGCCCGCAATTTTTAATATTATAAAATGCTTTTCAACCCTGCTTTACGTTATTTATTTTCATTCAAACCACAAATGAACAAAACTACTTACGGGTCTATCTACCTAAGTTCGCACTTTACCAAATTATCTTGACATACACACGTATATTGCAAATTATTATGGATTCATTACTAACAATCCACTCTCATGAGCAAAAGTGATCAAATATTTATTTATTATAAAACCATTGTTGTGCAGAATTATTTATTTGTGGTGGCTGGGTGAAGGCTTTAAATAAAAAAACGAATTTAATAAAAATTGTGGGGGGCGCAGCCCCCTTAACCTTTAAGGCACGCTAACAACGTAGCGGGCTGCGCCCGCTAGTAGAACAGTTTGCATGCAAGTACAAGTTGTTCTACAACCTGTTTTTTGCATCCGACAATTTCGCTGGGATATGTTGTGAAATCGAACGAAAGACATTAATTTATCAATTAAAGGATTAACTATACACTCAAAAAAATAAGTTAGTAGAAAAATTAGTAAAACGTCTTGTATACCAAGTTTACTAGTTTTCAGCAATTTTGGGATGAAATTTCAAGATGCAGATGTCGCAGCTTGTCTAGATGTAGTACAGGCAACGAAAATTATAATTAAAAAAATACAACTCTACACAATTTCTATATTTAAATTTTCAGCAAATAAACTAACTAAAGTAAAATTTCTCTACAAATTTTTTGAGTGTTTTTCAGTCTACTAATATTCAGCAAAAAGTTTAGTGATTTTAGCAATGATTTTTTTCATTTCCAATCGACTAAGTGTTAGCAAAACTTTTTCTGAGATTACTACTTTTTTTTCTTTTGATAAAAATCAGCTCGCTGATTTTCAGCAAACACTTTTGCTGAAATTACCAACTTTTTCGCAAGGACGCTCCTGACTAAAAATTTGCTGACACAGCAAACATTTTTACTGATTTTACTGACATTTTTTGAGTGTACGGTTTAATATTTTGTGAATAAGCATGTTAATATTCTGCTAATTGTCAAGTACAAAATAAAAATTTATTTACCATAGAAATATTAAAAACGTATATGTTTCGTATTAACTGCAGTATTTGGCATATAATAAACAATATAAATAAATTTTCCAAAATATACATAGATTTGAGATCTGATTTGATCTAGTTTGACCAAATCAGATCTATTTGGATCAAGTTTGATGTGGACAAATTTCGGATAAGGTTGGATCTAATTGTATCAGATTAGATCAGTTCTGATACAATCTGATCCAATAAGATCCATCCAATTTTCGGATCAAATAAGATCTAATCATATATCTAATTATATTTAGTACCATATCAATGGTACCATATCACGGGTATTAAATATTTCAATATTTGTCAATTTATTTGTCACTGATAAGCACGTTTTCCTTCTTTTAATTTTAAAACAGACTTAAAACGGTTTGAATTAAATTGGTTTTTCTCTTTTGACTTCAAAACCACACAGTTAAGAATTATTAATTGCACTAATTTAACTAGCAGGACAAAGAGTTAACAAATAATTTTTGTTAGATTGTACAGCATATTTCACTTTTATAGACTTTCTTTTCTATTTTATTTTCCGTCCGTGTTCTAACCGCCCGTGGCGACAGGCCACAACCGGCCACATTAAATCGCAGACACCAACTGATCAATTATGTCGTGCCAATTTGACAACTAAACTTTTTTCTTTCAATCGTCCGTTACTGACTACACCTAAGATCAGTGGTGACTTGGAATGCCAAACGGGAAATCCCGAAATCCCGGGATTTTCGGCATTAGTAAAATCCCGAATCCCGGGATTATTTCTCAAAAATCCCGGGATTTTCTTATTTTTTAATATTAATATTAACGCAAATAAACAAAGTGAGCAATTTTAGATTACCTACGTTTTTTCTTGAATTTTCTCATATTGACAAGAAATTGATGCCAAGATATTGGTAAAATTATAAATTAAGTAGATTATTCGAGTAAACTATGCAAAGACTTTGCAGAAAAATTTGAAATTTTGGTAAACAATATTAAGTTTTTGAGTAATACATACGAAAAATCAAGTTTGTTTGTTATTTTACCGATTTATTCTTCCAAGCGAAATTCGATTTCTGAAACTGTGACTGTAAGTTTTGGCTGGGACTGTAAGTTTGAATTCTTCCATGAAAACATTTGATAACAATAACCAAATAACTTTGTTGGTATAATTACACGATTTAGTGGGCAAGGTTGTCGCAACGAATCTGTTTTAAAATCTGCTTACAAAATACTGGGCGCAAGTGTACTTAATGACAGGCCTTCATATATTGTCCCAGCCCGAAAATACAAACGGGAAAGCGATGGCAAGGTATTTAAACAGGTGGTACAAGTACTGACAAAAATTGCTTTCCCATTTCCAATATGATAACGTCAATAGACAAAAGGACCGGCATTTCAAAAAGCGCTGGAAAAGTACTGGAGAAACAAAATTTTTAACTTTGGCAAAACGCTGCCAAAACCAATAAATAGGTGGTTTGGAATTATATTTTCCAAAACAAAATTTAAAAAAGTTCATATGTATTTTTTTTTTGCCCTGCCGTGATGTTTTTTAAAACAAATACTGGCAAAACGATTTTTGCAAAGCGTCCCAAATGAGTTTTCCGCCAGTCATTTATTTTTAACATCGGGGTTACTCAGTGGCATGCAAGTACTTGATTTTTTGTATTTACCACTGTCAATTTCTGACTGAGATGTTTCAATATTCATAAAATGTACCACATTATTAATAAACAACTATTAAATAATTATAAAACGCTTTATTCTATAAAAAAATTAGTTACATAACATAAAAAATTTTACAAATAAAGGAAAATTTAATTCCCGAAATCCCGTAAAATCCCGGGATCCCGAAAAATTCCGTAGCCTCGAAATTTCATACAAAATCCTGAATCCCGGGATTTTCAAATATCAATCCCGATTGGCATCCCTAGTGGTGACAGACCTTTTTTGTAAAAAAAATCGTCAACAATTTTGCTAAATCGTCAAAACATATGAAGATTTTTATTCAAAAATCGCCAATCGTCGTTTGCAAAATTGCGACAAAAGGGATCGTCAATATAACGGAAAAAATCCCGTTTTAACCGTTTAATTTGTTTCGACATTAACCGAAATAGTGGTGATTAATCGAGGAATCAGTTAATCGATTAACCGAATTAGAAACACTAGTATTTATTAAAAAAATTTAAATTCGTGCAACTATGGTAACTTTAGTGCCCACTTAATTATAGGCAAAATTTGGAAGGAAATATGAGCAATCACCTGAAAATTAAATATAAATTTGTTACAGCTGAATAAGTTCTTAAGTCCCTGGCATAACTAGATTTTAAGAATTTTTATTTGCATAAAAATGGTACACTAATCCAGAAAAGTTAGAAGAAAACTCTGTTAAATGCGTTCTGATTCAAGTAAACTAATTTTTTCTTAAAATTTGGATTGGATTAATGTTTTTTGTAAGCTTAGTTTAGCATAACAATTAAATTCATGCATATTTGAACTAAATTTTCATGCTAATTTTTACGAATTAGTGTTTCTTAATTTTAAAAATTTTCCAGCAAAGCTGAACCACTATTATTTTCCAGTAATTATATTTTTGTGTCTATTCTATCAATATTATATATATTATATAAATATTATATAAATTCGTCAGTTTGTACTTACAAGATACCTGAAATTTCCAAAAAAAAAACATGGGCCTGTATCCGGTCCGATTCGGAGAGTCAAAAAACCCACATTTTAAGCGATATTTTAACAGAAATTTGTGGTTACATCCAGGGGTCTCACATGTGCCTAAATTAGTGAAATACCGGTTTTAATGATTTTGATTTTCTTCTGTAAATAGTGGGGAGCCATTCTACCAGAAACATTTTAGCTTATTTTCCCATTTTACAAGTTGAGTTCCCAAGAAATCGCCAATTTTTACCCAATTTATTTCAATTTAAACAAAACCCCACTCTTTAGTTCATATAATTATTTAGAAATGATTCAAAAAAGTTAATATAATAGAACATTTCATGAAAAATTTTTATTTTTTCACGTTCAATATCACTTTTCCACCAGCAAAATAATAGTCTTGTTCATCAGATTTCCGAGAAAACAAATTATATACAAAATTTACGTGAAGAAGTTATCGTGAAAAATCGCATTTTAATTCATAATTTGTATGAAATTTGACAAGTAAATACGAGTAGTTTTCAAAACCTACTAGGTTTTGTTGAGTGTAAATATAGTATAACCGTAAGTATAAGTTGTAGGGCTTCTAAACTATTTTTGATATTAACTTTGCATAATTCGAGTTTATACGATCCAAAAGTAAACCCCTTCTACTTTTTGAATCTAAACAAAATTTATTTTTTGGATGCTGCAATTTGTGATGCAGTTATTTCAGTATTTTGAAAATAGAACATTTTGAACTTTTTATAACAGTTTTTGAGCCCTGTTTTGATTAATTCTATAATTACATTTTCTTTTAGTTACCCAGCCAGCAAACGAGCCAAAAAATGAATCAGAAAAGGTCTCAAAATATAACGTTAAAAATTCAAATGTCTCTGTAAAAGTGGTTCTTCCAAAAAAGCTTTATTTTGCGATTCAAAAATGACTCCAAAAAATATTTAAAAAAATTCTTTAAGCTCAAAAGTAAATCTTTTTTCAGCCTTTTTTGAATTTTTCACAAAACATACAAATTTTTTATATAGGGTCCGCCAAATAACTTTTTTTTTGAAAATGCTATAAAAAAAACTACTGAATATTTTCTCAAATTTCTTTCTTTATTTGAAAGTACAATCCTTCCGGTTAATAATGGAAAATAATTTCATTCATATGGCTGCCTCGGCTGGCCATGCAGTAGCCTACACGATCGGCCCAATTTTTAAGCACATTATCGATTGTGTGCAGCTGTATTTCACCAATGGCTTCACGAATATTGTCCTCTAAAGCGTCAATTGTCTCTGGCTTGTCGGCGTAACACTTATCTTTGACGGCACCCCACAAATAATAGTCCAACGGTGTCAAATCGCAGCTCCGAGGTGGCCAAACGACATCAGCTCTGCGGCTGATAATGCGATCTTCAAAAACAGGGCGCAAAACATCGAGTGTAGCTTCGGCTGTGTGGCACGTAGCGCCGTCCTGTTGAAACCAAATGTTGCCAATATCCTCCTCTTCAAAAAATTCGTTCAACATGGCCCGATAACGATCGCCATTGACTGTAACGGCCACTCCTGCAACATTACCATGATTTTCAAAGTAATGTCGCAATATTTCCCAGCGTTGTTCAAGCGTATACCCAACCATATTCGTTCAGCGGAAGGATAAAACTAATTATCTGTCAAATCAGACATGAGCTAAGTGTTACCATTCACGAAATAAGCACTAGTTGAAAAAAAAAAGTTAGATGGCGGACCCTATATTTCTAAGTCATTACTTAACCATCTTTTGGATTTCATAACTAACGTCAAATAGTTGTGCGTTTTATGATTCACTTTTGAGGGTATTTTTGTGCCAAAAATCAGCAATTTTGGAGAAAAAAATTTTATATTTCAAAAATATGTGTTTTCTTTGAGTAATTTTTGATTTGACTTTTTTAACACTTAAAAAGTATTAAAATTTTGCTGGCTAGGTAATTCAAGACTTATAAACATTTAGTAAAATTTCTTCAATAATAAAGCCAGATTCACAATATTGGAGTACTCCATTCTACAGAGTGGACTTTGTTCCTTTCTTTTTCGCAATTACATATTTTTTGTATCATCCCATCTATTTTAGTAAACCCCAATCTGCAGAGTGGAGTAGTCCATCATTGTGAATGTGGCTTAAAGGTTGTTTTCAAATTTACAATTTTTCAATTACAAATTATTAATAATGAAAAGGAAAAAACAAAAATTAAATCTTAAAATTACCTGAAAATGGTGGCAAAATACTTACATGCTTATTCACAAAAAACTTTTTGTGTTAATAGAGACTAATTGAAAGCGTTTTGTTGTTGTTTTGTATGTTTATTTGCTTTATTAAACTATATTAAAATCCAAAATATGTACTTGTGAATACAAGCCTTAATATTTTGTGAAATAGCCAAATAGTTCCTCCCAAATATCTGTCACTAAACCGAAGTTCAAATAGCCAATTTGGGGCCCATTCTCCTTACCTGGCAACACTGTAGTAGAGATACAACCGTGCGACTGCGGATTCCGCTGCGGTGAAAAAAAAACTAATTAAATGGTCCCGGCTTCAGCGACGGTTGTTTTTAGACAAACACACACATTGTTTTACATGTACGTGTGTACACTAGACCACCTAAATTTGCAAAAGTAGTTTTTTGTTCGCTCCACCGGCAGTTTCCGATAGATTGGGCATAAAAAATAATATGTGTACAAAAATTGGATCTCTAGGCCAGTCAGTTTGGGCTTTTGACCCTAAAAATTAAGTAAAAACACTCCAAAGCTTTTTTGCGCCATAACTCCCAAATTTTCGGTTTTCCAAAAAATACCATATAAAGGGCGGATTATGGGACCGTAAACTTAAATTTGATGTAACTGTAACGTGCCGTAGCAAAAACGTACACTTATAGAATACCGTAAAGGACATTACTATTTAACACCTATTTCATGTGGCTTTATATTTTATTCTAAATTTTTCCATTTATTTGTTAATTTTTATTTATTATTTATTGTTTGAATATATTTTCTTTATTTATTTTATATTTTTTCTGACTAAAATCATTCAGCTGTTTTGATGACCGATAGAAAATTCTGATTTCAACAGAATGATCCGGAAAGTACGTTTACATTTACGCATTATTAACCATTTGTATACACTTCTTCTTGTGGTTTCGAAACAGCTGATTCGTTGCAGTTACGTTTACGGTTGGGTATCTCAGCCTTAAGTGTTTTTATGCGGAATGAAAGGACAAACACTCTCTTCATACTAATCTTTGGTCTAAGTATTCCTTAATTTTAAACGGCCCTCGTTAAAATTTGGACAGATACAGTTAAGATCGGTTAAAATTTTTTTGTGGAGTAAGATATGTTGTTTTTAAAAACCAATTACATTTGCAATATAGATCTCTTATTCCACGAAAGAAAGACCAAAATCGGATTTAAGTACCTGTTTATTATGCATTGTGCACATGCAAGTGTAGTGCTATAGAGCAGCATATTCGATTGATTCCCTATATTTCTTGGTTTATCAATGGAGTATATACCCAGCCAGAAAAATACAAACGGAAAAGCGCTGGCCTGGCACTTTAACAAGTCCTGGCAAAAAAATCGCTCCTCCAATTCATAAAAAAATTTATAAAAACAAAAAAATTTGTATGGGTACCACCTTAAGGGTTGAAAACAAAGGGTAGATATGTTCCGAAAAAATATTAAGGTTAAAAAAATATTGGAGGTCAGTTATACATTTGACTCCTCTAGGAGCACCCTTGGGACAGTTAGAGCGGTGGCAGCAAATTTTTAAAAATATAATTTTTGTATGGGAGCGCCCTTAGAGAGTGGAGGCAGAGGGTTGGTATGTTCGGAAACAATATTGGGAGGGAAAACTAATAGACTATGATATACACGCTATCGAAATAAACAAATATATATGATATCTTTAATGATTAAATTAGAAAAAAAATATGATTTTTTTCAGAAACTTTATCGTTATTTTGAAAAATTATGATATCATTACGAGTTCATATTTTTGTATCATAAACGATAGCAATTATGATTCTTAATATGAAATCGTTTATGATACTGTATCGTTTTATGGTTTATTGGGAGGGAATGAAAAGGGAATGGAATGTGGAACGAAATGAAATAAAAAGGTTGACGAAAAATTTACTTTCGCATGGTCAATTGTATATCGCCTGCTGCCGTGTCGGAAAACATCAGCTTTGAATGTTTACGAGCCAGCCAACAAAACAAAAAATACAGTGTATCGTAAAGCATCAGAATCAACGAAATGGTTATACCCGTTCTATTCTATTTAGTTCCACATTCCATTCCTTTTCATTCTCTGCCCCATTCAATTCCACTCTATCCCCGTTTAATTCCATTTCATTCCATTGGTGTGTTTAAAAAGAAAGAAACAAAATGTGAGTTTTCATTCCTTTTCATTCTCTGTTTCATTCAATTCTTGTAGCATTGTGTGTTCTCCCATCTATTCGACTTCCGTGGATTCATGTTGCCATTAGTCATTTTCTGTAAAAAATAGAATTTTAAGTTTCGTTTAAAATATACATATAAATAGATAAATAAAATTCAATTTATCTCACCTTAATTTCTGCAATCTTATTTCTGTACGTCATCCAAAAATTAACTGTTTTAAAACTTGTTTTAAATTTTGTCTGTGAATTTTTAAAATGTATTTTTGACATTTTATTCGATATTGCCGATATATCTTCCAACTGATAAAAGGAAGATATATTCAAAATACTTCTTTGATTGTCTTCGAAGTGATCAATAAATGATATTTCCATAATATCGTTTGCAATATATATCTTCCAAATGTTTATTGGGTGATTAATGGCCTAATTTCTGAGATATTAGATTATTACATTTTAGGGATCCTTTAGAAAATTACATCGTAAGCCAATAACTTAATGACCTTTTTCATGCTACAAATTCAGACTAGATTTCTGTGTTTAGAAAGAAAGAATATACATTAATAAAATAAAAAATACACAGAAAAAACTAAAAACTAATGTTAACAACGAAATTGATTTTATCAATTAAAAGTTTAATTGATTTTGCACCTATCACTCAAATCATACTATTAACTACTAAAAATTGTATACGATTAGTTGAAACAAATTTCGATTAAAGTAATAATAATGTCAATTAAAACATTAATTGAAAATAAAAAAATAATATGAAATTGTAAAAAAGTGTGTGTATGTCATGTTTATAAATTTGGAGTACTGCATATGTGTTTGTTTTGTTTCTGAACTGCAAAGGCTTTGGTTCTTCTACTAAAAATTTTTTATATATGCATACAGTTTAAGAAAAAAAAAGTTTGGGAATTATACAACACCTAATTATGTAACAAATATTTACAAAAGTATTTAAAAGTCAATTAAAATAGTAATTGATTCAATTAAATACTTGTTTAGAAACAATTTTTATTTTTAATATACATATATTTAATTAGATATTTAAGGTTAATATTTAATATATTTTAATAATATAATATATTTTTTTCTGTGTAACATTGGCAACATACGCCACTCCATAAAATAATATTAGAGAGGAATTTCGTTAACCATTTAAATATTTTCAATAGCTGTTTTTGATATGAAAAATCGTTGAAATCCGAGTGTTTTAAAAAATAAAATATCTATGTTAAATACCGCTGCTGTTTTAAACTAAAGGGCGGATTATGGGACCGCAAACGTAAATGTGATGTAACTGTACCGTGCCATAGCTAAAAAGTACACTTATAGATTATCTTAAACGACATTACTATTTTGCATCTATTTCATGTGGTTTTATATTTTATTCTAAATTTTTCCATTTATTTGTTAATTCTTATTACTTATTTGTTGTTTATATCAATTTTCTATATTCGTTTCATATTTTTTCTGACTAAAATTATTCAGCTGTTTCGATGCCGGATAGAAAATTCTGATTTCAACAGAATGATCCGGTAAGTTCGTTTACATTTACGTGCTAGTAACCATTCGTATACATTCTTCTTGTGGTATTGAAACAGCTGATTCGTTACAGATACGTTTACGGTTGGGTAACTCAGCCTTAATGATTATTGTCTACGTTGCTGACACCAAATAAATATTAAAAAATATAAAAGTTATCCCACCTTGGTAAATAACGGTTTTTAATAACAAAATGTTCTCGCACGATAAGAAGTTTTAATAGGAAAAAACGCGGTATTTCCAATAGGCAAAACTTTTAAATATGTGTCTGAAATTAGAAGCATTTATACAAAAATTGTGTAGTATTATTTTCCAAAATATGTGATTCTTGGAAAATGTACTTACCTTGTAATTCCCTATGTTTGAAGTAAATTTGATTCCCAATAATGCATTAGCGAACTTTTTTGTTTGCCTGTAAGGTGGTACGCTCTACTGTACACCCTCCAATATGAAGTATTTTTGCAAGGAGGTTTCAAAAAAAAAATTTTTTATTTTTTTTTTGCCGAACGTAGGGGTCGCCGTTTTACATTTTTCGTTATATCTTTGGCATTTACAGTCGGATCTTAAAGTATGATACGTCGATGTTTTTCTATCGATGAGAATAGTGTTTTGCTCAAAGGGAAATTGACCTCAATTATGCCATTCTAGTGGTTACCCACCAGATCTAAGTTGCTACAACCCTAATGTTCCACCCTAATGTCAGAAAATTTAAGATCGCAAAAAATCATTAAAGTTTTGCTAAGGAAGTTTTTCGATGAACCCAGTAGAAATGTTTTTTATATATTGGTTGCCGAAGGTAGGAGTCGCCTTTTTAAATTTTTTTTTATTGGATTTTTCCTTTGCAGCAAAACACTAGTCTCCTTGAGGCAAAACAATCGATATATCACTTTTTAAAATCCGACTTAAAATGCCGAAGCTATAACGAAAAATTGAAAAAGCGACCCCTACGTTCGGCATAAAAAATGTTTTTTTGAAATTGCCTTGCAAAAATACTTCATATTGGAGGGTGTACGTCGAAATTTTTTTTTTTGAGGTATGGTTTAATGTATAGGAATGTTAAATATAAAATAATTGACTTCAAAAACATATATAGTAGTTTGTAAAAATAAATATAATTGCCTGTAAATATATTCAACAACTCTTTTTTCTGGGTGTGCGCACCTATAAAAATACGTGTTTATTAATTTTTTGTGCTCTACAAAGTATTCAAGTTGTATTAAGATCTGTGGATTACACCACAATGTAGTTTCCTTGGTATGTATGTTGAATGGTTTAAAAGTCAACATTTAAAGCCGGTATAAACTAAAGTAAACATAAAAACATACTGCAATCTTTTTGCTTAAGCCGTAACGAAATAAAGCATGCACTTTGTACTCTCCCTCTAGATTTCTAGCTGGAAAATCGAAAACGAAATCCGGTATAATTTCAACTGTATATAGCATCTAAACGAAAAAAAAAAATTTAAAAATTTATATAATAAAAAAACTCATAATATAAAGTTAGTCTAGATAACACATTGCCCGGTTAAGATTGTACCAATAGTACATTCCCAGTTAGCAATATCATAAGAATATTGTGATTATGTAGCTGAAACTTATGTAGCGGATTCATGTAGAGTTGTATAAAGAATATGTGAATAGGAGATTTTTTTAATAAAATTAAATCAACAAAAGCATTCCACAAACTATTTAATTGAAATCTAACAACCAGCAAAACAAGTTTCTCGTATCTTGCACAGAATTTCAACAATTTCTTTTTTTGGCCATTTAAAAATAGCTGTATTTTCGACTTAACTATATCCGTTAACTGTTAAAAAAATTATAATACACAAAAATGCATTGTAGGTGAAAAATTACACATTACTTTTCGTATGCACCTTAACTTACAACGCACAGTGCTTTGATCCCATATAACGATTGGACAAAAATAGAAGGAGTGGAGATAGAGTTTTGAAATTTGGTACCCTGGCACAGAACCCCTTAGTTAAGAAAAATTGAAATTTTTGGAAATATCGGCCCAAGGACACGCCCACCTCCCATAGGTCCTGAAATTTAAAAATATTATATTAGCTACATAAATGGACGTAAAATTACAAAAATTATTCATTGAGATACACATAAAACTGGAAATGTTTGTGCCAATTTTTATCAAAATCGAAACAAGGACTCTTAGTCCTTCATAATACATGCAAAAATTATCCGATTGCCCTGAAATTTAGTACGTGAATTGATATAAGGTCATATTTGTGCCAAATTGGGGTAAAATCGATTCATTAATAAAAATAATACACCAATTATGTTGAATTTTAGAACAGTTGTTGCGCGCCATCTGATAGTGAGTTGGCGAACTTTGTTGAAACTTTCTAGTTCATAGCCCTATTATATTATTTTACTTCAGTGGGGTTAAGTGCTATGGGAACACCAAAGGAGGACGCTGTGTATGAGGGATAGAAAAAACTCATACATGTTATTTTCATAAATTAATGTTGCCTTGGTTGGAGATCGAACCCACAACCTCATGTGTAATAGTCCAACGCGCTAACCATTACACCACAGCACCCACAATTTCGAACTTCGAAAAAAAAAATATATGGAACTAGATGAAACTAGTGTTTCTTAGATATTTAACTCTTGGCGATTTTCCTAAAATTGCTGACGATTTATTTTTGCATTTTTACGATTATTGACCAAAAAGGTCTGGCACCACTGTAGCAAACGATCATATACAAAACTAACACACATTGCTTTTTTTATTTTCATGTCATATACTCACGCTCGCTTATGTTTTTATCTGCTTCCGATTTCAACTGGGGTTTTAATCGTTTTTTCGGATACAATGAAGCATGTACTATGGTGAATACAAAAAAACTACTGACAACGTGGCGACCTGGGTCCGATCCACACCAAAACCAAGTTTACGGCAACCAACTGTTGGCCTCTATAATCAATCAATAACGTTCTGCTAACGTAATAAACAGGTAATATCCCATTTATTACCAACATTTTTCTAGACCTTATCCGATCAAAATTTATATTAACTCTAAATTTACCTTTAAAACTTAAAGATAATAATAAAGAGCGAAGGTACAGCTAATAGGAGTTCGGAATTTTCTGAATTTTAAATACTTTAAGCCCAGCATGGCACAAAAGTTTCCAAGTATTGTACGAGCCATGCCATTTCGCAGACAAAAATGTTTGGAATTGACCTCAATAGCTTCCCTGCAAAAAGAGAACATCCACTTTTTTATACATGACTTTTTGCTCTACATTCAAAATCTGATAATTCAAAAATAAAATAAAACAAATACAACAACACATATCGACATGACGCACAAGCATAATTTTCTACTGAAAAATTGTTAAATCGGTTCAGAATCGGTTCTTTCCTATGACACGCATGTGTTAAATTCATTGATGGAAATGGCAAATTTTGAACTACTACTAGCTCCAGATAAATCACAACTCAAAAATAAAAGTAGTTCAAATTTGGCATTTCCGTAAATTAATTTAACACGTGCATGTCATAGGAAAGAACCGATTCTGCTGTAAATTTAACAATTTTTAAGTAGAAAACTATGCTTGTGCGTCATGTCGCTATGTGTTTTTGTATTTGTTTTATTTTTTATTTGGTACACCGACCTATGTCAGCCCAAGGAAGAAGCCTATTGATTTTGGTTTACACGGGTCCATGTTTAGACCTAGTGCCTATATAAGGGTCCCCCTAAAATTATATTGTTTATACGCAGCAGGTCGCAAATATTAAGATATTTTGATGAAATTTGGTACACAGACCTATGTTGGCCCAAGGACGAAGCCTATTGATTTTGGTGAACATCGGTGCATGTTTACACCTAGTGCCCATATAAGGGTCCCCCCAAAATTGGTTACAAACTGCAGGTCGCAAATATTAAGATATTTTAATGAAATTTTATTCGCTGACTCATATTATAGAAAATTTTGACACAAGTCCCATTTTAACCCATTCGAATTTCGGATCCAAACATTAGTTGGCTTTTAACCAGACTGGTGTAGGGTATTGTATAGTCGGCATGCCCGAACTTAACCTTTTTACTCGTTGTATATTATTTTGTTGGATGTAGATAAAATAGTCATTATTTTTGAAGTAGTCCTTAACATTTTTGCTGGGTTCTCCACATTTTTTGGCTTTCGTTATGTTCCTGAATCCTTTTGCTTTACCCGTTCCAGATCTTCTTTCAATTATCTGGTCCTTATTGAACTATTTGACCCCACTAGCATTGCCTGGTCACTCGCACTTCTATGGCAATTTTTTTTATAAGTCCACAATGGATTATTGTTTTGTTTTGTGCACTTGTTTTCGATTTTCCATTGTAAACTAATAAACAATTCGAATTTGGTAAAATCAAAACCATTTGAAATTTTAAATTCTGACATATTTCTCAAAGATATTTTTATAAAGAAAAATGTGTGCTACACTTTTTAACGGCGCACTTCTTATGAGATAAATTTTATAAAATCCAATTTAGGTACAATTTCAATTAAAATTTATTTGTTAATTGTATTTACAAACTATTTTCGTTGTAAACCAGCGCATCAAAGTATTCAAGAATATACAAATACGCGATGTGTGTTTATATACAATAAACGCGGCCCTACATGAAACCGCCAATATACTAATATTGTTTAACTTACACCTTTACTGAATGGACATTTACGTTGTTCTTTTGGAATATTTTCCACATACTTATACCATAATTCCGTCGGATTATTTAATGCAGCGCAAGTTTCTGAGCGATGAATGTTGTAGATAGTATTTTGCCAATTTCCACGTCTCTTTACAAAAGTTTCTAGCATCATCTAGAGATATAAAATTATTGTTTGTATTTAATTAGATTTATGACAACTCAGATCTCCGGATAAAAATCTTAGTATGGTGTCTTATATAATTATGTCTTATTTGATTAGTTCCCATATACAGCCACAAAATAGGTCATCTGTTAATGATCTCAAATTAGATATAATTTGATTCGAGATTTGTTCACATCCAGGATATCAAATTATATATAATACGATATGATAATTTTATCTGATAGTAGTTAGGCTTTTTATGGCCAGAAGCCTACATAGAAATTTTTCAGTACCATTGAAATTTCATTACCATTAGTTAGCACTAATGACAATTAGCATTTAGTGGTAACACAATATTTTGTATTAGAAAAAACATAACTTATGTTTTTGTTTTTTCTTTGATATTTTAAATGTTTAATAACGCTCCTAGACGAGAACAAAAAATCTCATTTTCCAGAAATTCTAAAAACGTCGTCTCCGGATAGGGACATGCCTACAACGGATTAATTCCTATTATTATTATTAATTCCTTTAATGCAATTAATGTATATCCCGATAAAATAAAATTGGAATAACTTTTTAGAAGTTTTTGAAAAAAGTGGTTTTTCGAACCATTCTAATGGATATCTGGTGTATTTTGAAAATGAAAAAAAAATGTTATTTATATTATCTTTTGTTGTACAATCGAATGGTATAGTCAGATTTCCTATAAATGCAGCTGTTTTTGCTCTGGAGGAAAACGGTCTTAAAATCAGCGTTTTTGGCCGACTTGCGGAAGGAGTTGAAATAAAAAAGAAAAAAAAAACACCATTCTTTTTTTCTTTGCAAAACTTTTAAAAAAGTGATGATATCCGAAAATCAAATTTTTATGACGAACTCTAATATATATATATAGTAGACTGTTCCTTAAAAGAGCGATTTGTCGATTTTCGTTCACTACACCCCCCAGTTTTATTGGAAATGGCCCTAAATGGAAGAAATCGATTTTTTTTTTGGAAAACGTTAACCCGTGCCGAAATTTGGACGAAAATGGCCCATTTTGGAAAAGTAGTGTATTACTATTAAAAATTCCAAAATTCGATATTTCGAAAAAAAAAATAATTTTTATTCCATTTATTCATTTAATATAGTCAAAATGATTCAAACATGGAATTTTGACTTCATCGGATATCACTAACCCACTTTAGTCTGGAATCCAAAATGACGCACGAATTTGATAAAAATGCAAAAACGTGTTTTTTTTAAATTAATTTTAAAGATTTTCCAAAATGCCTAATTTGGAGATGTCGATTGCTATTTCATATTAAAGAAAAAAAAAAATAAATTGGAAAAATAATAATTCGAATTTGTGCTTTCCAGGACATTTTACAAAAATTGCTCATTTTGTCAAAAATTAAACAAAATTTTAATGTTTTCATCAAATTTTCACAGTTTTCGCAAAAACAACACTTAAATTTGGTTCGACTATAATTATCTTCACATTTGTTTAAAAAATCTTTAACCCTTAGTGGCCTGGGGTCAGAAAAGGCCAATGAAACTTAATAATAACTACAACTAAGAGATTGTAAAGCCATTAAATTCATAAAAAAGATATCAACTGGATAAAAATAATTATTTTATGTATCGTGATCCAGATGGGGTTAATTTTTATACTTTTGGCTAAAAACGACCCACTAGGAAATTTACAGAATAACATCTTTCATAATTTTAGGAAAAATATCACTTTGAATGAATAAAAAAAAAATGTTTCCACTTGCGCTGTTTCCTAAAATCTGATTGTTTCAGTTGAAAAATTAGGTACAAAATTATCCTCTGTGTGTATTTGCACAACTCATCCATACAATAACCACTATATGAGAGGGAGGCATGTAAAAAAATAACTAACTTTATATAAAATACCTCAATTCGGTCCTCTTCTGGCTCTACATTAAGTGAAAAATTTCCAAAAATATACGCTGACCCATTTGTTAAAGTTGTAGCTTTAGTATAGGAGAAATCATATATTTTGTCTACAGACACATCAGGATATTCACTGCAAGGACTAAATATATTTTCTATGTTTTCGTCTTGCAACACGGCTTCATATTTAACTGCAAACTTTAAAATGTCATGAAAAGTTAACATGTTTACAAAATAATAAAGAGGGTAAAAAATAACTTACTATTATCACTGGGAAGAACAGAAGTAACAAAATCATGCTTTTATTTGACGTTCAAAAATATTAAATGAAGCGAAAAAAATTTCTAAACACTACACGATTCACAACTATTTAAATATTAGGTATTTTAGTTATTGCACTATTTATAGTAATAACTTTTCTAATCTATAGTATTTATAATCTATTAGATTAGATTATAAATATTATTAGTAAAAACTGTAATTTTAACATCCGAAAGATGTCAGTTTAATATTGATGTTCATGTTAATTTCAGAAATTAACATGCTACACTACTAACCGACTTTTAAACACTCTTCGATTTCGAATAATCAATTATTTTAAAATATATAATCAGTGTGTTTGTTTACTCTAAATTCTTACTACTTTTACTACAATTGGAAAGTCTGGTTTACTTTTTGTATTGAATTTTTCAGCTGTAGTAAAAGTAGTAACTTGTAGTAAGTAAACGAACTACCCGAGTAAAAAGTTGATATAATATTATATATGGGTCATTCCATCTCAAATGGACCAATGGTTGGACTCGACCCCTTTCGATTGGGATGAATTTTGGTCAGAACTTTCCTTTCATCATATAACGAAGTTTTGCTAAAGGAAAAAAATTAAAAATTTTTTTTTTCAAAAGTTATGCAATATTTAAAATTTAAAAAAATGTCATAATTTTTCTAATTTTTTGCTTTGTTACGAGGTTATTTTTTTAATATCTCGAAAACTATAATAGCTACAAAGATGGTTCCTAGCTCGTTTTAAAAAGGATATCTAGCCATATTAACCTTCGCACTCCTAAAGGTGTTTACATACGTAGTATACTGAAACCCATCCGGGTGGGTTCTTCATATTTTAAACACACTTTAAATAAAAAAATGCATTTACTCCAACATATAATGGGTTACATAATGGATTAATGAAGAAGAGATGAAAAAAGAATAATAACAAAAATCTATAGAAAGTACGGCTAACAAGACATACCGTGAAGCATAAGCATAAATATGCATAATTTCTTGTTCAAACTTCTTGTAATTTGTATCAACAAAGTATTTAGAAAAAGGACTAACAATGAATAATAAATTTTTGATAAATTTGTCAAAATATTATTGTATTTTGAATAATAAATAAATAAAAACAATATTTTTAAAAAGTAATTATGCTTTCTGTACTATTTTTATACCAAATAGTGATAAAAAACCCAATATTCTGAAACAAGTCCCCTGGGTGGGTTTCAGACGACAACGTAGAAAAATTGAAAATCTAAAGAAAAAAATTATAAAGAATATCGAATCTTGAATAATTTAACAGTTTCTGATAAAAGTCAAAAAAAATTAGTCACTGAGTCGAAAGCATTTTTCGTTTTGACCAAAAATCGTAAAACCCACCCGGGTGGGGTTCAGGAGTGGGAAGGTTAAAAAAAATATTTAAAAAAAAATATTGGAAAATAAAAAAATTAAAAATTTTTCAATTTTAAAATTTTAAAAATCCAAAAACTCAAAAAAGTTTATTCAAAAACGTTTTTACTATAAAATATATATGATTTCTATTCAAAATAGAGTTTTTTTTAATCAAAACTGCGCTTTTTTATAGAGGCGATCATACTCTTATAACTTAGTTTTTATGAAAAAACTCCAAAATTTCTGAAATGTTACAACAATATTGGCATTGAACGCTTTTAAAGAAATTAATTACTTTTTATGTCAAAATTTGTATAAGAAAAAGTGTTTAGAAGATGTAAGAATAAAAAGTGGATTTTCGTTTAAAAAGGGGGATAAAAATTCAAAGCTGTATCAGCATTTAAAAAGCGGGGTAGTTGGTCCGGTTAGCTATGAGTCATAATCTCTGTAGAGGGTCGCCGGTTCGATTCCCGATCATGGCATACACAAAATTTATTTATTTTTTTTCATATAGAGACACATTAACAATTAGAATTACTTTGATCAATAAATTGCCACAAACTAACCACTGACGAGCCTTGTGTCTGTTAAATTTTTCAATGCAAATATTTTTTTAGTAGTGCGACAAGTCCTTTTAGACCGGTTCTGCTTTCACCGGCCACGAGAGAGGTTACAGGATGGGTTTTTCCAGACTGATCCTGTTCGCATTATAACTGACCCCTGTTTTTCCAAAGGGTCACTCTAGAACTAGTTTGGTAAATATGTCAATTCTTTGTACCGCTATGGCTTGACGTGTTTGTTTCTAAAACAAAAATTGTTGTGTATACTTTAATTGAAACTGAATGAAGATTATTTCAAAAGATAGAATTTAAATACTAGGTTTGAAATTCATGTTAATTTTGCATTTGTTTCTAATAACATAGTCTGATTTTGAAAATAAACAGATTTTTTTTTTTTTTTCTACTAGCAATCGAAGACACAAAATCATTTAATAGATTTTTCATTTTGTAATTGTCATAATTATCTCAATATTAGCAAAAACTATCGCCCCAATTTAGGTTTCGTCAAGGAAAAACCTTTGTTTTTTACCTACACTCAAAATAATAAGTCTATTGGCTGAACAGAAAAATTTGTTACTTTAACAAAATTTATTCTTAAAATTAGATTTGTTGATTTTAAAACATTTTTTGTTAAATTTAACAAATCCAAATTTAAGTGAAAAATTAATAAAACTACAGTTTTATTTATAATTATGCTAAGTCCTAAAATTTGTTTAAATTTAGGATCCCGGAAACCTCCCCCAGTGCAGAAACGGTAATGACATATCATTATTTATTGGACTACCAGTAATGACACTCATTTACCTTCTGCGTTATTTTAAAACATATAATAATGAGTTACTGATAATGACTTATTTTTATCATTATTTCAAATAGAAAATAATTTTCTAGATTTTTTTGAAAAATTTTTGAAATCTATTTTTAGACTCAATATTTTTTAAACAATGGTAAGAATATATGTAACCTCATATTTCTTGATTTTTTGTATGTTGGCGAATAAGCTTACTTGTGTTCAGCAGGTCAATTATGTTTTTATCTATTAAATATTACATGTCGATATAGATCAGATGGTAAAGCTATTGACTGGCAATCTGTAGACCCAGGTTCGATTCCCGCACCAGCAAATTTTATTAAAAAAAAAAAATACAATAAAAAATAATTTTTTTTTATATAATTTATTTTTTTGAAAATCTATTTTTAGACTCATTATTTTTGTCAGTACTGGTAAGCACATAGGTAACGATATATTTTTTTTTTTGATTTTTCGTATGCTGGTGTGTAACCATAACTCATTATTTTTCGCGACATCTCCATATAAAGGTAATAAGAAATGTAATAACAAAAGTAACTAGTTAACATTACCAAGTATGTAGTTACATAACCACATATCTGGTAAAGATTTTCTACACTGGGTCCCTAATCCATATTATCTAATAGTATGTAAGGGCACTCAAAAGGAGCAAAAAAATTTTCAGTTTTGTTCTATCTCGCATAGTTTTCTATATATGTACCATTTTATGAAGTAGAAAATTTTTGTTAAAAATTTCCGAGGGTACAAGGCCCCACCAAGGGCATTTTTGGATAGAGATAACATTTTCACAGGAGTATCACACAGTTAGGGGAAGTCGAAATTTTCGTCGATTCTGCTCTATCTCTCTTAGTTTAGTTTTCGAGATATGGGCCCGGTAATAACAGAAACATGAAAATATTATATTTTAACAATAAATTGTGTAAAATTTATCAAATTGGTTCTAAAAAAATAATTGCGTCATTCCATCTCAAATCGACCAATGGTTGGAATCGACCCCTTTCGAATTGGATGAATTTGGGTCAGAACTTTCTTTCATCATATGACGAAGTTTTGCCAAAGGAAAAAAATTACAAAATTTTTTTTAGAAAAATGTTTTAATTTTTCTAATTTTTTGCTTTGTTACGAGGTTATTTTTTTAATATCTTGAAAACTATAATAGCTACAAAAATAGTTCTTAGCTCGTTTTGAAGAGAATATTTGGGCGTATTAAATTTAAAATTAAAAAAAATATTGAAAAATAAAAAAAATTTTAAATTTTACAATTTTGCCAAAAATCGAAAAACTCAAAAACCTATTTTTTCCTTAATTTAATAAATTTTTAATAAATCTTCTAACTGATCTTAAAAGATAATGAAATTTGCAAGAGGCCTTTTTTTTAAAAAAAGTTATGAATTTTTGAATTTTTCTATTCTCTTTTTTTAAGTTGAATCTTAATACAATAATATTAAACAAATATCCAATTTTGAAATTTTGAGCAATAAAAATCAAATTTACCCAGTGTAGAAAATCATTACCAGATATGTGTCTGCCGACGAGCCTTGTGTCTGTTGAATTTTTCAAAAAAAATCATTAAACTTTTGCTAAGGAAGTTTTTCACTAAACCCAGTAGAAATTTTTTTTATATATTGGTTGCCGAACGTAGGGGTCGCCTTTTTAAATTTTTTTTAATTGCATTTTTACTATATAGCAAAGCACTGGTCTCCTCGAGGCAAAAAATCGATATATTACACTTTAAAATCCGATTTTAAATGCCAAAGCTATAACAAATAATTAAAAAAGGCGATCCCTATGGTCGGCAAAAAAAAATTTTTTTTTTGATATCGCCTTCCAAAAATACATCTATTGGAGGGTGTACGGTGAACTTTTTTTTTGAGGTACGGTCTAATGAACATACTTGTGCATTAACGAAATTTGAAGTAATATCTGCATAATAATTATGCATGTTCACGTATGTTCATACATGTAGATATTACAGCAATTTTCGTTAATGCACATGTGTGGACCATAGAACTTCAAAATCAACTTTTATCTTGATTTAATCATACACTAAAATTCTTGTTCACATTTAATCGCTCAACAATATTCACTGTTGACTAAAATCACTATTATGCAGCTGAACGCGTAATCCATACGCAGCAAAAGTGTGGAAGCAGTAAAAACGATTACTGCTTCCTTACTGCTACTTTTACCGCTTCTAAAAATGTATAGCTTCGTAAACAGCACTAATGAAAGGCCTAAATTGATTAATTGTTTACATCGCTTTTTGCTGTGCTTTACAAAAAGGCATGAAATGAGCAATACATTTTGATTGCTTAAATATTTTTGCGGTTCTTTATCAAAATTTTTTAAAATGCGGAAAAAAGTTATTTGAATGAAAATAAGAGGTTTTACTAAAAATAAGAAGCATTTTCTCTTCACGGAAAAATATGCAGGAATATTGTGCTTTTGAGAAGGCTTGATTTTAAATAATTGAAAAGCTTTATAATATGCACTTCCGAGAAGGGATGAATTATAGACATTTTAAAAGAAAAACAGGAGCACTAATTAAAAGCGATGCCTCGAAACAAGTGCTTTCACGCGAGCTATCTCGAACAAAAATCTGGCATGATATCATCAATAATGCAATCACTTCACTGTTCAATTTTCCCTGACAAAACTGCTTCCAAGCAATCAGTAATTTCTGCTGGCAAGTTAAGTTTGTAGATCTTCAATTTGAAATTAATTTTTGAAAAATAATTATTGGTTAAGAAACTACAGTGCTTTAAAACAAAAGTGGCGAAGGATCCCCCCTCTACCGTAAGTCTAAAAAATTTGAGCCATCTTTTCTAACAGAAGATCTAACCCGATTTAAAAATAAATTAAGATTTGTAATGTTTATAAGAGTTTATAGATTTTTCCACCTATTTTATCTGCTATGAAAGAAAAATGGCACAATCAGGCACTCTATTTCGGTTGGTACGAACTTCTTTTGGGACAAAAAGTCTTTTTTTTAAAACAAATTGTGAAAAAAAATATACCAGGCTTCACACATCGTTTTTTAATACAAATGCCATAAAAATACGATGTTTACACTGTATACTATGCATATATTACATAGATATCTTACTCTTTGACATTCGCTGTCATTGCACGTATCTCAGAGAATGGGTTAGCCATACGTGGTATACCTATACAAAAAAAAAAAATTCAATTTATATGTAAAAATGTGTTTAGTGACAAAAGAAGAAGAAGAGTGAGATATCTACGTAATCTATGATACTATATTCACTCAATAAATTATAGTTTTTTTTTTAATTTGTTTATTCATTATACAAAATTTTAAATTTTTACTAATAAACATAAATAAACCCATCGTCTGTTCGTTTACCCATTTAAATTTTTTTGATAAGAGTTCTCTACCGATAAAGTAGCAAACAGCTGTCATTTGTAGCATAAATTATTTTATCAAAAACTAAAAGAATACTACAACAACAAAGAACAGCATACCTTCACATTGTTCATGATACGCTCAATGGACCAACACTTTTAAGTATTTTGTGATTTTCACTTTGTGATTGTTTTAAGTTCTCTGTCAACCCGAAAACAATGATAAATGGAAGAGCTTGCATATAATTTCCCAGTTGGCTTCGTATCCACGACATCTTTGACGATGGGTACAATGGCATAGAAATTCGCTAAAAATCATGCAAATCCATACAATTATACTCAAAATTATGCACAAACAATTGAGCGATATTTCCGTTTAAATTGTAATCTGCAATTTCCAACAATACTATACTCAGAATAACATATCTGTTGGCTGAAAAGAAAAATTTGTTACTTTAACAAAATATATTCCTGTTGTTTGGCTTGAAATAAAAAAAAGTTGAAGTTTTATTATAGGTCCTCTCCGGACCTACACCCAGATAAAAAAGTTTGTAAAAAAATTTTTAAACAGTTTCCATTCGCACTATACTATTTTTATACTGATTATTAGTACAATTTTTATCTCTAGTAATAATTTTTGCTATTATCTTATTACAAATTACGGATTTTTTTTTACTAATTTTCGCTGCTGATTTCAGCAAAACATTTTACTAATTTTTCAAAACCGAGTGCTAAATTTAGCAGAGAAATAACTAATTTAAAAATATTTATTTTTTTTATTTTTTACAATTCTTGTTTAGTTTATATTTGTTACTATTGATATATTCTTAGTTTAGAAATAACACCCAGAAAATTTTATTGCATCTCCAATGCATAAAACGGCAATAACTGGAGAACCGTTTGCAATTTTAAATCCAAATTTTAAGTACGATGCAGTAATTATACGCTTGTTACAATCGAAAGAAAACATTTTTTTTTTTTAGATTTTACAGTTTTTTTATTTTTTAGTACAATTTTTTGCTAATTTCAGCAGATCGATTTTAAGTTACAGCAATTTACTGAAATTTAGTAGCTGCAGCTAGTTATTTATACTAATTTCATTGTACTAAAATTATGATATTTAGTAAGTTTTTTAACTGATTTTAGCAAATCGATTTTGAATTGGATTTTACATAAATTTTACTAAAATTTAGTAGCGGCTACTAATTTTTTCTACTAATTTTATTGTACTACAGATCAGCAGACATGTGTTGCTAAAATTATCAAAAAAATACCGCTGGGCTCAAAACAGTTAAATTTCCCGTAATAACAGCAACATTTTCAGTAGCCATTACAGACTTTTTTGGTTGAGTGTAGTACAAATCATATAATGACATTTTAAGATACGCTTTAAACCTTCGGATACACTACCGCATAGTAGGAAAAACATGAGAATATTAGATATTAACCACAAAGTGTGTGAAATATAAAAAAATGGATTCTTAAAAATTAGTTATAAATAATTTTGAAAATTAACACTTTACAATTAACACTTCATTTAAAACTATACAATTACTTTTAGTATAGTTTTAAATGAAAATAACTGAAATCTTTTTTAAATCAGTGTTTCAACTAAGAATTTCTTTAAAAGTATTTAAATCTATTTGAAATTTGTTTGACAGATTTTTTTACTGTCATATTATTTTTAATGTAGCGATAACAATTTTTTAACTTTTTTTCAAATTAATTTAACCTAAAAATTTGCCTAAATATGCAACTTATTTCAGATATTCTTTTTCTTACTTTTTCAACTAATGAGGCTCTGAGTTTAAAAATTTTTAATAACGTTTTTAATTTAACAAAATTGTAAATGAATCTATTCATTTGATCGTATATTTTTAGTTGATCTGAAAATTGTTAATTTAATTTTTCTTAATAACAAAATTTATTTAAATAAGAACAATTTCATTTTAAAAATTGCCTTAATTTTACACTAAAGCGCTTAATTAAGAAAGTATTCAAATTTTAACACCAAAGGATAATTAAATAGGTGATTGGCGCTCATCTTTTCGTCAACGGAGTCGAAAGATGACAGTTTTAATAGTGTTTTGCTGATCATGCCGTCAGCAGAGTGGGAAATACAACAAATGCATGATATTGTCGTTGAACTTATCGCCAACAGAAAGTGATACACAATTAGACAACTTCTTGTTCATCGTTCAAGATAATTTCGGCAATAAATGTCGTTAGTGCAAAATTCCAAAATGTCTTCAATAAATTATTGAAGACAATTCCATCTACGATAATTTGCCAACTGGGTTAAAATCTTTTTTCATGTCTGTTTTAAAATTAAATGTGTGGGTTATTCATTACTTTAAGGTAAAATTCAAAATACTCCATACAGATATGCAGATTGAATGTACAGGGTGAGGGAAAAAGTTCTCACTGGGTCTTTTACCTTTTGTCGAAAAATTTTCGCGTTTTTTGTTGGATGATTTGATTCAGGATTACCAAGGTTTGTGGATTATTGTATATATTTGTGACATCAAAAGGTCACAGAAAAAGTGTTTAAGAAAACTTGCAAATCCTGTAAAGATGTGAAAATCACCCATATGTAATCGCTGATAAAATATAATTTATTTTGCGCGTTCTTAGACGACAGTTTCTTAAAAGATAGCATCGATGCCAACTTTTGCGCCACCCTATATACTATATAAACGGATATGTGGCTGAATCCACTAAATATTTTTTGAAAACAAAATGATAAATGTTTGCTTTTTATAAAGGCAACAACTCCAGCCACAAGGAAAAAAGGTAATGCTTACACATTGTTTTTAACAAATCACCTACAGAAACTTGACAGTAATTTACTTCACTACTGATTAATTTTGCGTGATTTTTCTCCTATGTTTACCAGTGTTTTGATTCTGCTCTACTATATGCGTGTGTTTCTGCCATTTTTTGTGTACAAATCAATTTTATGTGACACTTTTAGATATTGAGTATTTAGTAAGGTGATAAATTAATGAAATTAATGTGGTATTTGAGTGTGTGCTATGAAGTTGAAAATGTATTAGGGACTTTTTTATATTTATTGAAATACGTACTTAAGTATAAGATACGTTTTTATTACATATAACTATTCACTCATGCAAAAAAGTTAGTAAGAAAATTTGTATAAATATTGGTATTTAATAGACCTTTGCAAGTTTTAATTAAGTTTTGGTTCAAATTAAGATTTTAGTTAAAAACTTTGCTACTCTGACTTGAAAAATACTAAATTTTTTTACAATTGTTTTCTTGTTGAACATACCCAGGTAGAAAAAGCTGGTACAAGCATTTTCAGAACATACCGATTTACTGGTTTAAGGCGTTTTGACGACGCCCCAAATGAAAACCATGAGTTAAAGTGTCCTCAAGTTACAAGAAAAACCTTAAGATGTTTCTAACCATCAAATAAGTACTCGTGGAACATTCTGGTTTAAAATTTCAGAGCTTTGTGAAAACGACCCAAATAATAATCATGATTTACGGTTTTAGGGCTATAACGTTGCCAAAACGTTGAGAAAACAAATTCTGAAATCCTTTGTCGATAGTCTATACATGTTGTAGGGTTTTTCTTTTCCCGAACTCTTTAATTCTCCGGGACAACGGTATTTTTTCCAATTTTGCGGGATCCCGGGATTTCCCGTTTATACGAACTCAGTCAAATCCATTATAAATTTACTACAATTATTGTTTTTTATAAAAATAATTAAATATATTATATAAAACTTTGAAAAAGCTGTTAGAAGTGATAGAAGTATTGTTATAATTGTTATTAAACAAAATCAAAATCATTCAGCCTTACTATAAATATTTTTCAAAAGTATATTTTTGTTAAAGTCGACTTTATTTTAAAGCAAAGGGTTTCTTCCCAGCAAAAATATTGGTAATGACAGGACATTACCATACAGATTACCAAGTAATGATAGCTCATTACCTTTTGCATTACTTTAAAATACAAAACAATGACTTACCGATAATAAGTTATGGAAGTACTTATATATTCTTGCAAAGTAATGACTTACTGGTAATTGATTAAATAAGTACTGATTTACTCTTTTTTATATTAATATTTTATTTATAAATTTCTTTTATCCTAAATAGGAAATTTTCCAAAGTAAAAACTTTTTTTTTGCCAATATAACTAACTATATTACAATAAGTTAGCAACTTATTTGCTAACTTCTGAGTAACCACTTATTCTATCTTTGTGAGTAACTACTTATTCTTTCACTATGGGTAACTCGTTATTTGCACTTTTTTTGTAAGCGAGAGGGTAATGACCACCCATGAATTTTTGGACATCGGGAACAAAAGTAATGTTGCGAGTAAATAGCCTGGTAAGTAGTGAAACCCTCGCTTAATTACTCGGTAATGTCGGTTTTTGCTGGGTTTTAACCGTACTATACAAAATATTTAAAATAGACCTTTTAAAATAATGCCAATTGAAAACCAAAAAAAAAAATATTCGAAAATAAAAAGGAAATTTGTAAATAAATGTAAACAAAATTTGAAAACAATAAAAAAAATACATAAATATAAAATAAAAACAAATGAAAACTTCACATTTAAAACAGAATTTTAAGGTCCCAGCAAAATTGTCGGATGCAAAGAACCGGTTGTAGAACAACTTATACTTGCATGCAACCTGTTCTAATTTATGTTCTATCATCGGTGATTTTTGTTTGAGTTTGTTCCAAAAGCAACAGGTCCTCCAAACTAGAACAGGTTGCTTTGGAACCGGTTCTGCGACAGTGAATCCTTCCATTTTGACTTCCAGGAATCATTTCTAGAACCTGTTCCTCGGAACCGGTGGTAAAAACACCTGTTTTAGAACAGATTCAAAGGCAACCAGTTCAAAAAAATTTTGCTGGGGTATATTTTAAATATTTTGTATGGTACGAAAATTAAAATAATAGTCGACTTTTGTGATTTAAAATCGACTTTTTCTTTTCTGTAGTAAAGGTGATTAATTTTAATTAAAAATAAAAAATGTTCATCTTATATTAAATAAATAAAAATAACTTACATTTAAGTTAAAAAAATAATAAAAAATACTTTAACAAAAACAAATGATAAAATGATTTTTTTTTAATTTCAGATCATACAAGTAAATTACAGAGAATAAGAAATGAAAAAAACGATAAGGCCAGCAGAATATAGGGACCTGAAAATACGTATTCTACGTAAAAATACGTATTCTGGCCTCATCGATTGTTTTTAATTTTTGTTCTCTGTAATTTACTTGTATGCTCTCAAATCTAACAAAAAAACCTTCATTTGCCAAATAAAAACTCAACTATACACTCTAATTAAATTCTGTTGAAATTTACCCAACTTATAGTAGGAAACTGAACTCCTACTATAAATTGGGTAAATTTACTCTATGTGCGTAATTGAAAATAATACGCACATTGTGTTTAAGTTGGTGCACAAATAATTTGTAATTTTACATTGAAAGTGCGTAAAAATTAAATGAAATTTTGAAATTAGTGTGTTAATTTACTAAATTTGTGTGTAAAAAAGCACGTTTCACGTGTAAGTGTACGCATAAAATGCTTAAAAATCCACTAAAATGCGCAAAAATCCACAGAAAGTGCGTAAAAATCCAATAAAATGCGTACATTTACAACAGTTGTGCTAACTTTAAGCACCATCCAAAATTTTTTTTAAAATAAAATAACAAATTAATTTTTAGTACGTATTTTATTAATAATAATATCCAAGTCATTCTCTCATAATCGTTTATGTACAAATTAATCGTTTTGGGATCTTAAGGCATTTGTATAAAATTCATATCAAAATTTGTTATAACTATTGAATGGGTGCAATGACTCCTGCTAAACAAAATGCCTTCTTTGAAAGGGAGGCAGTAACCGTCAACAATAACGGGAGAAAACGCAGAGATATGGCCTACGCAAGAACAACTGAGTGCAATGACTCCTGATCAACAAAATGCTTTCTTTGCAAGTTAGACAGTACTCAATGAATACTGACTTTGTTGAGCAGGAGTCATTGCATCCAGTTGTTTTGCCTAGGCCGTATCTCTCTTACGGCGTATTCTCCTGTTATTGTTGACGGTTGTTGGTTGACTGCCTCCCTTGCAAAGAAGGCATTTTGATGAGCAGGAGTCATTGCACCCAGTTGTTCCTGCGTAGGCCGTATCTCTCTTACGGCGTTTTCAATTTTGAAATGAGGTTTAGACACCACCAAAAACAATTTCATGCTTATGTTGCTATTTCCAAACTCTAATGTGTTTGTGGAAATGTTGTAATTCACAAAAAATAATCCGTTTTCGCTTTTTATTTTTATAATTTATAATTTTTTTTTTAATTTTTTTCAATTTGAAATGTCAGATTATTTATTACTATTATAGGATAGTATATTTACCAACTTTGTGCGTAAAAATTTTATTTAACAAAACACTAGTAATTTTAGGCACAATGTGTTTATTTATAAACACATAATGTCTAAAAATACTTTGTGTGTGTATTATTGTGTATGGAAGTGTGTATGAAAAAAGTTTACGCATTTTTTGTTTATATTTACCGAATTTTCGTAAAATTAAACAAAATTTTACCCATTTTATAGTAGTAAATTTACAAACATTTTTTAGAGTGTACATAATAGGGTGTCCCTTAAAAATAGATTTGTCATTACACACCCAGTTTTATTGGAAATTACTCCAAATGGGAGAAATCGATTTTTTTTTAAAACATTAACCCGTGCTGAAAGTTGGCTGAAAATGGCTCATTTTGGAAAAAAGTGTAATATTATTAAAAATTCCCAAAATTCGAAATTTGAAAAAAAAATTTTCTTTTTATTTCATATATTCGTTTAATATAGTCGAAATGATTCAGATATGTAATTTCGACTTCATTGGATATCACTAACCCACTCTAGCCTGGAATCCAAAATGAACCACGAATTTGATAAAAATGCAAAAACATGTTTTTTTTTTAATTAATTTTAAAGATTTTTTAAAATGCCTAATTTGGAAATGCCGATTATTATTTGTACCATATAATAGTTGATATTAAATATTTTTACAAAAATTGCTTATATTGGCAAAAATTTGAAATCAAAAATAATTTTTTTTTTGAAATTTATATTTTTGGGAGTTTTTAGTTACTATACACTTTTTTCAAAATGTAACAGAGGATAAAAATAGCATTGTTAAAGTTTCGTTGATGTTAGTCTAATTGAGTTGTGTTTACATTTGTTTCGCAGTCAATATAAGTAGATCATTATAAATTATTAACCCATAAAGGCATGGATATTGTAGATGAGTCTATAGCTGGACCAGAAAATACGTATTCTATCCTGCTGGTCTTATCGAATATCTTCAATTTTTATTCTCTTTATTATACTTGCATGATCTCAAATCTAACAAATGATATTAATTTACCAATTAAAAGATAATCAATTTCATAAAAAAATATATATTTTATTAATTACAATTAACTAAATTTTTTTACTTTCGAATATTTTTTTATTTTCAATTGAAATACATTAAATGAAAAACTTTAATATATTTACAGCTACTATATAACATGATACGCTGTTTTACGAATATCGTCGACCGGCCTGCAAAATGTCACATGTGTTTTTTAATAGATTTTCAGGAGAGCGAAAAAACTGTTCCAAAATCTACTTTTAAGATATTTTATTGGCATCATATGCCTTAATGATGATTTTATTAAATGAGGTCGTGAATCATAATTTATTGTGACTTTGCAACAACAAACACATGGGGAATACAGTCACAACTAAGAGTCACAGATTTTTCGTAGGAATAGGCACGATAATATCGTTGTCATAGTTTTACTTAAAATTAATAAATATAAAAATTATAAATTGAAAAATATAAGCCAAATCCATTTAAATAATATAATTTCATGAAATTTAAGGTAAGGTTAATTAATTAAGACACAATACATACATTTTTAGTGAGTTCTAAATTTTATCAATTTAACCAAATTCTACACTCAAATAAAAAAGTTTGTAAAAAAATTTGTACACAGTTTCCATTCGCACTATACTATTTTTATACTGATTTTTAGTACAAAATTTTTTTTAGTAATCATTTTTGCTATTCTATTATTACAAATGATTGTTTTTTTTACTAATTTTCGCTACTGATTTCAGCATAACATTTTACTAATTTTTCAAAACCGAGTTCTAAATTTAGCAGAGAAATATAATAATTTAAAAATATTTTTTTTTTTGATTTTTTACAATTCTTGTTTATTTTATATTTGTTACTCTTGATATATTCCTACACTCACAATATTTTTTCCTTAAAATTAACCGAATATATACATTAAAACAATAGAAAATAAGTTAAAAAAGGACTACCCACTTTTCGTTTAAAACAATTGTATTTTATCGTTTATTTTTAATTGTTACTTAATTAACTGGTAAAAATAATAGATTTATCGTTTATTTTAAAATTAATTGTATTCTAACAACTGATTGTTTTTAACAGAAAATTTTGATTGAATATTTTAACTTCTACCGAAAGTCCGTATTTTGTGTATTTTATTTATTGAATGACTGATAGGAAAAGTTAAAAAATATATTTCTTTGCAATTTAACTACTTATTCAATTAATACAACTTTACCGATTTACTTTTTAAACAACTGTTGAACTTTTACGGTAAAGTTATTGTGAGTGTAGTTTAGAAATAACACCCAGAAAATTTTATTGCATCTCCAATGCATAAAACGGCAATAACTGGAGAACCGTTTGTAATTTTGACTCCAAATTTCAAGTACGAAGAAGTAATTATACGCTTGTTACAATCGAAAGAAAAAAAATTTTCTTTTTAGATTTTACAGTTTTTTTATTTTTTAGTACAATTTTTTGCTAATTTCAGCAGATTGATTTTAAATTACAGTTTACAGCAATTTACTGAAATTTAATAGCTGCAACTAATTATTTATACTAATTTCATTGTACTAAAATTATGATATTTAGTAACTTTTTTAAACTGATTTTAGCAAATCGATTTTGAATTGGATTTTACATAAATTTTACTAAAATTTAGTAGCGGCTACTAATTTTGTCTACTAATTTTATTGTACTACAGATCAGCAGACATGTGTTGCTAAAATTAGAAAAAAATACCGCTGGCCTCAAAACAGTTAAATTTCCCGTAATAACAGCAAAATTTTCAGTAGCCATTACAGACTTTTTTTGGTTGAGTGTACACTCAAAAAAATAAGTTAGTAGTAAAATTAGTAAAACGTCTTGTATATCAAGTGTACTAGTTTTCAGCAATTTTTTTGCTGAAATTCCGTTTTCAGCAAAAATTTTAGTTATATTTTTTAGAACTAAACTAATTTTAAACTAATGTTTTACTAATTTATTTTGCTACAAAAATTGTGCTGATAATCGCATTCATAGCGTGGACGACAACCAGATAGACAAGATGTATGTAGATGTCGCAGCTTGTCTGGAAACGGAAATGACAAAAAAAAAAAGAAAACAACTCTACACATATTCTATATTTAAATTTTCAGCAAATAAATAAACTAAAGGAAAATTTCGCTACAAGTTTTTTGAGTTTTTTTCAGTCTACTAATATTCAGAAAAAAGTTTAGTGATTTTAGCAAGGATTTTTTTCATTTGCAGTCGACTAAGTGTTAGCAAAACTTTTGCTGAAGATTACTATTTTTTTGGTAAAAATCAGCTCGCTGATTTTCAGCAAACCTTTTGCTGAAATTACCAACTTTTTTGCAAGCACGCTCCTGACTAAAAATTTGCTGACACAGCAACATTTTTTGCTGACTTTACTGACTTTTTTTTTTGAGTGTACGTTAATGTAAATAGTGCCTTGAAATTCAATAAAACATCCTAGCCTGAAAACTACGAACGACAAAGCGTTGTACCAGTACTTTTAACAGTGGTACAAGATTTGGCAAAGCAGTGGTCAAATAACACTATGCGACAGTCAAAATCGGGATGGGATGAAACCAACGAGAAATGTTATATCGGTCAAAAACAAGTTATACGTGTCCCGGCGTTTCGCTGGGTCACCCCTAGGAATCGAGATATATCTTTTTTTTTGACATAACTCGAGAACCACTAGTCCGATTTTGCTCGAACAATTTTAAAAAAATTCCCCTAGGAATCGAGATATATCGATTTGACCTTTGATGGTCTTTTTTTGACATAACTCGAGAACCACTAGTCCGATTTTGCTCAAACAATTTTAAAAATTAAAAACTACAATTCCTTTAATCTGTTCATATAACGTTTTTCTATATACTCAACAGTTTTGCCGGTAAAAATAAATGTTTGTTACCGCTACCATAAAAATCAATAACCTTTTGTTTATTACTTTTTTTTAATATTTTAGGCAAAAAATATTTTTTTCTTCATACATTTATTTTTACCGGCAAAACTGTTGAGTATATAGAAAAACGTTATATGAACAGATTAAAGGAATTGTAATTTTTAAAATTGTTTGAGCAAAATCGGACTAGTGATTCTCGAGTTATGTCAAAAAAAAGACCACCAAAAGTCAAATCGATATATCTCGATTCCTAGGGTTGACCCAGCGAAACGCCGGGACACGTATAACTTCTTTTTTACCGATATAACTTTCCCCGGTAGTTTGATCCCTTCCCGATCACTGACCCCTACCATTTGTCTCACAGTGTAATCAATAAGGTGCTTTTAAAATAATAAAAGGAGTGCTTTGCCAGTAGCAAAATTATAATTATAAAACGCTGTCAAAGAATTGGTAAAACTATAAATAAAATGCTTTTTTAATATAAAATAAGTGCTTTGCCAACCCTAAAATGATAACACCGAGCTGGGCTTGGCCGTTTATTTTTAAAACATTCGCAAATTATTTTCAAAATAATCCCCAGTGTCGAAACGGTAATGACATATCATTATTTTTTGGAGTACCAGTAATGACACCTTCTGCATTATTTTAAAACATATAATAATAAGTTACTGATAATGACTTATTTTTATCATTATTTCAAATAGAAAATAATTTTTTAAATTTGTTTGAAAATTTTTTGAAGTCTATTTTTAGACTCAATATTTTTTAAACACTGGTAAGGATATATGTAACCACATATTTTTTGATTTTTTGTATGTGGGCGAGTAAGCTTACTTGTGTGCAGCAGGTCAATTATGTTTCTATCTATTAAATATTACATGTCGATATAGCTGAGATGGTAGAGCTGTTGACTGGCAATCTGTAGACCCAGGTTCGATTCCCGCACCAGCAAATTTTATTTAAAAATACAGTAAAAAATATTTTTTTTTATAGAATTAATTTTTTTGAAAATCTATTTTTAGACTCATTATTTTTGTCAGTACTGGTAAGCACATAGGTAACGATATATTTTTTGATTTTTCGTATGCTGGTGTGTAACGACAACTCATTATTTTTCGCGACATCGCCATATAAAGGTAATAAGAAATGTAATAACAAAAGTAAGTACACTCAAAAAAATAAGTTAGTAGAAAAATTAATAAAACGTCTTGTATATCAAGTGTACTAGTTTTCAGCAATTTTTTTGCTGAAATTCCGTTTTCAACAAAAATTTTAGTTGTATTTTTTTAGCACTAAACTAATTTTGAACTAATGTTTTACTAATTTATTTTGATACAAAAATTTTGATACACGCATGCATAGCGTGGACGACAACCAGATAGACAAGATGTAGATGTCGCAGCTTGTCTGGAAACGGAAATGACAAAAAAAGAATAACAACTCTACACGTATTCTATATTTAAATTTTCAGCCAATAAATTAACTAAAGTATAATTTCGCTACAAGTTTTTTGTGTTTTTTTCAGTCTACTAATATTCAGCAAAAAGTTTAGTGATTTTAGCAAGGATTTTTTTCATTTGCAATCGACTAAGTGTTAGCAAAACTTTTGCTGAAGATTACTATTTTTTTGGTAAAAATCAGCTCGCTGATTTTCAGCAAACCTTTTGCTGAAATTACCAACTTTTTTGCAAGCACGCTCCTGACTAAAAATTTGCTGACACAGCAACATTTTTTGCTGACTTTACTGACATTTTTTTCGAGTGTAGTTACCATTACCAAGTATGTAGTTACATAACCACATATCTGGTAATGATTTTCTACACTGGGTCAATAAAAAATTTTTGGAATAATAAGATAAGTGATTAGAGTTATCAAAACCGGTTTCCGAATTATTCGATTAACAGGGTTTTTTTTCTAGATATCCGGGTTTTTTAAACCGGTTTTTGAAAAAGGGCGGTTTTCGAATTATTCGAGAAACCGGTTTTTTCGTGTCGAACAATTCGACATTTTCGAATATTTATAAGGTGAAAATTTCTAATAAATTTTCTTCATTTGTTCAATAATTATGCAAAATATTTAAGTGCCTATGCATAATAATGTGAAAACCTTATAACACATTTATAAAATTAATTTTTTATGGAAAATTTATTTTATAATTCACTTAAAAATTTTCAAAGTGATTATACATATGACCCTTAATGTTTGATTCCTTCCTTTAGGTAGAGGGTTTATTGACTTCGTCGTTGCTATGGCGTACATTAGTGCACTATTATCGAAAAAATTTATTTTTTCGAAACAAAAATATTGAAATTCTTTCAAGAGACTGTTTTTTTTGCAGAATTCTACATTTTCTCTCTATCTTAAAAAAGTCATAATTTTTTGACAATAAGTTTATTAGGAAAGATCTAAAATTTTGTCCTAAAATGCATATAAGCTCATGTTTTCCATTTCCTCAATAAATAAAAGGGGTTTTTTCTTATTTTTTAGCTTTTTTGAAACCGTAAAATTGTAATAAAAATTTTAAATGTCACAAATTATTTCACATTAATTGGAAAACTACAATCTTCATAAGGCCAAAGTTATTTTTTGCGACATTTTTAAATCGTCCTGTCTATTAAATTAATGCGAAAAAAACTTCCACAGCAATCTTGTAACAATTCCAGAGCAAGTGAAAAATCATTTCTGTTTTCTATGGAGGTTAATAGCTTTTTCGCAAGAATTACGAACAAAATACTAGACTTTTACATCTGTCCGTAAGTGTTTTTATTAAAAAAAAAAAAAACAAACAGCGCCTTTAGAAATAATAACTTTTAGTTTTAAAGGTGGATTTGCACTAATGGAATAATTTACGCTGCGAATTGGAAAAAATAGAAAGTTTCAAGATTTTTAGAAATTCTTTGCAAGCTTTGTGGGCGCTGTGGTGTAATGGTTAGTTAGCGCGTTGGACTGTTACACGTGAGGTTGCGGGTTCGAGCCCCAACCAAGGCAACATCAATTTATGAAAAATCCCAGCAAAAACTTGGTAATGACTGGTCATTACTACATGCGTTACTTAGATATCATATCTCATTACCCTTCGAATTACTTTTAAACTGAATGTAATGAGTTACCGATAATTATACCCCACATATTACTATTTCACAATAGCTGAAACAAATAATATATGTTCTAAATCATTACAAACCATAACTATGGCGTAGCCTAGTGTTTAGCCTTTTTGCCTGACAGACATGATGATCGCTGATCAACTCGTGTTAGCTTCCATTGTTTTTTTTTTTTTGTAATTTATATTAAACATCTATTTATAGAAATGTTGATGTTCATTAAGCAGTATTTAATAACAACAAGTTTTGTGAAAAATAGACATGTATAACAGCTGCCACAATAAATGTGTACACACTTAAAGCATTAAAAATCATAGTGATGTCGTAGTCTAATGGTTAGAGTGTTTGTCTGACAATCGTGGGGTACGCTGATCAATTCGTGTCAGCTCCTATTGGTTTTTAAATTTGTATACTTTTTTAAATTTATATTCAACATCTATTTATAGAACAGTTGATAAACTACTTACAGGTAACATCAGTGTAATGACTTTCCTCCAATGACATCACCATGTTAAAATAAGTAGTTTAGTAATTAAAAGGTAACTAGTGAACATTTAAGATTTCAATACCTAAAACTCATTACATCGTAATGAAAGGTTTTGCTGGGATAGTAATATGTATGAGTTTTTTCTATCCCTCATACATATCGCAGCGTCCTCTTTGGTGTTCCCATAGCACTTAACATAGCACCACCGAAGTAAAATAATATAACAGGGCTATGAACTAAAAGCTTCAACAAAGTTCGCCAACTCACCATCAGATGGCGCGCAACAACTGTTCTAAAATTCAACATCTCGCGCAATTACAGTGTTGCCATATTTGAAGCCCTTCATCTTTCACCACCTTTCACTTCTTCTCTATCCCATTTCCAAAGGAAGCAATTCGTTAATTAGTAGAAAGAATTTCCTGATTATTGCTTCTCTTTAAAAAAAAAAAAAAAAAAAAAAAAAAAAAAAAGTTTTATAAGAAAATTTGCATATATAGCAATACAAAATGATTATTTACAAAAAACCGGAAAAACCGGTTATTCGAAACGGTTTTAAATTAAAAAAACCGAAAACCGGTTTTTCAAAAAGGCGGTTTTTACACTCATAGAAAAAAGTTTGTAGAAAAGTTAGTAAAACTGTTGGTACTTCAACTTAACAAATTTTTGACTAATTTTTAGTTCATTTTTTTGCTACCTCCACATTACTAACTTACAAATTTTTTTGCTATTTTTTTTTGCTGAATTTAGCTATTAATTTTTAACAATAAATTTGCTAACTTTACAGTATTTTGCTGAATTTTAGTTACAAATTTTTAACAGAAGATTTGCTAATTTTACACATTTTTTGTAAACTAAACCACCAATTTTGGAGCGCTTATAAACAGAATGTTAAATGATTCATAAAAATGACTGCATATTTTTAACTCGCCAAAAATAGTGCAAAAAGTTTTTAAATAAAGCTAAATTGAAATGGTTGAAAATTTGTCCTAGTCATAAAATATCTAAATTATTAAAATTTATGAGAAAAGTTTCTATTTATCGTAATACATTCATTTTCGAAGATCAAGGTTTATTTTGGACGAACCATTTTAATATGAAAATTGTGATTAAAAACATCTCTGGGAAGCAAGATGTTACGATATTTTTAATTGGCCACACCTTCTTTCCTGTGGGTGGAGCTTTAGATGTGAAAATGGAAACTCAAATAAATTCGGAAGTACATATCCGATCAGCAAATAATAAAAATCAAAAGAAGGGTCTGTGAAATACACTTTGTTATGGTTAACATATTATTGTCTATAAATATTACCACTTTTACAAAATCTCATTCTTGGGAAATTTTCATTGGCATTGAAATATAATTGGCATTACTTTATCTCAATGTCAATGCCAACAAATTTCATCACCATTCAATGCCAATGGAATTTTTTTCAATTTGCATTGATGAAATCAATGGTTAAAGTCGGGCATGCCGACTATACAATACCCTACACCAGTCTGGTGTATTGTTTGGATCCGAAATTCGAATGGGTTAAAATGGGGCTTCTGTTAAAATTTTCTATAATGTGAGTCAGCGCACCAAATTTAATTAAAATATCTTAATATTTGCGACCTGCAGTTTGTAACCAAGCCAATTTTGGGGTGACCCTTATATGGGCACTAGTTCTAAACATGGACCGATGTTCACCAAAATCAATAGGCTTCGTCCTTGGGCCAACATAGGTCTATATACCAAATTTCATTAAAATATCTTAATATTTGCGACCTGCAGTTTGTAACCAAGCCAATTTTGGGGAGACCCTTATATGGGCATTAGTTCTAAACATGGACCGATGTTCACCAAAATCAATAGGCTTCGTCCTTGGGCCAACATAGGTCTATGTACCAAATTTCATCAAAATATCTTAATATTTGCGACCTGCAGCGTATAAACAATATAATTTTGGTGGGACCCTTATATGGGCACTAGGTCTAAACATGGACCGATGTTCACCAAAATCAATAGGCTGCGTTACTGGGCCAATGTAGGTCTGTGTACCAAATTTCATCAAAATATCTTAATATTTACGACCTGCAGCGTATAAACAGTATAATTTTGGTAGGACCCTTATATGGGCACTAGGTCTAAACATGGACCGATATTCACCAAAATCAATAGGCTGCGTTATTGGGCCAATATAGGTCTGTGTACCAAATTTCATCAAAATATCGTAATATTTACGACCTGCAGCGTATAAACAGTATAATTTTGGTAGGACCCTTATATGGGTACTAGGTGTAAACATGGACCGATGTTCACCAAAATCAATAGACTGCGTTATTGGGTAAACATAGGTCTGTGTACTAAATTTCGTCAAAATATCTTAATATTTACGACCTGCAGCGTATAAACAATACAATTTTGGTAGGACCCTTATATGGGCACTAGGTCTAAACATGGACCGATGTTCACCAAAATCAAACATGTTCGTCCGTAAGCCAACATAGGTCTGGGTACCAAATTTCATCAAAATATCTTGATATTTGCGACCTGTAGAGTGCGCACAAGATTGCATGGACAGACAGACAGACAGACAGACAGACAGACAGACAGACAGACAGACAGACGGACGGACGGACGGACGGACGGATGGACGGACAGACGGACATCGTTAAATCGAAATAAAAAAAAATTCTGAACTGATCGGTATACTATAAGGTGGGTCTACGACCAATATTTTTTGGTGTTACAAACATCAGCACAAACTTATAATACCCTGGCCACATAGTGGTGTAGGGTATAAAAATATAAGAAATACGCGAATTTTTAATTTTTTTTCTTAATTTATTCTTTTATTAAAACATGAAAACAAATACTTCTTTCATCAATTATAAATGGGCATTTAGGCAATGCCAATTGAAAAAATTTCAATTAATTGACACATTTAATAAACTGGTCCCAAGTATGCTTTTAAACACACATTTATTTTTTATTTATTAATTTTTATTTCATTTGCTCCTTTTTTTTACCTTTTTTCCAGTCCACTAGTAGTCTGCAAAAGTTTTGTTAATTTCAGAAAATTTTAGCAAAAATTTTGCAGATTTAACGGTTTTTTTTTGCTATTTTCATTCTACTATTATTTAGCAATTTTTTTTGCTGATTTCAGCAAGTTAAATTGTTATTTGCAATTAACAAAAATTTAGCTCAAATATTACTAAAATTCTGTAAATTTAACAGTTTTTTTTGCTATTTTTATTAAACTACTATTCAGCAATTTTTTTTGCTAATTTTATTATATAAATATTACTAAAATTCTGTAAATTGAACAGTTTTTTTTTGCTGTTTTCATTTTATTAATATTTAGCAAACTGATTCTGCTAATATTAGCAGTTTTTTCTGCAGCATCATTTTTAACTAATTTTTAGTAACTTTTCTGCTATTTTTACGGAAGTATTCGAAAACCGGTTTTTCAAATAGGTCGAATACTTGACAACTCTATAAGTGATTGGCCAGTAACAAATTTATAATTTTAAAATATTGGCAAAGCATTGTAAGTAGGGAATGCATCCCGGGATTTCCCGTCCCGGGATTCCCGGGAAATTAAGCATTTTTCAGTTCCCGCAATCCCGGGAATGCCAGGATTTCAAAAAATGCTATTTAGAACAATAAAATTAATTATCTCAAATTTTCATTTGTAAAATTTTCCTCCTTTTGAAAATAGTAAAAATTTTACAACAGACTTTTTCGTTTACTTACTAAAATTTGCTACTTTTACCACAACTGGAAAAATCCAAAAAGTAAACAAAAATTTTCAATTGTAGTAAAAGTAGTAAGATTTTAAGTAAACGAACACAGATTAATTTGTGTACTTGGTCGAACATTTTAAGTGCCTTTTAGTGGCTCTTAAAACAGGCACTAAAAGGAACTTAAAAAATATATTTTTGCAATTTAGTAAAATTGTTTTTATATTAATTTTTTTATTTTTATTTTTTGACGGACAAGTTTTTTAGTCTATAAATTGGTTTTACTTTATTAATTTTTCTATATATAATTTCTTTCCTACTACGAAAATTCCAAGGAATTCTAAGAAAAACCACTCACAGCCTGAGCTTTTTAACGAACCTAAAAATTTGAGGTCTTTAAGATATTTTCTTTATGAAAATTTTTCAATTATTATAAAATAAATTATAATTTACTTCCCTTGCGGGATCCCGGGATCCAGGGAATTCAAAATAAATTTCCCGCTTTCCCGGGAAATCAAAAAGTGCGGGATTTTGCATTCCGTAATTGTAGGGTGCAAGAAAATTTCTGACTTAAGAAATTTTTAAGACAAAAAAAAATATTTAAGACCATATTGAAGAATGTTTTAGAATATTTAAGATAAAAAAGTTTAAAGATTAATTTAATGGAGTAGTTTTAATCAAAGCTTAAAGCTGCCTACACACGAAGGAACATTCGTCAGAAAATGTCCAGTTTTTGACTAATTTTCCTTCGTGTATGTCAATGTATCGTATTGAAATTCGTGTTATCAAAATTTTTTGATATTTTGTGTTTCCAAACTCAAAGTTTCATTATGTGTGTGGATGTTACTATTTTTTTCTGTGTTAGTTCATTGAGAGCAGTCATGTTGTGAGGTGATTTTTGTAATTACGCATTTAAAGAAAATGAAAATGACAATTATAAATAACGGAAGTTGGATTAATTATATAAATTAATATATTTGCGAGAATTATGGGACACAAAATGTGATAGCTAAAAAATAAAATTAAAAAAATAGCAGCTAATGAAAAATTTGCAATTAACAAATTACTTAATTTGATTTTCTTCCTCGCATATTTTATGTGATCAGTTCGACAAACAAACAGAAATAATGTTACGTTTGAGATTTTGTTTGAGACATGTTTGTATTAAAACATGTAAAAAAAAATTAAACACATATTCTGTGACGAATGTTCCTCGTGTGTAGGCAGCATAAGAATTACTCGAAATCAAATACTGGCAAGACACTTTTTGCTATCGTTTGGTGAAACATGCTAGACCAGTGCTTTTATTATTTTTACGATTGTAAATTTTCTAAATTAAGCACTTTTAGCTTTTATTATTTTTACGATTATAAATTTTGTAAATCAAGTACTGGCAAAGCATTTTTTGTTAAATTTGGCAGAACGCTTGGAATCAGTACTTTATTTTATTCTGGCTGGAATATCATGAAATTTTAAAGCTAAATAGAAACCAACAACAAAATTGTGTAAGTTGGTATTTTGTTTTTAATTTTAAAATTCACGAAATAATTTATTTCGACGTACAGGAGATAGTTTCCTCAAAGTCAGCGATTACGAAAACGAAAGGGAAAACAATTTAAAAAGCATACACTTCAATCGCCAAATCGGCCCTATGCTCCTTGCAGGAGTAAAAGGAACAAATATATATACACTAGAGTGGTCCAAAAACACATGAAAGTTGGAATTCGCGATCTCCACAATGTTGCCCCTATTCCTTAATGTCTAAAAACTCTCTGTGCCAAGTTTCAGCTAAATCCGCTGTTATTTAGAGGTAGCACAAAAAGTTGTCTTTTAAGAATTAGTAATTTATCTCTATATAATATTTTGTAATTTATACAAAAAGTAGGGTTGACTTTAAATTTAATTATTTCTTAACCTGTACGCTATTTTTTAACAATTTTTTTTAAATCTGGTCTTAATTAATGTGAATATAAGGAATTTGAAATCAAAACTTAATAAAATTAAGTAACTTTTAAGTAATTCGCGGTTTTTTTTAAATTTATACAAAAAAATACATATTTTAGTCAAATTTTCGAAATTTTCCGAAGAGACGTAATTAAAAATTCAACTTGTTTTTGATTTGTATGCGCAAATTTCTCAAATCTGATCTTTATTTTAACGCAGATTATGAATCAGCAATCGAAACTTAATAAAAATTTGTGGTTTATGAATTATTCGCGGTTTTTGAAAATTCAAAAAAACTCAAGTTTTTTGAGATATTTTCCCAATTACCTGTAAACGGTGTTATCGAAAAATACAATTTGTTATACTTTTACAATTTACTTACCAAGGACCTTCATTATATATAACACTGATTTTAATTTTAAAAAGGATAACAGATATCCTTGCAAATTAAGTTAAAATTTGACATTTTTTAATATTTCGCTATTATTTAGATTGCTATAATTTTATTGCTACCAAAAACCCTATCCCACATAATAGGACATTTAGCAGATATATATTAATGCAAAAACGAAATTTTCATATTGGTAAATATAAGAAAACATCCTGATCGAAGTTGATCCTTTTTTGTATGAAATTTTAAAATTTCGCAAAATCCGCGACTCCGATTTCAATTTTGATTTCATATTTGTAATGTACACCTACAAATATATTAGATTTGATATGTCGCGATCGTAATAATTATATTTAATTTTTCTAATTTTTTCCATTATTTTTAATTAATTAAAAATAATAGAACAAATACAACCTCGAAACTTCAATTGCGATGTGCTACCTCTAAACAAAACTGTTTTGGTGATTTTTTGATCAGACTACATTTTTTTTTCAAAGTGGCATATTTGTAGGGTTGTGGAGCGTGAAAATTCCAACTTTTTTTTTTTTTGGACCACTCTAATATACACTTCAATCGTATATTATTTTGAAATGTTTATATTATGAGATATCTTTAATTTAAATTAAAATCAAATTCTTATTGAAATACAAAGCTTACAAATCTATGGTTTACTTTCGAAAGGCTATAATTATATTTCCTATTTTATTAGGGAAGATGGAAAAACGTAATAAACTTTGAATAATTTTAAATATAAAATTTCTTTGAATGCATTAATCAATAAAAAAATATTTTCACAGAAGTTTTGTATCCATAATTTTTAAATTTTATAAAATTTGTTCCTTCCACTCTAAGGACATAAAACGTCAAGTTAGGGCCAATCTGCATTAAGCCATAAACAAATTTGTATCATTTTATAACACTACAGTGCGTATAAGAGACCAAAGCATACAAACTGAAAATCAAATATGCATTTCATGTTAATATATGCAAAAACATTAATATGCAGAAATATACAACCACACATCGATGCCATTTTGTTCCAAAATATATGCATTTCCTAATAATTCCTTGCCCCATTCATTACTAATAAACTATGAAGCCTATAAAAAATATGCAATTTTTCATTAAAAACTAATGAAATAAGATTGTTGAAATTATTCGAGTTACTCGGGTAAGTTTAAAATCTAACTCGATGAATGTCAAAACCTAACAATCGAGTTACACTATCAAAGCCAAACCGGATTTATTTCAATACGCTAATGGTAACTGTGCCCCGATGTGCTACTATAATGGGAAACAAATTTAGTTAAGTTTGTCTGATCTCTTTTATTTTACAAATTGTTAAAATAATATTATAGTTATGGTATTGATTTTATTTACTACTTTTCTAATTAACCTTAAATCCGATTTATATTCTAAAGAAATAATTTACCTTTTATGTTTCATTCGCATACATACTCTGTACTTGTACATATGGTTAGTAAAAACCAACAATGTTAAGTGTCAATTACGATTAGGAAAATTCCAATTTCAAATTACAATTTGTAGTAATGTTACAATAGTTGGAAGCCACAAATTGCAAAACCCAATAACATTCCACAAAGTTATAGTTGTTTTGTACTCCGCAATGCCACACCATACAAAAAAATTGAAACATCTCCTCCGCACTAAAAAAAATTACATTTTATAATAATAACCAGTTGGAAACTATATTTGTCGGAGGATTTGTCCAAGGAATATGAATATAAATAGATAAAAGTTATAAAATGATAAACAGTTACAAAAAAAAGTTGAAAGCTAAAATTCGATTAATTGTTAAATTTTAAAAAGGATCCTTAGTAAATTCTTAGACGATATAAATGATTCCGTTGACCAGGAATCAAATTTTTTGGGAGGGAAATTGGTATATTTTTATTAATGTTTTGATTACATTTTATATTGGGGAGAAAGTGTCTCAATTTTGCTACCATTGGACCCTCACCAGCTTTGGTGCATCGATAATTTATCAACGAAAACTTATATAAAGCTGAAATTTAAAAGAAAAGTAATCCTTGCAGCAAACTTTGGAAATATTTCCAACTTGGTATAGTTCGAACACAATTGTACATAGACTTGCTAACTAATATTCAAAATACAACAATAAAAATTCCACAAATGCATAAAATGTAAAATTGTTGGAAAAACGCAAAGTACGTACAAAAACAACAATAATAACAGCAAGAGCAATAAGTACCTTTAGGGGTAATCAGATGACATCAACAACTATAATAAACGATATGGTTGTTGGGTAAAGGATTATAAATACCTACCATATCGTCGACCGGCCTGCAAAATGTCACATGTGTTTTTTAATAGATTTACAGGAGAGCGAAAAAACTGTTACAAAATCTACTTTTAAGATATTTTATTGGCCTTAATGATTCATTTAGTAAAATCATCATTAAGGCATATGATGCCAATAAAATATCTTAAATGTAGATTTTGTAACAGTTTTTTCGCTCTCCTGAAAATCTATTAAAAAACACATGTGACATTTTGCAGGCCGGTCGACGATATACAGTACTACCAATCTACAAACAATACGTTTAAACTCTCTAAACCTAACTTTATAGATAGTGGCAAAAAACAGCACAAACAAACACGAATCGAAAGAAAGGTAGATGAAATCGTTTAGAAAAACAACTTGTGAACAAGAGCTAAATAAAGTGTCATGGCATAACATTTTCAACCAGTGTTGTATGTTTGTTTGTTTCTCAGTCTGTCTGTCTTTCTGTCTGACTGCCTGCAGAGTAAAAGACTATTTAATCCAGAGTACGACAATGAAAAAGCTTAAGAATGTCAACTACATACAAAAACGACAAGCTGAACATGCCAAAGGTGTGAGTGGTGAAAATTACAATTTTAAGTATTACAACTAAGTATGAAGAGGTTGTTTTTATAGTTGTTGTTCTGCAATGAAGACAAAATAAATTTTTCATTTATGGTTTTTTTTTATTTTGTTTTTTAACAGGGATGTTCAGAGTTGACTCAGACTTCGATTTGGTAATAAAAAACATGATAATTGGCGCTGGTTATAAATATTAAGAGATAAAGTGAAAAAGTTACAAATGTATAAAAGACTTAATATTCATCAGCATCTCGTCTTTTTCGCACACACATCATAATCCATGCATAAAAATACGAAAAAATGTCAAAATAACAAAAAAATTTGTAATATATACGAAAAATGGTTTATTTTACGAAAGTTTTTGTTGTTTTGACATTTATTTCGTATTTTTATGCATGGATTATTATGTGTGCATATATCCAGATGGTGAAATTGTTTTTGATTGTGATTTTAATATCCACAATTCTGTCCGGGTTCATTATTTTAGACATACGATTCCTGAGTGCCTCTACGTTGATTTAGTCGCCATATCTAGGATTAAATAGGTGAATATTGCAACATCTAAGGAGTCGGTTTGTTTTTAATATTTATAAAGTCCAGGCAGAAATTGACGACGTTAAAGAAATATTGTACTGCACTCAAAATAGTTTGTAGTTTAAATTAATTGAAAATGAAATTCAAAATAAATGAAAAATCACTTGAAAACCGGTCTATTAACTTTTCATTTAAATCAAAATAACTTTTCATTTATTTTTAAATGTTAATAAATTAACTACAAGATCCTTAAAATAGTAATGATTTTTAATTTATTTCGTTTTTATAACTTTAAAAAAAATTAACTACAAAATCCGTAAGAATAAATGATATTTACTATATTTCGATTTTTAACTGGCCTAGAAATCTTAAAGGGTTTCTTTTTTTAACAAAACATTTTAAATGAAAATATTAACTGTAACAGAAAATCCGTAATTCTATATAATATGTTTTTTTAAATAGAAGACAAAAACAGTTGAAAAATATTTTTCTTTTCAATTTAACTGAATAATCATTTAAACATAAATGTACGAATAACTTTTTAAATAAACTACAGTCAGTTACTGTAATAAATAATATTTTCAGTGTGAGAGCGCACTTTTTGTCGAAATGCCAGTACTACTCGAAATGTGCTTTTTCAGTACTGTCTTCCATAAATTAACGACCTTTTTTTTATTTATAAAGTTTATAAAAATTAACAATGTTATTTATTTTGCGTATATGTATGTGTTTTTTTTTTTTTGTTTACGAAATTCCGAAAGAATGCATTAAAAATCGATAATGTGCACTAAAAGAAGAGTAAAGTACTAGCAAACTACAAAAAAAAGAATTTTAATGTACTGGGGTATACCAAAAAATAAAATCCGAAGGCTATGCCAACGTTGCCAAATAACTACGGCCAGGCGTTTATTGGTCTTATCACTTCGACAACATTCCAGTAGAGTAAAAGCCGAAAGTCTGACGCATTGCCAGTACATGTAATACCGTCTCCAATATAGGGCCGACATTGTGCCTTTTGTATTTTTCTACCTGGGTGGTTACTGTTGTTGTATACCATTTTTTGATCGATCCAAAGGATTTGCTTTTAGAACGTTTCCTCTTTGTAAAAACACCAAGTTTTAAAATAAAAATAATAAAAAATTCAAGAATTTCATAAACACCACATGAAACATATTGTTTATAAAAATTAAAAAAAAACAGAATAACTAAATACAATTGTAGAAGGTTGTACTTCTCACTTCAATAACACTGCTACATTTCTCACATTCTGTTGTGGTGTGGAAATAAAAACTTAAAAAGGAATTCCATCTAATATAAGTCTTTACAAAAAGATTGCAAGTGTATAAAGCGGAAATCAACACAACCACAAAACAAATTTACAAAATGGCAGTCGTTTTTGCAGAAATATTCACACACACTCACACTTATACAAACACATTTTTTACTTGGTTTAGAAAGTCTTGTTACTTTGTTGTATTTTTTTTTTTTTATTTATTATTCATTCATTTATATAGACTTACTAAATGAAAACTACCAGTATATAAAATTATATTTAACACAGCATGTTACAACTCTTAACACAACTTGTCTTATTTGTATGTGTTTGCAAGTGTATGTGTTGTTTGTAAAACCTTTAAGCTTTTTGTGAAAATCTCTTTACATAAGCGGCAACACAACAAAACAGCAGTGTAACATGCCTCCAGTATTACCCAACATCATCATTATCATCATCAGTAACATCATGAGCATCATTTTCATCATGGTTGGTGGTGTATGTAAAAGTAGCAAGAACAGAAAAAAACACAGAAAACGCTTACAAACATCACACCAAATTAAATGTCACAAATGTGATTAAGGGATTAATATAAACATACTACAACGACGACTGTAGTTGTGGTAATAACTACTCGTAGTAGAAGAAGCCACACTTTCAATTCCATACAGTTTTGTTGTTGTGGTGTTCTATTATAATGACAAGTAGTTGGAAAATATCAACTCCTCCTCACTTCTATTCATTTTTTTCATTAACGTTTGATAAGGATTGTCGGCAATTTAGTTGTGAGTGCAGATATAGCAGCGATTAAGCTGATTAAGGTGGCCCCATTATCACAATATATCGAACTTAGTAGTTCATCACCACTCGTAAAATATTTTATGCATCCGAAAAGCTAGTTTTTTGTTTTTATCGGGTTTGGCAGTGGTCATAGGGTGTGATATACACTACAACTGGTCAAGGTAGAATACTCGCCGTTGCCTATATCTCCGCTACTCCCAACAATGCACATTTAAAACTTTTTACGTGATCAGTAAATTTTGACGGCTTAATGTTTTTTTTCGCGGATTTCTATATAGTTTTGCTAAAATATTTAGCTATAAGCAGCAGTAAAAAAATTTTATATGCACTTAAAATTTGTCCTTAAAGAGCTGGACATTAATTTAAAAAAATGTCCATGCCATTTGAACTTGATTATATTTTAAAACGGAGAAGGCAGGCCAAGCTAATCATATTAGAAAAATTCTGAAATTTTATAATACAGACCCTCTAAAAATCTAAATGTATTTTTTAATTTTCGCTCACTCAAAAGCAAAATAAAGTGCAACATTTTTGATATTTTAAGTCGAATTCGAATTAAAAAAATAAATCTACTAGTTTTCGTCAATTTTTTTTTGCTGAAATTGTGTTTTTATGCTTTCCTTTAGAAATTTCACAGATCCAGGGGACGGGTTTCTTTAGAAAAACTCTCAGATTCTGATTACTTTAGAATTAAGCTTAAATCCTAAGAAATGTTTTACTATAGAAAACCTTTTAGATTATGAGGGATTTTCATATAGAAAGATCTTATAAGCTGATGTTCTGTTCCTATAAAAAAATTTCTAGAATTCATTATTATTTTTAAATTACAACATAAGCTATGGACACATAATTGGCACAAATTTAAATTGCGCATAAATTTAAGTATTTTCCAACTAAATATATTTTAAAATGCAAGTTTTATCTTATCTGATTATTGTTGAAAAAAATGTTTGTCTTAATAGTGCTCAAATGTTCCGTTATGTTTTGCTTATTATTTACCGTTATCATTTTTGCGTTAACAATGCTGATTTAAAGTGGACATATAAATGGCACAATTTACTTAAAATAGGCAGTAGTCGTCTAGATTTAATTCAGAGCAATAAATATTTTTCGTAGTTCAAAAATAAATATAAAAAGTTAAAAAATTTTTAAAATTGGATCAGGAAAACATACCACAGGTGAGGAAAGGCGGATCATATGGAAAATGTATGAAGATGGAAAAAAGTAGCGGAAATATCAAGTAGACTTGTCAGAAGAAGACTAAACGAGGCAAATTTGTTTGGGCGCATTTCCAGAAAAAAGCCCCTGTTCCCAAAAAAAAAAATATTTTAAAACGAATAACCTTCGCCAGAACCCATAAGGAAAATCCCATTAGTTTTTCGAAAAACGTGTTATGGAGTGACGAAACAAAAATTAACAGGATAGGACCAAATGGCAGAATCTTTGTTCGTCGTCCTAAAGGCCAAGAGTTTAATCCTCGGTTCACTCCATCAATGGAAAAATGGACAATAGAGCGTACCACCTTACAGGCAAAAAAAAAAAAAAGTTCGCCGTACACCCTCCAATATGAAGTATTTTTGCAAGGAGGTTTCAAAAAAAAATGTTTATTTTTTTTTGCCGAACGTAGGGGTCGAAATTTTACATTTTTTGTTATATCTTTGGTATTTACAGTCGGATCATAAAGTGTGATACATCGATGTTTTTCTCTCGAGGAGACCAGTGTTTTGCTCTAACGACATTTTGACCTCAAGTATCCCGTTCTAGTAGTTACCCACCAGATCTCAGTTGCTACAACCCTAATATACCACCCTAATGTTAGAAAATTAAAGCTCGCAAAAAATCATTAAACTTTTGCTAAGGAAGTTTTTCGCTAAACCCAGTAGAAATTTTTTTTATATATTGGTTGCCGAACGTAGGAGTCGCCTTTTTGCGACCCCTACGGTCGGTAAAAAAAAATTTTTTTTTTGATATCGCCTTCCAAAAATACATCATATTGGAGGCTGTACGGTGAACTTTTTTTTTGAGGTACGGTCTAATGGACAAGTTTCAGTATTTAGATGTTTTAAAAAACCATATGGAGCCATATGCCTTCAACTCCATGCCAATAAAATGGAAATTCATGCAAGATAATGACCCCAAACACTCCTCGAAACTAATAAAAAAATGGTTTTGTGCGGAGAAGTTTGATGTTTTGGATTGGCCAGCCCAGAGCCCTGACTTAAATCCAATAGAGAACCTGTGGAATGAAGACAAGGTTGAAATCGCCAAGAAAAATTACAAAAATATGGACGAACTGTGGTCGAGCGCACAGGAAGCTTGGTACGCCATCCCCAAAACAAAATGCCAAAAACTAATGGAAAGTATGGGTCGCAGGTGCAAAGCTGTCATCAGAAACAAAGGCACTAAATATTAACGGTAAAATATTTGTACATACCAAAAAATTTAACAAATTCAATATTAAAACCTTTTCTTCTCTTTTTTAAGATTGTGCCATTTATGTGTCCAGCTCATTTCAATGGGTTTTTTTTTTCATAATGATAAATTTTATTTACATTAATGACTTTCAATTAAAGTTTATAGCAATATTAAATGTGCATAATAAACATTTGGAAAAAAACAAAAACTTGTTGGTTGTTAATCAATACCAATAACTATTGTAAGTTGTTTGTCAGTTCTGCTATTTTAGTACGCTTAGCTGTATTTATATGTAAGAGTTTACAAGTTTTTTTTTTTGCAAACTCTATAAAAACATTGTTTTCATTATGGTTAATTTGGTATTCGTACAGATGTGCTTTTCAGCTTAAAAAATATTTATATTTATAAAACAAAATATATGAAAAAACTTTTTTCCACTTGTTTAACTTTTATATGATGTTGTTTCTCTTCTTCTTCAATTTCTTTTTGTTGTTATTGTTGCTGTTGCTACTTTTGTTTTCCATGCTTTCCAGGCAAATGCCGTTTATTGTCTATATAAGTACATGTGTGTATGTATTTAAACCAACACAACTCATACAATGTTGCCGAGACTTAAAAACTTTTGAGACAACAAATTAAAATTATACGGTTTATATTGTTTGCATGTGTTAGTGTATGGCGTTTATTGTGATGTTTGTGTAGGTATCAGTGTTGCCAACTCTTGAAGGCAGGAAAGCACCGTGAGTAGAGTTTGCTAAAAACCGTAAAATTTGGAAACCGCGGTTTCGGTTTTTCAAAATTATAAAAACCGCGGTTTCGGTTATTTTTCGGTTTCCTTGTGATATAATAGAATTGTTTTAAAACAATTAAATATAACAATATTCTAACTAAATACAGGTTGGTTGAAAAGTTTCTGCGCTGGAAATGAAAGAATAATGTTTTTGTTACGAAATATATTTTTTTATAGAAGCTCAATACACTTGTTCCAATTATCTTCCAATAATTTTATCCCATCCTTATAATGGTTTTCCGGAAGCTCTGCAAAATAACCGTCTACGTTTGCTATGGCCTCTTCATTCGACGAAAAATGCCTTCCACGAAGGAATTGTTTGAGATTTATGAAGAGATAGTAGTCACTGGGAGCCAAATCTGGTGAATACGGTGGATGTTCAAGCAATTCGTACTTTAATTCTTTGAATTTAACCATCGTCAAAACACTTTTGTGAACAGGTGCATTGTCTTGATGAAAAATGATTTTTTTCTTCTTTAAACCAGGTCTTTTCTCACGAATTTTTTATCCAGCTGATCCAAAAGGCTGCAATAATACGTGCGTTCCCGTACGTTATCGCGGGTACCCACGGGAACCAAAAACATCCCAAACAACAACAATTTACTCGCAATTTTGAGTACGCGAACGCCTTTGGGCTAGTTTGAGTAACTTCGGTAAAGTACGGGAACAGACATAATATTCAGAGTTGATTGTTTTACCTTTCTGAAGATAATCAATCAACAAAATTCCTTTTGCATCCCAAAAAACTGATGCCATAACCTTCTTTGCTGATCGTTGTGACTTCACCTGCTTTGAAGCTGAACAACCACCTTCAGTCCAGTGTAAACGTTCTTTTTCAATTTAGGATCAGGGTGGTAGATCCAAGTCTCATCCATAGTTATAAAACGATGCAAGAAGTCGGTTTTATTCTGCTTAAAACGCTCCAAATTACGCTGAGAAATTTGTTTTCGATCCAGTTTTTGTTGAATTGTTAATGTGTGCGGCACTAACTTTCCATACGTAATTCTTCATGTAAAATATGGAGTACTCGTTCGTCTGAGATGCCTATGGCATTAGAAATTTCACGCTTAGTCAAACTTGAATCTTCACTAACCATATTATGTACTTGCTCAATGATTTCTGCTGTGGTTGCAGTTTTTGGTCGTCCTTGGCGTGGATCGTCTTCAAGGCTAGTACGACCACGTTTAAATTCACCAGCCCAAAATTCAACGCTGCGTTTTGATGGTGAGGACTCCTTATACACTTCTAACAATTGTTCATAAATTTCCTTTGCTTTTAAACCCTTCAAAACAAAGAATCTAAAGACTGCACGATATTCAATTTTTTCCATATTAAAAAAAATCAATGACACGTCAACTTCAAATGGCTTGTAAACAAAGAATGAATTGACAGAATTACTTGCAACTTTGCATGTGTTCTCAGGACAGTTATACCCAGTGTTGCCAACTCTTGAAGGCAGGAAAGCACCGTGAGCATTGTGAAAACGGGTAAAAAGGGGAAAAATTGACCAAAAATGGGGTAAAAAAGCACGATATTAATTTTTTGAAAAATTTAAGTCAAAAATTTAAAAACACATTTTAGCTTTGTAAAATCGTGTAAAAAAGGTTCAAAAAATAACCAAACTAATATTTCAAAATTTTGAAGCTTAAATATATCGAAGTTGCTATTTAAAATTGTATTACAAACATTGTGAGAAAATGTATTTTTTGTTTAGTTCGTATTATTTTTTCAACTTTGACAGAAAATTGAAGAAAAATTAAAAAAAACGAGAACAAATACCAAAAATATAAACTGTACAAAAAGCACTAAAAGCACTGCCAGAAATCTGAAAAAGCACTGTAAATACCCGCTTTTTTTAAACGGGTATTTGTAACAAATCACCGGGTACGGGAGGAAAAAAGCATCAAAAAATACCCGAAAAGCACTGAAATGGCAACACTGGTTATACCAACTTGAGAAAAAAAAAAGTTTGGAGCTAGCAGTGCCATCTCTTGGTTAGCGCAGGAACTTTTCAACCAACCTGTATATGATAATTAAATATGCATAAAAATTAAATAGTTTAATACCTCCAAGATATCTTTTAAAACTCGATTGAATTTCTCACTCGAATATTTAAAAGCAATAACTCCATTTCGAAACCTTTCCGGAAGAAGAAATAAACGCGGAAACCCATTATAAATTAATTTTTTTTTCGGCAACTAAAGCTGTATTTTAAAGAGATTAAATTTAAACAATATAAAGTTAAAATTTTATAAATTTCGCGGAATACGAAATAAGGCTTTTTGAAAAATACGCGGTGAAAATCTGAACTGAATATGTGAAACTCAATATCTCTTAAATCACTTGACTTTTTGGTGCAATTTTTTTTCTTCTAAACATTATAAGCCTTAGTTTATGTTATCCGTAATAACAATAACAAAAACACAAAACTAAAGCAATTTTTAATGTAAAAAATGTTTATTACAATTAAATACAAAATTTTGTAAAAAAGAAGCTGAGCCTTTTTGAAATTCAAGATTCAATAATATGCAATTTAATTAATTATTTTAATTAGTTAAAGTATTTGTTAAAATCCGACTTATTTTTGTCGGTTTTCGGTTTCGGTTTTGAGGCTTGGAAAACCGCGGTTTCGGTTTCGATTAAAACCGAACAGCAAACTCTAACCGTGAGCATTGTGAAAAAGGGAAAAAATTTACAAAAAATTGAGTAAAAAAGCACGATATTAATTTTATGAAAAATTTAAGTCAAGAATTTAAAAACACATTTTAGCTTTGTAAAACCGTGTAAAAAAGGTTCAAAAAATAGCCAAAAAAGGGGTAAAAAAGCACCAAACTAATATTTCAAAATTTTGAAGTTTGAATATATCGAAGTTGCTATTTAAAATTGTACTACAAACATTGTGAAAAAATGTATTTTTTGTTTAGTTCGTATTATTTTTTCAACTTTGACAGAAAATTGAAGAAAAATTAAAAAAAACGAGAACAAATACCAAAAATATAAACTGTATGAAAAGCACTTAAAGCACTGCCAGAAATCTGAAAAAGCACTGTAAATACCCGTTTTTTTTAAACGGGTATTTGTTCAAAATCATCGGGTACGGGAAGGAAAAAAGCACCAAAAAATACCCGAAAAGCACTAAAATGGCAACACTGGTAGGTACTATGGTTGTGTTGGTGTTTGTATCCTTGTACCCAGAGAAAGAGAGAGTACTTTTGTATCATGTTATTGGTTTTTATGACTATGTATATTATGTGTTATAATGGTTTTTGTTTAAATTGTTTTTAATAAGTTTTTATTGTTGCACATTTATATACATAAAACATGTTAATTAGCAACGTTTTCAATATTTGTAATTTATATTTTATAAACTTTTTGTACAGAACAATTTTAAAGAGATTTTATGGTGTCAAATTAGTTAAGAGTTTTAAAACATATTTGCCTGGCACGATTTTGATATTGAAACAGGTTGCTAGATATTTCCTACACCACTACACTTAAAATAATAAGTCAGTAGAAAAATCTGTCAAACCGGTTTCAAATCGATTTGACTTTAATTTGTAGTTGAAACACTGATTTAAGCAAAGATTTTAGTTATCTTCATTTAACACAATACAAAAAATCCTCAGTACTTTAACTTATGTCGAGTGTTAATTTTCAAAATTATTTAAAACTAATTTTTAAGAACCCATTCGTTAAATTTTACAAAATTTATTGTTAAAATATAATCTTTACATGTTAATGTTATTGCCCCGTAGATGGCGCCACTAAGTATCCGAAGTTTTAAAGATGGTGCTATTTCGTTGCCTCCCGATTTTTTAAAATGGCCCATATCTCGAAAACTAAGAGAGATACAGCAAAATGATGAACATTTCATCAAAATATCTTAATATTTCCGACCTGTAGAGTGCGCACAAGAATGCATGGACATACAGACGCAGGGACGGATGGACGGACGGGCGGACGGACATCTTAAATCGAAACAAAAATAAATTCTGAGCCGATCGGTATACTCTAAGGTGGGTCTAGGACCAATATTTTTTGGTGTTACAAACATCAGCCCAAAATTATAATATCCTGACCACGTAGTGGTGTAGGGTATAATGATACTGCAGAGAAACTGCTGAAATTAGCAGATTCTTTGCTAAATAATTTGTAGGCTAAAAAATTACAAAAAAATTTAAAATTTTCGAAGTTTTTTTTTCGTTTTTTTTTTTAATTCAAATAAAAATTGAGCCTTTCGAAAACAGCAGTTTACATTTTTTTTTAGCAAATATTTTTGCTGATTTTAGCGGGAGAGACTGCTATTTGCATTCAACTAATTTTAGCTAAAAAATAGTATAAATTTTGTAGATATAACAGTTTATTTTTGCTATTTTTAGTCTACTAATATTTAGCAAAATTTTTTTCAGACTCTACAGTACAATTTGTTATTTTTAACTAACTAAAAGTTAACTTAAGTATAACTAAATTTCTGTAAATTTAACAGTTTTAATTTTGCTGCTCTTATTTTACTAGTATTTAGCAAAAAAATCTGCAAATTTTAGCAATTTTTTCTGCAGCATAATTTTTAACTAATTTTTAGTAACTTTTTCTGCTATTTCTACAGATTTATTTCTATGAGTGTATAATTAAGCAATTTCGAGTAAAAAGAAAATCAAAATTTACCTGTCCGAGAGCATAGGGTCAAAATGACCCAATTGTTCTAATGTTAAATAAAGCTGGTTGGTTCAAAAATATAGACACAGAGAACAGATTCGTTGTGCCAACCGAATTTCGGTAGTTGCATGTACTATCGCATTATTCGGTTGGCGCTGCAGATACATTTAGTTATACCAACTATATGTTCGAATATAAAAACGTTGGTGCAGCCGAATTTAGCTAAGGATTTTTTCGAGTGGTACTAATATTTAGTAAAAATTGTTGCAAATTTATGCAAATAATTTTTAAATTACAGTTTACAACAGTTATACTAAAATTTTATATCGGTTACTATTTTTTCTACTACTTACTAAAATTTTCAATACATACCGCAAGGCTAAAAATAGTTAAATTTCCCTAAAAGAAGCAATAATTTCAGTAGTGTACTTAAATAAATTCAAGTATAAGTAGAGTGTACTTCCGCTTGATACTCATTATAAGTACTCTTATGACCAACTATGATTGAGATTTATAACAGGCATGGATTACAGAAAAATTTTGTGAATGTAAAGATTGAGGATATTTTTGTAAAATATCTTAAAAATTTCTTGGTATTCTAAACTTTTTTTCATAATTTATCATTTTTTTCACAGACCACCTGAAAATTCTAAAATTTTCTCAGTGACTAGCAGGAAATGATATATATTTTTCATTATCCCAAAAAACGGTCCTTATCTTTGATCTAGAAAGTAGACTATAGCAACTAAAAACACGTAAACCTTAATTTATCTTCAAACACAAACTAAATTTCTTTGAAATCACTCAATAAACATTTGGTATAAATCTTGGAAATTCATAGGAGTTCTGTTATTATTAAGGTGTTATTACAATGAAATGAATAAGTGAAATCGCCGACAATTGTTAAACAAATACCAGATATTTGACACATTGTTTAGTCATTATCCTGCCCATATTTAACATGCAGAAAAGACAACAGAGCAGAAACTAATCATGATTTTAACTTAAGCTACCAAAATTAGTATAAGAGGTTGGCTATAAAACAATAGAACGTCACTAAGATACATTTCATGGTCATGTCTCTAAAAGAAACCCAAAGGCAAAACAAACAGACAAAAGGGCACTTTTTCGTTGCTGCTTTTTTTTAGGGGATTGTGCATACTAAAAGATGCCGAAAATTTTATTGAGAAATTTTAAGATAAGTAAAACAAAAATTCATACAACCAATACACAAAAAAATTTAATAGGTTGCTTACTTTGCAAAATATTGAATGAAATAAATTTCTTTTGTGTTTCTTTCTTTGTTTTAATATTGTTTAAAAAGTCAAAAAACAGTTAAATTGAATAGTCGGCATAAACTTCAAAAGACATAAAAGAGACACTAAAATTTATTACCTCGTCCTGTGTTTAAGTAGGATTTATCTAAACACACACTTTTTTGTTAGAAGATTCTTGGTGTTTTTTTGCAAATTACTTTAGTATTGCTTTTAGTTACGGTTAGATTCTTATTAAATTTCTTAGAAAATTTTTTCAAAAAAATATGGTATGTGACAAAATTTATGTTCCCTAAATCTTCTAAAAAAAACTATTGTTAAGATGTAGCGTGAGAATTTAGAAGTAGAGAAACAAATTTCTTGAAAATTTTAATAAAAAGTGTAACTAATATACAAAACGTTTTCATACAAAATGTTTCCGAAAACTTGATTCTGTGTTAGTTATTTATTATTTTGTTTTAATTTTCGCATTAAAATTTCATTATCTTTTAAAAATTTCTGACATTTTTTTTTCAGAACACTATTTTATTTATTTATTTACCCCCAAATTCATAAACTATTTGTAAAATTATAGGAGGTTTATTGAACAAATTTTGTATGAAAATGACGTTTTGTAAACCTGCTATAACTTTACAAAGCATTTATGAATTGAGGGGTTATTTTATAAAGTAAAATTAACTAAAAATACAATTTAAAACGAATAAAATTCAGTTAAAAACCTGTCAACTCACATTTCCATTTAATTTAACAATTTTTTTATTTGATTTTGACCATCAATAATTGGCTATCAGAAACTGTAAAATCAACTTAAAATTAATTTATTTTACTATAAAAATAACAAGCAAAATGGTGCGAAGAACTAAATTTATATTTGATTTTACTAAAAAACTAAAAAATAAACAAATTTGATAACTTCAAATAATTAGCAAAAAATTAATAATTTCAAACAACGTTTACTACAAAATACTTTTTTTGGTTAATTTTTTTAGTTTTATTTTAAAACAATAAAAATTAACTAGAAAATTTGACTACAAAACATCCGTATTTTTATTTAGATAAATTTTTAAATAACTTGTGAAAAAAGTTAAAAATTATTTTTCTTCTACGAACAACTGTTATTATTTTTAAAAATAACTCAACGGAAAAACTTCAGAAACAACTAACAAAAAGTGACTGTATTTATTTTGTGAGTGTATTACCAGTTTACTTAGATCATTCGGCTAGGTTTAATTAAATTCATCAAAACAAAATTTTTTAAAGCCATTAAACAAAATATCTTAAAATTTGAATTTTAACTTTTTCGTACAGATGAATTAAAATAAAAATAATAATTATTTTAATTTTTGCATTAGAAAATACAAAAATTGTTTTTTCCGACTTCCTATTTTTCATATATACTACATATATGTATTTAGATTTATTTGTTGTTTTGAAACATTAACTTTGGGGGTAATTTTCTAAAACACTTCGGTGAAGTGTTGCGTTATTTCTATAGAAATTGTTTTTGTTACAAAAACAATTTACACTGAAAGTTCCCTTCACTTCATCCAAGTTATTACGAAATTAGGTACTTTGTTTTGAAACAACAAACAAAATATAATATGACAATATCATATTAGAATTTGGACTTGAGGTAGAACAATATTCTTACTAAATATATGAAAATATAGAAAGTCGGAAAAATTTTTTTTGTATTTTTTATACAAAAATTAAAATAGTTATTGAACGAAAGCAAACCACGGCTAAGTCTCATTTAAAATATTTATTTTGTTTGGGATAAATCTCGTTGTTTTTACAAATATTATTGACAACGAACACACAAACATACATATAAATAGTACCAAAAGGCTACTTTTATTTAATGTTGCTTTAAAGAAGGGTTGATCTATGACTGGTTTTACCAAATCAGACTTTTCATATACAATAGTACAAAATTCTCGTTCCGTTGAAGTTTTGTGCCATATGTAATGCCTCGGTTTGATGAGTTGGGGTGATGCCCACGAAACAATTGTGTTGTCTATAAAAAAAAAAAAAATATTCATACTTTTTCTTAAAATCAACCAATATATGTATAGTGTTACTTCTGAGTTTAAAAGCTGTAAATCTGACACAGTCGCGTTTTCCAATTAAAAATTTTCGAATATTGAAATATTGCACTGTGGTTCCAAACTCAAAAATAATGGAAATAAATATGCCACATCTAAATTATTATACGGATTTCAACACAGAAAACCACTAACTATAGAGGATGAGTATAGCTTTCAGAAACTTTATTTTGCAGTCACCTTAATGTAAAGGGTGGTCCAACCATAATGCACCATGTTAATTGTCAGTCACAACTTAACGTCAAGTTTTTTGCCCAACTTAATTTGACATTTCTTTGTTTCATAATAAAAAATATTAAGATAATTTGTTTTATTTACAATTAATATCGTGCGTTTTAGTTGGACCAGTTTTAAGGCTTCCCATTTTTATATTTAGTGCTCGATTATTATGACTCTGTCTTATCGTGATCCGCTTGAAGTGGGCAAACAAAAAATGTTTGAAGAGTTTTTTTCTATTAGTGTGCTTGTGCCCGGTAAAGGGTATTTTTGTCCAGATTTATTTCTATGAGTGTGGAGAAAATTTTTGGATTCTAAGAACCTTTCTCCTAGGGATTTTGATAATATTAGAAAAGCTGTTAGAAAAGGACTTAGATCCCATCAACTTGTAACGATTCCCAACCAGTCAGGCTACCAGCTAAGGGACATGGCTACCTAATAGTTCCGGCTGTGCTCGTCGTTTGGAGTGTGTTCTTGTCCCATCGCTGATATTATCGAATCGAAGACAGAGAATTTTAATTTAGGTAGCCTGATTACCAAAAACAAAACAAAAAAAAAAATAAAAGATATTCCTTAAAACTAAACTTGTTGATGGGAAAAATTTGTTAGCTATTAGATGTCCATGCTAACCGACGTCTCAACCCACCCAACCATGCTGGCTCATGCGCAGAATATTTTAGCCAGCCCGAAAATGTACTCTAATCTACCTGCCTAGAACTTCACTTTTCGTAAATAAAAAAAATTTTTTAAATTTCATTTTAAATTACAAACAATCAATTATAAATTTTATTAAAAAGCATTAATATAACTAACAAAAAAATTTTTTTAAATTAGTAGAAATAATCACAATTTAGAATTAAATTAATTGAAGAAAATAAATATTTAAAAATTGGAAATTAAAATAGGTATTTTGTAAAATTAAAATTTAATTAACTATTAAAATTATTTAAAAATTTGCAAAAAAATTTTAAATTAATTTAGTATATTCTATTCATAAAAAAAATAAAATTTAGTAATAGTTTCTTTTTATTTATTATTAATTTAAATTATAATTCCCATTGTGGAATTTCCCATTAATTACTCAATAATCTGTTAATGGCAACTCTGAAATATATTTAATTGTTGAAAAATTATATTTCGAAACTACAATACTATTTTCTTTTTTATAAATGGAATAAAATTTATTTAGTGGTTTAGTGAGAATAAAAAAAAATTAAAAGTCGAATTTAAATTTAACACATAGTTATTATATGAAGGAGGGAAAAGAAATCGAAAATTTACATAATGTCAATGGTATCAAAACAGAGGGGAAATTATGAAGTTTGAATTATAATTTTATTTAAATGTACGTTAATCGTGTGAGTGTTTAAGTGTATATAATAAAAATAGTAAAAAAAAATTCGCACTTACATTTACTCTCTGTCTGCTGGCGCCTGGAGACGATTGAGATTTCGTTGCGTATACTGCTTAATAAACTATTTTTAAATATATTTATGTGTGTGAGTATAAATTTGTATGGATTTCCCCTCAGAGATTCTAAAGACTTCTTATAGAGAACCCCCCAGTTTCCAAAACTTTTTCCTATATTTTGAGGATTAATTCCCTTTAAAAATCTCTCAGCTTGAAAGAACTTTTTCATAAAAATCACTTCAAACCCTGATTTGTTCTATAGCTTTTTCTACAGTAAAGTCCTCTAAATTTATGAAGTCTATGGTATTTCCTATATAAAGGCTGCTTTTCTGTAGGAAAAAGTGCCCAGAATGTCAAGTTGTTCCTATCGGAAAAAGTATTGAGGTTTTTTCTATAAGAAAGAGCTATCAGAATCTGTAGGTTTTCAATTGAGAAACTTGCCCAGAATATTAGGATTGTATATTAAATTATTTTTAATAATATAATATTTCAGGGCCGCATAACGTATTCTATTTGGTAAATTGACACACAAGAATTGTAAAATTACGAATAATTTCCGAAATTTTTTTACGCATTTTCAATGTAAATTTCCAAACTTTGTGTGTAACGAACAACCTTAATCCTCATGTTGTAATTTTTTTATTTAAGCACTGGGAGTAAATTAACCATATTTATGGTTGGATTTCAGTTTCCCGCTATAAGTTGAGTATATTTAAACTAAAATTAATTAGAGTGTATCCTACAAACTGTTCTTTGTATTTTTGTCATAATAAGCTCGTTAATGCACTTTGTTTGAGTGATATTATATAAGATTTCAAAATTTCGGGATATCCTAATGAACATGGACTTGGGACTCTGAATGGATCAGTGGTGTAGGTTATAAATACTTATTTCAAAATTAAAAGATCCCTTGCCCCATCAAGGTGGATAAAGTTATTAAGAAAAATGTGTATTATACTTTTTAATGACGCACTTCTTATAAAAAAAAATCTACCATTTGCAGCAAGAATTTTTGAGATGCAGTAACTTCAAAATGATTCTGAGTGTATCTTATTTAAACATTTTAGACATAATTATTTTAAAAATTTTATATACCTACCCCCAAGATTCAATCATTCATAAAATAATCAATGTTAAAACTAATCAACCGTATTTAAATTTAAAGTGACATATAATTACAATAATTTCATATTAAACTAATACGACATGTGAGTGCAAGATTTAACAAAATGTCATAGTATATTTAACATTAATGACAACACTAAACATTGACAAACTTAGAGCAAAAGCATAATGAAATGAATATTAAGGAAAACACGTTCATATTCACACTCATGTGTATGTACCAGGTATGTACACTAGGGTGGGCCGATTTGTAAGGACAAAAATTTGTCGATATTGTGAAATCGATTTTTCAATAGCTTTTGGTATGAGGATAAAAAGTTCCACTATGACATATCAAAAAAATCATTTTCGATGTCCCAAATTTCGTCCCAAACTCGACAAAGACATTTTTTTTTCGAAAAAATGATATCGCCATCATTTTAAGCCTTGGGTAGAATATATTTAAAAAATTTAAATTCGGCGAATTTTTTTTTAACAAACCAAATTTAAAAAATCTTAAAAATTAACGCGAAAAAAATATAGATTTTTTGACAAAAACTCGTCGAAAACCTAAAGAAAAACATTTTTTTTTTTGGAAAAACTGCTATCGTCATCGTTTTTGGCGTACAATTTCACCTTGGAAAGGTAATATTTTAAAAAAAATTAAATCAGCCGATTTTTTTTATTACCTACTAAAAAAACCTTAAAATTAAAAGTTGAGAAAAAGTCAAAAAAGTGAAATTTGAGCGCCTCGAAAATAATTTTTTTGATATGTCGTAGCGGAACTTTTTTTTCCTCATGCCAAAAGATATCGAAAAATCGATGGCACAATGTCGATTGCTAAATCGACCCACCCTAATGTACAACGATCCCTTCTATAACACAGTTACGTTCTAAGGTGGTTTCGAAAGCGGGGTTTACCCTCTTCTAAGAGAGATTTTCTTGCATTTTGTGCTAAAACATATAAAGATTTAAAGAAATCATAAAAAAATCGTATAAAGCCTCATTCATACTGAACCCAAAACTAAAAGTTTTCTTTTTTAAGTTTTCGATTTAAAATTTTGTATGGGATTTGATAATCGAAAACAAAATAAATTAGAAAACTACTACAACTTTTGCAACTGTAATTCAGAAAATATCAATTGAAATTGAAAATTTCCATTTGAAATTCAGAAAATATCCATTGAAATTCAGAATTTCCATTTGAAATTCAGAAAAGATCAATTGAAATTCAGAATTTCCATTTGAAATTCAGAAAATATCATTTGAAATTCAGAAAATATCAATTGAAATTCAGAAAATATCATTTGAAATTCAGAAAATATCATTTGAAATTCAAAAAATATCAATTGAAATTCAGAAAATATCAATTGAAATTCAGAAATCGTCATTTGAAATTCAGAAAATATCAATTGAAATTCAGAAAATATCATTTGAAATTTAGAAAATATCATTTGAAATTTAGAAAATATCAATTGAAATTCAGAAAATATCATTTGAAATTCAGAAACCGTCCTTTGAAATTCAGAAAATATCAATTGAAATTCAGAAAATATCATTTGAAATTCAGAAAATGTCAATTGAAACTCAGAAAATATCATTTGATATTCAGAAAATATCATTTAAAATTCAGAAAATATCAATTGATATTCAGAAAACATCAATTGAAATTCAGAAAATATTAATTGAAATACTATTGATATTTTCTGAATTTCAAATGACGATTTCTGAATTTCAATTGATATTTTCTGAATTTCAATTGAAGTTTTCGGAACATCAATTGCTATTTTCTGAATTTCAAATGATATTTTCTGAATTTCAAATGATATTTTCTGAATTTCAATTGACATTTTCTGAATTTCAAATTATATTTTCTGAATTTCAATTGATATTTTCTGAATTTCAAATGACGGTTTCTGAATTTCAATTGATATTTTCTGAATTTCAAATGACGATTTCTGAATTTCAATTGATATTTTCTGAATTTCAATTGATGTTTTCTGAATTTCAAATGGAAATTCTGAATTTCAATTGATGTTTTCTGAATTTCAATTGATATTTTCTGAATTACAATTGCAAAAGGTGTAGTTTTGGCTTCAGTATCAATGAGGTATAATGCTGTTTTGTAGAACGAATTAACTGCCTTATACCTGGGAGAGGTGTATAAAAATTCTTGTAGGTATGAAAAAAAGTCACAACAAACTGTGTGTAAGAACTTCTTCACGCCTCAATGCCTATAAGAGTACAACAACATCAAGAAATGCAACCTCAAAATGTCACATACAATTCAGGAATATTTTCATAGAAAAAAAATCGAAATGACTCCATACCCAACTATGCCATCAACATTTTTACTCACCCTGTCATTTAGGTTTGCTGTAAATATTTCCAATTCGTTGACATTCATTATGGTTTAATAATGTTACAGTTTATTCAAAAAACTACACAATACAAATATCTATTTGTATGAGGTGACTCAAAGCTATGTGTTTGTATTTGATTAATCAAGTTTTAAATGACTGAGTCATATGACGTTTTGTGTCAAGTTGTCATTTAATGTCACGTCAATCATTACACATTTACACATCACAAATTCTATACAATTGTATGCGAGTAACAACTAAAACTTTTTGATTTAGGCAGAGAGAAGAAGAGAAAGAAAAATATCCCCACAGGATTGCTATTTAAGGATTAAAAGAAATATGATGATGTTGTATAATGTTGTTTTAACAAATCAACGTACGAATAAACATTTATTAATTAATTGTATAAGTGAACTTGACACTTAAGTTTATGTGTAATTGTATATAAAAATTTTATTTTAAAGGGATAATCTGATATTTTAAATAACTAATTTGTCAGAATAGTCCTGGTGTAGAGTTTTTAAAATCTTGCTTGTTTTAAATAGTCATTGCAAACTGTTAATGTATATCAAGCATCAATGCAAGGTGGAAGAGTATTTATCCAACCTGAAATATTCAGTTCGTGCAACAACATTTTTTACATAAAGAAAAGTCAACTAGTCGTGAATCTTGTAACGCGTAATCAGTTTTTTTATATTTTTTTCCCCATTGTCCTTTTTAAATGACTTCAATATTAATATGAGTATGAGACGGAAATCTCCGCAGTTTAGAAAACTTTTTGTTTTGTTCTAAGAAAATAATATAACTTCATAAGTTACCTTTTAGCTAAAAAAAAACTCAAAAGAACTGTTGAATATCGAAAAATTAAAATTCTACTCTAAGGTTCCCCCAGCCCCTTATGTTGGCGATATTCTTATTTTCAGGCACAAGCTTCTAATAAGTTTGCAGAAAGGAGACATCATGTCAAACCTTCAGGAAAAAATGCAATTTTGGGAAATATCATTTTCGACTTCACTGAAATTCACCATAAATTTTCCACATCAATAAGCTTCAACAAAACTTAAACTTTCAGATCCAGACCCTTTCCGTTTCCGAAATATAGCGCTATGAAAATTGGTAAAAACTTTAACCAGTCTCTTAACATTCTTTTTAAAATTGTGCAAAAGATAATTTTGTTTTCGGTTTCCTTTAAAATATGTTCATATCGATTTTTTTCGGTAAAGATATCGAAGGTCAGTTTTTGGGGTCTCAGATTCAAAAGACCATGTGTGGGAAAACTATAGTTTTGAAAATTTTTAGAAAAATTATCTTAATTAGAAAATCCTCATCTTCGGATGTATAAAATTTTAAGGAGGAACCTCGATTGGTTTTTGTGCTATGTAAAGAAGCATATAAACTAGGAGATGCAGCAGCCATCGTGTCCGTCTGTCTGTCCATGTATTCTTGTGGGTATGCTACATGTTGCAAATTTTAGGATATTCTGACTTATGTCGGCCCATGGACCTTATGTCTATGGGTCTTGTATAAAATATTTAGGGTGATAGCGATTTCGCTATCGTATCGTTCTTTGGTTTATTGGGAAATTTTAAAAAGACAAGTAGGCAGTTGGTCAGCGCGAATTGAAATTTGAATGAAAATAGTTAGTTAGTCAGCACGAGTTAACCCTTGTTACCCTAGCGTCGTCATATGAAAAGTTTGGCTATAAGCACAAATAAAGGAAAATTGATTATCTCTTCAGGGTTGCCATATATTGATTTTGAAATCTTAATTTTGGATTTTTTTTTAAGTTTAAAAAATTCACAAAACAAAAACTAAAAAAGGTTCCTTAAAATTACGTATTCTGGTTTTCTTAAGTCCCCGTGTAAAAAAGTTTAGATCTGATCAGATCTTTTTGGATCTAAATAGATATGATTGATATATCAAATATAATCAGATATGGTATATGTGATAATACCTTATGGCAAGATCTGATCAGATCCCCCAATTTTGAGATCTAATTAGATCTGGTAAGATCTACTGAGATATGGCCAGATATGCCTAGATCTGGGAAGATCTACTGAGATCTGGCCAGATATGATCTTTTTACACGATTTAGAGAAAAAACAAGAAATATAATTTTGAAAAAATCTGGATCCATTGACTCTCACTCATTCGCGCTTTTTGTCATTGTTCCTTTTCCCAATAAAATGTAGTTGCACTTGATATTTTTTCAATTATATGTGATGTGTAACTGAAAATTTTTAATTACAAATTATATATAAATGTTATTGTTCTTTTTAAATTACAATTAACATTAATATATTATTGTAAATGATTTTTTTCAATTATACCCAGGAAAATTTTTTACAATCGGTAGCCAACCACAGCAACTCTGCAACTGGTTCCACTGCAACCGATTCCATGGATGGGATCTCATATGGAAGGTATGATGGACGTATAATGAGTTCTAGAACTAGTTCCACAATTGATTCTAGGGCAACCGGTTCCACTTTGGAGCTACAGAAGTGGTTGCTTTTGGGACAATTTCAAACAAAAATAATCGGTGTTAGAATGGACAGTAGAAGGGGTTGTAAATGAAGAGTTGCTATTCTGCAACCGATTCTTTGGAACAGAAAATCTTTATGGGTAGTAACATGTATTTTTTATTGGTTTTTTAAAAGAGAACTAACACTCAGGAAATTGTTCCTATTAATTAACGTGTTGCTTCCTTTGGAAAGCGGATAGAGAAGAAGTGAAAGGTGGTGAAAGATGAAGGGCTTCAAATATGGCAACACTGTAATTGCGCGAGATGTTGAATTTTAGAACAGTTGTTGCAGGCCATCTAATGGTGAGTTGGCGAACTTTTTTGAAGCTTTTTAGCTCATAGCCCTGTTATATTATTTTACTTCGGTGGGGTTAATAAAAAAAAATTCCTTTCACAAAAAATGGGTTTTAAACGCTTAAAATGATTTTTCTAAAAAAACAAAAAAAAAATAAATAGGATTAAAATAGGAAACCATGTGAATCCTCCATTTTAGGCATACGCTATGTTCAGCGAACTTATGTAAAATACTACGAAGAATATTTTTGTGGAACATTTTAACCTTCTAACTCTTCAATTAAAGGGCCTTTTTTGGACCCTTTTTAAAACGGACAAAAACTACTCGTAAAATGTTCCCCAAAAATATTTTTCATGAAATTATACTATGTCCTTGAAGACATCAGCTTTGAAAATTTAACTTAAGTGCCAGTAATAAGTAAAAACTTAAAATTTAGTTTAAGGGTTAGTTTCGTACTTATTCAGAATTGGTGCTCAAATGTCCCTCAAATCTGGATTTTAGGGAGAAACCATGGGAATCTTCCATTTTAGGTATAGAATGTGTTCAGCGAACATATGTAAAACACTACAAGGAACATTTCTGTGAAACATTTTAACTTTCTAACTCTTCAACTTACGGGTCTTTTTTGTCCCTTTTTAAAAAGAGGCCAAAAAATTCCCTTTCGTTGAAGAGTTAGAGGATTAAAATGTTCCACAAAAATGTTCCCTGTAGTGTTTTACAAAAGACCACTCAACACGTCCTATACCTAAAATGGAAGGTTCACAAGGTTTGAATACGAAACACTCTTAAATGCGTGAAATTTATGTAAAAATCATGAATTTAGGTATTTAAAAAAATCCATTTTTTTTAATTTGTGGTAAAAAATAGTAACTAATTTTTTAACGATATATTATAGAACAGTATAAACTTATAAAAAATGGAAAAAAATATCTAATTTTATATACTTTTTTTATACTCCATCAAACTTAAGTTAGTTTTGGATTTTCAACAAAAAAAAAGTGTTTTTCGAAGCAATAAAAAATAATTGTTTTGTAAGCATATACTAAAATCCATATTTTAATTTAACTACAAATATATTGAAGTAACTAAAAATTAACCCCTAAATTCATAAACGCTTTGTAAAATTATAGGAGGTTTAATGAACAAATTTTGTATGGAAATGACGTTTTGTAAACCTGCTATAACTTTACAAAGCATTTATGAATTGAGAGGTAAATCTTCGAACAAGTTTTAAAAAAATGTATTTTTGAGAATTATTTTCGTGAAACAATTAAAACCCATTTTTCTGTTAAGTCATTTTTGCATAAAATTCTCTGAGTTTAGCGCCCTCTCCCATTGGCGGAAAAAGCAATCACACCAAATATTTTGTTTGAGTTACTTTCTTATCTTTAAAAAAGTCATTTTTTAATCACAATTTGAGATAAAAATTTAATTTTTTTTGTCCACGGGACGAAGCATAGTGCGACGGTTGCAGATAATTTGTGTGTTATAGAAAAGCGCCGCAAGTAGAAAGTAGAAGGGAATGGAATTATGACTGCATGAAATTTCTGTATCTAATCAACGTTCACGTTTTTGATATTGAATTTAATTTAAAGCCATGAAATTTCAATATTTGGTTGAGAGTCAACTAACCAAAATCTTCCTAAATGCGTTATTTCACTATACAAATTTGATTAAATTGGCCAGTATAACAAGGTGTTCGCTATTGGGAAGATTCAATATATAAGCCGTGTTTTATCCGATAACTTATATAAAAATCAAAGTATAGAAAAAGATATTAAGCGGAAACTTACACAGTACTTTTCCTTTGCATGGTTAACTTTCAACGTGGATAATTAATTATCAGCGTTGAAAAGTCAACGTTTATGCGTTTTCACCCCTAACGTAATTTCTTCGCGTTACTTCCAAAAAAGTTTTGCTGACTTGAGTTCGATTATGCCGCAAATATAATAATCGGAATGGGATGAAACCAAAAGCAAATGAAAGTTGACATCATCCATAACAAAGCCCTCAAGGGTTTTTTTTAGTTTAGTGCGACATTTTTGAAGTTGGTGATTTTGGAACGCTGTCTAACAAGAAAATATCATCAAAAATTTGATAAAGTAATGCCTATTTATTTTTATTATCCTGTAAAGTTGTGGTATCTTACTGTTTTTTGGGGTCGAGAAATTCATTTTTGATATTTATATTTACCTAAAACTCACGCTAGGTGGCGCTGTCATACAAGTTTTGTCCTCTCTTGTAGATTGTCGTTTTTACTTTTTTTGAAGCTAAAAATCAATTTTTGATGTTGGCTTCATAATAAAACATAAATAGAGAAAAAGTGCTAAAAATCGGCCTTGAGCCAAAAAAATTCGTATGGCCATTACTTATTTAATGCAGCCAACTTGACAAAACGAATGATGCATAAGTTCTTATTTTTGGGACTACTTTCACGTGTAATTCTCAGAATTGAGCCCCAAAATTATATGTTGTACTGTGATATTTAACGTTGATAGGTACGAGCGAAAATAAAGCTTACAGCTGAACAATATTGTAAATAATTAAAATTTTATTGGATAAATTTTAATGACACCATGTTTTCAGTGTACGCGTTTCAAAACTTTTCCTTCGGTTTCTTTTAGAGTTGTAAAAAAATCATGCCTGCATTTCTTTGGTGTATGTTTTGCTTGTCCGTTTTTACCATTAAACCATTGCGGTAATACGAAAGCGAAGTGCTCTTAGATGATTCCTGTGAACTGTGCCATCTTGTTCCTTGACTTATTTTGTTATCCAAACTACAAAGTAAACTTAATGCAATTAAAGATCTCGAGATGAAAACATCTCTTTAAAATTGGTTAAGAACCAAAAAATTTTAAAGCTGGAGTTCATCGTTCACCAAAGGTCACTAAAAATTTCTTTTAAAAATTTGATTAAAAACCTGATTTTTTTTTTTACTTATATGTTAATTTAAAAATTGTCCTTATCAAACTTACACAACAAACTTCAACCCATGTACCTACTTACTATGTAGATTTCTCCTTGAATGACTGATAGGATATTACAACAACAATTTTGTAATATTTCGAAAAGTATAGAAAGAAAGTGCATATTTTGGGGCAAACAATTTAGTTACATGTTTCTGACAAAATGATTGACTGCATAAGCAAAATGCAAAAAGTTGAAATGGCCAGGTAGTGAAGAAGAAGGAAGATTGTGGGTAATATCCAACCAATAAGCAATATTTGGATTTGACTTGTACGCAATATTTACCTATGCATACTTCAATGTAATTTAAAATGCAGTGTGGAATAGAGTTTGGGGATTATAAATGATGTTGCATTTATTTTACTCCAGTTACATGGCATTCTAACTAACATCATAAGTTCATGAACATACATCCTAGTGGACTTACATTCATTAGGCATTAGATTGTCAGATATACACAAACCCATACACATTTTGCATCGAGAGTGATTGTTAGTGATGTATAACAAATGTAAGCCAAACATTAACTGACAGACCAGTGTCCATCAGTTCATTCAAATTGGAAAATTCTACACTCAAAATAATATATCTTTTGGCTCAATGGAAAAATATGTTAATTTAAAAAAATGTATTCCTGTTTTTTGGCTTAAAATAACATCTGTTAATTTTGACACATTTTTAGTTTAATTTAACAAATATAAACGTGAGTAAAAAATTAGTAAAACTACAGTTTTATATGCAATTAAAATTTGATAAAATTATAGTGTCTGGGGACCCTCTCCGGACCTGGTCCATATCATCTAAGGCTAAGTAAAGCTATTCCAAAAGACCAAACGTTTTGTCCCTTTTGCTCGGTCTGGCTTATATTTCAAGGTATGTGTCATTTTATTAAATGATAAATTTGACAGTACATTACTAAAAATGCATCGGGCATGCGACATATCAATTCTGATAGATTTTAGGATGAATATCACTAATGTGAACACCAAATTTCAAAATTAGCTCTATTTTTTTAAATATATGCAAATTTAACTTTAAAAAAAAACAATTTTTTCATTAGAATATCTTATTTACTTATATACCTGACTAAACCACGGATTACACTGTGAGACAAATGGTAGGGGTCAGTGATCGGGAAGGGTTCAAACTACCGGGGAAAGTTATATCGGTAAAAAAGAAGTTATACGTGTCCCGGCGTTTCGCTGGGTCACCCCTAGGAATCGAGATATATCGATTTGACCTTTGGTGGTCTTTTTTTTGACATAACTCCAGAACCACTAGTCCGATTTTGCTCAAACAATTTTAAAAAAATTAAAAATTACAATTCCTTTAATCTGTGCATATAACGTTTTTCTATATACTCAACAGTTTTGCCGGTAAAAATAAATGTATGAAGAAAAAAATATTTTTTGCCTAAAATATTAAAAAAAAGTAATAAACAAAAGGTTATTGATTTTTATGGTAGCGGTAACAAACATTTATTTTTACCGGCAAAACTGTTGAGTATATAGAAAAACGTTATATGAACAGATTAAAGGAATTGTATTAAAATAAAGGAATTTTTTTAAAATTGTTTGAGCAAAATCGTCAAAAAAAAGATATATCTCGATTCCTAGGGGTGACCCAGCGAAACGCCGGGACACGTATAACTTGTTTTTGGCCGATATAACATTTCCCGTTGGTTTCATCCCATCCCGATTTTGACTGTCGCATAGTGTAATTTTTCATACGAATTAAAAGTATAGACTTGAGCCTTTAGAAACATATCAACTTATTTTAATTAGGTAAAGGATCTAGGATACAATTGGAATTAAAGTGAAAACTTCACTTATTTTCCTGTTTTGCAAATCTAGTAAAATCCCTTAATCGGATTTCCAAAATCTTAACACATGAGGTTAATTCATATTCCTCTAAATTTATTTTATCAAAAGAATTACATCTTTTGCACCAACATTTGCAGAAAATGCAATCTGAAATCCAAATTTTATATTTTTTTATTTCAAATTAATTTTATATGAATTTACTATGGAAAAAGGAAATAAAGTACATTTTTGAACATGCATATTTTAAAATCGTTACTTTTTAGGAATTTGTACTGCAATTATCTAAAACTTCGTTGAAATTGATTAGAAAATATATGTTTTACATTTCTGAATGGTTTTATCTGGGTTTTATAATTTAAGAGTTGTAACAGACTCCTTCATTTTTAGGCATTAAAAAATCTATATTTTTCAGATTTAGTTAATATTAACTTAAAACTAAACAGAAAATGCGAAACTTTTTTGATAAATTAAGAAACATGAGATGTTTACTGAAGGTACAAATTCAAATATTGGATATTCCTTTCATCGCAGGTTATTTATTAACAAAATAGTGAAAAAAGAGAAATTTCAAATGTAAATGCATGTATAGGGAATATTACAGCAGCTGCCAAAACGTGCAATATATCAAATTAAAGGGCATATTTTATAATTTTAAAATGTCGTAAAAAATTGCATCATTACTTTCAATTTTGTATTTTTTTTTTTTGCAAAAAGTTTATTACAAAATCTAATTTTCCTACACTGAGAGATTTATCCTTCATGATAGTAATGATATAATTTCATAGAATTTTTTTCGTAGAATAAAATGAAGAATTTCATTATGTATATAATATTTAATTAATATTATGAAATTTTTTATAACTTTTCTTTCGTAAAATTTCATAATTTCATTAAAAACATTCATTGAATTTCATAAATTGGTTCGCCATAAATTTAATGAACATGTTTTTTATATATGTATATTAGGGCGGGTCAAATTGTATGGATAAAAATTTTTTGATATTGCGTACTCGATTTTTCGAAAGCTTTTAGCATGGGAAAAAAAAAAGATCCACTACGACATATCAAAAAAATCATTTTCGAGGCTCCCAAATTTAAATTTTTTGCAATTTTCTAATAAATCTAGATTAGCGCCATCTTGACGTAGCTTTTTGAAACAACTAATAAAGTTGTAAACAATATAACATTACAACCTTTCCAGAAAGGTACTACTTATGAAAATCGGATGAAAAATGTGGCAACTAGAGGTAAAAGAATATGTGACGCGCAAAATAGAAAGGGACCTAAAGATAGAAAGGGACCTAAGGTCAGGAGAGCATGGGATCGGTCTCATTCGATGCTCAGATGTTGTCCACAAAAAAGAAAAAATTGATTTTTTTACCCTTAGGTCCCTTTCTCTATGCGCTGTCACATATAAGTAAAATTATTTTCTCCTTGTTGTCATCAATATCATTATCATCATTTCTCATCATTTCATCATCAAGACGAAAATAATTTTACTTATATACTTTTACCTCTAGTTGCCACATTTTTTATCCGATTTTCATAAGTAATACCTTTCTGGAAAGGTTGTAATGTTATATTGTTTACAACTTTATTAGTTGTTTCAAAAAGCCACCTCAAGATGGCGCTAATCTAGCATTGATTAGAAAATTGCAAAAAATTTAAATTTGGGAGCCTCGAAAATGATTTTTTTGATATGTCGTAGAGGAACTTTTTTTTCACCATGCTAAAAGCTTTCGAAAAATCGAGTACGCAATATCGATTGCTAAATCGACCCACCCTAATGTATATGAAATTGTTCAATAGTATTTACTTTTTTTTAATTTTTTTATAAAATATCGTCATTTCCTGAGAGAATAATCTTTTATCAATTTTTTTTTTAAATTAATTTTTTATTATTAATTTTGGACTATGAAATTTTTTTATAAATCATATTAATTTTTTATAAACTTTTTTTATGAAACTTTTTAATTTAAGGAATTCTTTTTTTAGATATATTTTGTATATCCGTAAAATATGCTACGATTTTATTACGCCTTTTGCATTTGCTAAGTACTTTTTATTTATACACTCCAGCTTAGCAACGACAACAACCCATGTGCGGTTCCAGCAATTAATATAAGGGGGAAAATCATACGCCTCAGTGGACAACTCAATGTATTTGTCTACTGTGGCGTATGATTTTTCCCCTTATATTAATTGCTGGAACCGCGCATGCAACAACCAAATATAATAAATAATAGTAAATGAAATTGCTTCATAGATTTTATGAAGCTCTTCATTGGCTTAATGATTTATTCATTGGACGAATAGCCTAATAATTTTATGAAGAGTTTAATTAATTTTATGAACTTTTCATAAATATTGACTTTAATGAAACCTGTTTGATAGATTCTTTGAAAAGTTTCAATGGACGAGTTCCGGTGACAATTTTCATGGAAACTATGAAGAAATTCATTACTAAAGTGATGAAATTTCTCTCAGTGTACAAAAACATTTTTGCAAATATTTCTTAAACTATATCTACCCAGCAAAATCTTTCATTACCAAATAAGTGGTTATATAATAAAAATTCATATAACAGGTCGTTATTAGGAAGTTATTATTTTATATTACAAAATAATGCAAAATGTAATGATGTATCATTTTTGGTAATGCGGATAGTAATGAGGTGTCATCACCAATATTTTTCTGGGTAACTTTAAAATTCTATGGCCATATTCGTGATCTGCATCCCAAAGTCTATTAGAAATGATGTGTCGCAATCTCAATGCATCAAATTATTATTATTTTGTTGTATTGTGTTTTTATTAAAAATATCCAAAGGTTCAAGGCTAAACTAAGATCCATTTTTGGATAGAGTTAACCCTTTCCGGGGGTGTTATAAAGTTAGTGTTAGTTGAAATTTTCTTTAATTTTGCTATATCTCTGTTGTTCGAATACACTGTTGGTGTCATCTACCAGGTAATAAGGGCGTTAAATGAAGATATTTACAATATTGGCTTAAATCAGCATATGAACTAAAAATTTGTTAAAGATTAGTCAAATCGATTTGAAACCCGTTTGACAGATTTTTTACCGACGTCTTAATTTAAGTGTGCCTACATTAATAGAAAAAAGTCTGTAAGAAGATTAGTTAAACTACCAAAAATTAGTTAAAAATTGCCTTCCAAAACAACTACTGAAATTACCAGATTTATTTGCTAAATACTAGTAAAATAGGAATAGTAGAAATAAAATTTGTTAAATTGTATTTCTACAGAGTTAAAATTATATTTGAATTAAATTTTTGTTAATAGAAAATAAATCAGTAAAAAATTTTAATAAATAATTAGCAGCTTAAAAAACCACAAAAAAATGTTTTTTATGAAGTTTCAAACAAAAATTTAATTTTTTTTAGCAAATATTTCCGCTGATTTTAGCACGATATTCTGAAATTTGCATTCAACTAAATTTAACTTAAAAAAAAAATAAAAAATTTGTAGATTAAACAACTTGTTTTTTCTATTTTTAGTCTACTAATATTTAGTAAAATTTTCTGCAGATTTTGCAGTACAATTTGTCATTTTCAACTGACTAAAAATTAACTTAAATATAACTAAAATTCTGTAAATTTAACAGTTTTATTTTTGCTGTTCTTATTTTACTAGTATTTAGCAAAAAAAAAATCTACTAATTTCAGCAGTTTTCTCTGCAAGGCCATTTTTAACTAGTTTTTAGTAGTTTTAGCTACTGATAATTCTGCAAGCACATTTTTAACTAATTTTTAGTAGCTTTTTCTGCTATTTTTATAGATTTATTTCTATGAGTGTACAAACATATGTTGGCATTGTTATTTTTGGGTGAACTTATGTTGTATGTATTTATGTATTTATTCCAAAAATTTACAAGTCTTGTGTAAATTTTTAAATAACCAAAATTTTTGGTTTGAGTAAATAAATTAAGGTACAGAATGGTTAAAGTATCCTCTTTAACTCCATACTCACACAGAGAACACTATACAAATAGGATGTACGACAAATGCATTCATTTAAAACCCTTAACATACGCTTGAATGGTTTGTTAGTAGTTGAAGTTTAACAGAATGGAGATAAATGAACAAGTCTACAGGAGAATAAAAAACAAAATGTAATGAATGATACATGAACTGACAGAGGAGTACATATCGAAACTCATGAATTTATACTCACAGATTGGAAAATATATATTTGCACAAAAACCAACTAAAATTTTAACTGATTATTTTGTACTATACTAATAGAAAAAATCAGTTAAAGTTTTAGTTAAAACTACTAAAAATTAGTTAAAAATTACTTTGCAGAAAAAACTTCTCAGAACTGCAAAAAAAACTTTTGAATATACAAAAGTTTAGTTATATTTGTGCTAAATTTTAAAATAACCTGCTAAGCCTGCTAAATTCAGCAAAAACTTTTACTAAACAATTAGTAGACTAAAAAATTACAAGAAAATTTAAAAATTAAAAAAATTTTTTTATTTATTTAAGAATTTACACTTTTTTAGCTAGTATTTCTTTTGATTTTAGCAGGATAGACTGCTATATGCATTGAACTAAATTTAGCTTAAAAAACAACAGAAATTTTGTAGGTATAGGAGCTTGTTTTAACAATTTTTATTCTACTAATATGTAGCAAAATTTTCTGCAGATTTTGTCATTTTCAATTAACTAAAAGTTAACTTAATTATAGCTAAAATTCTAAAAATTAGAATAAAAATTCATTTCTTCCAAGGAAGACTAAAGCCAGATTCACAATGCTGGAGTATACCATGCTGCAATAAATAGATATGACATGATTAAGTATGACACATGATATGATTAAAAAAATACATAGGTGTGAAAGGAAAGGAACAAAATCCATTCTGCAAGGTGTATTGCTACATCATTGTTAACCTGGCTTTAAATACGGATTTAAGAGAAGAATGTTGTAAAATCACACCTAGTATTACAAAAAAAAAACTCATTCACTCCGTGCCTATAAGATTATTTGGTTGATCAGATCAGCAAACCAAGAATTATGTATTCATTTATCTAAGGGATATTGAAAACTATTTACTTTTTTTTTAAGCGTTTAAATTTTGGTAAATCGTGAATTATTTTCGCACATGTTTTTTTTTTTTTTTTAATTGAATTGAACTCTTATTAAATATTGTAATTACTGAATTTTGTGATATTATATTTTAATTACTGTCATTTTATATTTCATATTTATTTAATTAAGTCTATGGATATTAAATCCTTACAGCCTAAGCTTACAATTAATTAACTTTTCGTAACATAACAATATTTTTAAAAGTTTCCTATATGAAGTAGGTTGAACTGTATCCATTTAAGAAAAATAGAATGAAAGCCTAATTTGTTTAATTTGGCGAGAAGTATCTCATGAGAAATCTTGTCAAATGCTTTAGAAACATCTATGTTTTTGTAGTTCAAAAGCAATTGAGTTAATTTTTTGAGTTAATACGAGTAGGTATAATAAACTCTTTAATAAAATAATATTAGCTGTTTGCTTTATTTTGACTCTCACATAATGTTTTTGGGACATCTACGCCTAGTACTAGAAAAATCCGAGAAATTTGAAGCATTTTCTGCAACAAAATGATGCTTTGTTTGAAATATTTTTGATTCATGCGCCACTGTTTAGGTCAAACTCAGTATAGCACAAGTGCTTTTAGATATCGACACACGACACGGAGTAGCACCTTTTACGTAAAGTTTCCAATACCAAATAGACCATGTTACTTAGGCACATTTTGGGTCATGTTCTTTCTGTATTAGCTAAATGATTAAAGATTTAGCATTTCCAAGCAGTTCTTACTTTGGTCCAGTGACACACAGAATTCCATTAGGAAACCTTTAAAGGACATTGCCTTAACTTGGAAACTAATGGACGGATTTTTATGAAGTTAAGCAGAAATAATATATTTGGTATTACTATCAAAGTCTTTAAGTTTGAATCAATTATATTGAAGTAAAGGTGCGTTTTTTCTAAATTTCGCATTTTCCGAAAAACGAATATCGCTACATCCACTTAAGTAGCAGCAACAAAAATATAATTTTTTTTATATAAAGGGTTCTTCAACAGGGATGCTACAAAAGTAGAAAGACAGGGACAGCAAACGACGCCATATTTCTTGCCGCTCTTTTGACGTTTCTCTTCAGTAAGGTTTGCCATTTCATGATGGAAAGATATACGAGCCAACAACGAGTCGAAATTATTAAAATTAACTACCGACATTCGGAGTCAGTGGCCTCAACGTTAAGAGCGCTACGTCCAATTTATGGTCGTCATAATGAATGGCTTCGTCAATAAACAAAATATGCGTTATTGGTCAGACAGCAATCCACACGTACTCCATGAGTCATCATTGCATCCCGAAAAAATTACGGTTTGGTGCGGTTTATGGGCCGGCGGCGTCATTGCGCCGGTGATGATCAAGACCGGCACGTTACTGTGAATGGGAATCGCTACCGTTTAATGATAACCGAATATTTTTGGCACCAATTGAATGATATGTACTTTGAGGACATGTGGTTCCAACAGGACGGCGCCACAAGCCACACAGCGAATGTCACAATCAATTTATTGCAAACCAAGTTTGGAGAACGTGTTATCTCACGAAATGGTCCAGTCGATTGGCCGCCTCGGTCGTGCGATTTGACGCCGTTGTACTATTTCCTGTGGGGCTACGTCAAATACATGGTCTATGCCAACAAGCCAGCGATGATTGATGAACTTCGTACGAATATCGGCCGATTTATGCTTCAAAACCGTCGAAAATTGGGTTCAGCGTCTGGACTTCTGCAAGCGTGCCCGTGGTGGCCATGCAAAAGAGATCGATTTCCATACATAATGGCATCGAACGTACTTTCACAGGAATAAAGAATTTCATTGATATCCGAAACCGTTTTTGTTTTATTTAAAAAAACTTTTGTAGCGCTCTTATTGAACAACCCTTTATATATATTTAATCCTTTAATTCCCAGTGGAACATAGGGAATTTATATCTTTGTAAAAGGAATGACTTGTGCCTAAACTTACTAATTTTTATGCACTAGCTTTCGAGATTCACTCTTGAACTAAACTCAAAACAAAAAAACAGTCAGTAAAGTCGGCAAAAAATGGTGCAGTGTCAGCAAGTTTTTTGTCAGGCAAAAGCGAGCTGATTTTTACCAAAAAAAATAGTAATCTCAGCGAAAGTTTTGCTAACATTTAGTCGATTACAAATGAAAAAATAACACTTTACTAAAAAAATAAAAATGTCCCGTTGGCAGTCCGCACCAATATTTACAAACTGCCTGCACTTGTACGTAAAAACCATAGGTCAGTGTGACAACATTTGCGAAAAAGTGACACGGAGGATATAAGAAGATAAACAAAAAATATAAAGTAGAATGTTTGTATATGTCTGTTTGATCACTTCTGAAAGTATTCATATAGAGACAATCTGACAATAAAAATATAAACAATAATACAATTTAATGGAAAATCACTGATGAAGCCTGTCCATAGAAAAAGGCGAAAACTAGATCTAGTCTGATTTGCAAATTTAATGTGTTTATAACTTTTGAAGAAAATGTTTATTCTTCCTCTTAACCTCAAACCTACTAAATTCAAAAATTTTTGTTAAATTAATAAAACTTTTTGCTAAATATTAGTAGACTGAAAAAAACTCAAAAAAATTGTAGAGAAATTGTACTTTAGTTAATTTATTTGCTAAAAATTGAGGTTTAAAAATTATGATTCTATTATTCTTTCGAACATTATTTAGGAAACTTCGTGAAATATAAAAATGTCCAGACTTCAACATTAGTAGACAACTCTAAATAACAAAAAAGGAAATAAAATATTGCCTTTATATTATAAAAACCTTTTTCTTAAAAAAGCCAAAGGGAACACAAAAAAAGACCAAACCACAGAAGTTAACCAGCAGAAATTACTGCCTGCTTGGAAGCAGTTTTGTCAGGGAAAGTTGAGCAGTGAAGCGATTGCATTATTGATGATATCATGCCTGATTTTTGTTCGAGATAGCTCGCGTGAAAGCACTTGTTTCCGAAAAGGCATGAATTCACCGCTCTTAATTATTGCTCCTGTTTTTCTTTTAAAATGTCGATAATTCATGCCTTCTCGGAAGCGCATATTATAATGCTTTTCAACTATATAAAATCATGTCTTCTCAAAAGCACAATATTCCTGCATATTTTTCCGTGAAGAGAAAATGACTCTTATTTTTAGTAAAACCTTATTTTCTTTGAAATAACTTTTTTCCGCATTTTAAAAAATTTTGATAAAAGAACCGCAAAAATATTTCAGCAATCACAATGTATTGCTCATTTCATGCCTTTTTGAAAAGCACAGCAAAAAGCGATGTAAACAATTAACCAACTTAGGCCTTTCATTAGTGCTGTTTACGAAGCTATACATTTTTAGAAGCGGTAAAAGTAGCAGTAAGGAAGCAGTAGTCGTTTTTACTGCTTCCACATTTTTGCTGGTGGAAGCAGTAATCTTGTGGCGTCCTTTTGTTTTATGTATGAACCACAGATACAAAAGTCTTTCACGCTAGTATTTATTATATGTTTTAGAAGAAGAGTTGTGTTTAAATATCATTTTCTTTGTCCGCACTATATCCAATGTCTAATATGCGACATCTACATCTTGTGTGTCTGGTTGTTGTCCGCACAATGTGGTTATGAGCACAATTTTGGTAGCAAAATAAGTTAGTAAAACATTAGTTGAAAATAAGTTTATTGCTAGAAAAAACTAAAACTTTGTAATTTTTCTTGAAAATATAATTTCAGCAAAAAAGTTGCTGAAAACTAGTTTGCTTGATATACAAGACGTTTTACTAATTTTTCTACTAACTTATTTTTTTGATTGTAAAATTTTGTAGGAAAATTTATTTTTTATTTTTTGTTGCAAAAAAGAGTAGGATTGGTAGGGGGTTAATGTGTTTTTTGCTAAATATATACTTTCCAGTCTGTAGATATTCACACAGATACGCAATAATCATTTATGTTTGGTTGAAAATGTTATAGGTCTGTTATTACCATCTCCACCATTCAACTCTGACTCTGATGTTTGTAGTACATCTTATTTTTTACATATAAATGACAGGAGTATGTACTTACTTGCCAACTCACTCTTATGTCATTTATATACAATTTTATGTGTAGCTTTTTGCATTATAAAACACCATCGGATGTTGAGTAGTAGTTACAAAATGCATACATTTACTTATTTTCAAACAAACTGTACTTCGTATTCGTACACCTGTCATGTTTATTTGCATCAAGGGTTTTTCTTTTTGTATTTACATTCACATTATTTTATATCTTTTGGAATTGTACATATGCATGCATGTTGGCAGTTATGTTTTTGCGTATGTTGTTAGGTTTTGAAGTGTCTGCATTATGGTACATACACTGTTATTTTCTCTGTCAAAATGTGGTGATATATCACATTGTGTTGACAGTTATTATACCGCTAATTGGCAGATGTCAACGTAGAAATGTCAGTGAATAAAAAGTATAAATTAGAGACTATTTGAAATGTCTTAATACGAATATATTTTGGACAAGCACAAGGTACATGGGTAGTATAAATGGGACATAAATAGGCATATAAACAATCTTGTTGTCAGTTGCTATCAATAAGGTCGTCATATAACCACGCTTTGAATTTTCAACACACAAATCGACTCTTCAATTGCTTTCGGGTCTTTAAAATTACCAGTTAAAATCATATTTTGGTTTTCAAAATGAAATTCATATTATGTTTTTGCAATACTACTAAAAAGTATTAAAAAAGTTGTTAAAATTTCCATACAAAAATAATGTAGTGTGAACTTAAATCGTAAACGCCGAACAACACTAACTTATTTTTTGGAGGTTCGTAAACATTTCAGAGCTCAAATTTGTCAAGAATATGTCTTGGCGGCATTAGTAAATTAAATAAAACTAGCAGTTACCCTGGAATTGTATTTTCTTTTTTTTCGGTTAATAAACTTTTTGAGTTTTAATGCCCATGCTAAATTGATTCTAAATATTCTAAACAACATCCTAAAATGGGGCTTAAATCTAATTGAAAAACTTATCAAATTGCCAAGAAACAACAATTCGCACCCACCCTAAAGTCTTCATTATATTTTTTAGAGTTCGTCAGAAATATATACAATTTTTTTGATTTTGGGATATCCCCATGTTTTTGCATCAAAAAAAGAATGGTGTTTTTTATTTTTTTATTTCAACTCCTTCCACTGGAACAAGTCCGCCAAAAACGCTGCTTTAGAAACCGACTTACTGCGGAGAAAAAACGGCTGCATTTCTGCTATTCCATCTGACTTTATCATTCGATTCTACAGCAAAAATTAATATAAAAAACATTTTTTTGCGTTTTCTGAATACAACAGGTAGTCAGTCATTAGAGTGGTGCAAAAATCCACTTTTTCAAAAATTTAAAAAAAGTTACTTTTTTATTACACACTGAGAACAATGGTACAATCAGCGTTTTTGCCCGACTTGCGCCAGTGGAAGGAGTTGAAATAAAAAAAAAAACGCCGTCAAATTTTTATGACGAACTCTAATATTTATATTTAAATTTTAGGCGATTTAGGAAAAAACTATAAAATAATATGAAGACACAGAAAAACTTGCTGGCTATGGCCCGCAAACCGGTTACCCGGTCTTCTTATTTTTAGCAAACCGATCGGTTTCGTTTTTTTTTTTAATTTGGCATCAATTTTAACTATTTTATATAGGTTGCCGAACGGGATAATATATTAGCTTTGTTTTCGACTTAACTATAGCCGTTAACTCAGAAAAAACTCAAAGTACACAAAAACGCATTTGAGACGAAAACTAACACATCACTTTTCGTATGCACGTTAACTTGCAACGTGGAAAGTTAAAAAGTTTTGCTAGCATACATTCGATTACACCGCAACTATTTTAAACATTAGCTGTTTATAATTTTTTCATACATTAATCGGCTAAACGAAGATTTGCTTTAAATATTTAACGTTGATATATATGAGCGAAAATACAGCTATTGTATTTGCAGAACTAAAGTAAAAAAATTAACATAGAAGTCTGTAGTAACAACTAAAGCCTGGTAAAGCTGACTAAAAATTTTTAAAAAGTTTAGAGTCAGCATATAAAAGTAAGACGTCAAATTGTCGATATCTCGCAAAAAGTATTATTTCGTTCAGCTATGTAATTTCATAAAATTTTCTTACAGATTTTGAACTTTCTTTTTATTTTTTGGCTAATAAACAATTTTTTCCGCTGGAGGTAAATTAAAATAAAAAGCCAAAAACCAGATTAACCGATTTTTTAACAATTTTCCGAATAAACGGAAAGTCTGGTTTTTGGAATACTCTAGATATGGTTCATACCAAATTCCAAGGGATTAAAAAAAAACTGATGATTTTCCGATTTTTGTTATATTTTGTATACAGATAATATATAGAACCCTTGCACCGTGGCGCCGTTGGCAGAAAAGCGTGAAAAAAATAAAAAATTTGACAGAAGCATTTGGTGAAATAAATGAAAGCAGCAGATATAGAATTCCTTACAGATTACCTTCTTTCAATCTGTGAGGGGTAAAAAGATGGAGTCTTTCCGGTACATAAGCCTAATTTCTGAGTGGCAATTTTATTTTAACGCCATCCATCTTTGGAACCTTCTTCCAAACAATATAAAAACCAACAACAATGCAACATGTTTTAAAAAAGAGCTAGTTGGACATTTTTCTACTTAATTTTTTGACATAAACTTAATTTCAATGGCTCGTATGAATAAAAACTAGATATTACTAATAGGGTGAAATACTGGGTTTTTTAAGCAATTACTTCACAATTCTAGTCTGCTTGCGGGTAGACTAAAGATTTTATTTTTTTATTTTTGTTTATATTTTATGGTATTCTACAAGTCTATGGATAAATTTGGTGTTAAAAGTCATTCCTAAGCCCAAAGTAAATACTTCGAAGTAATTGCTAATTTTTATTCATATGACAATGTCTGTAATTTTATATTTTTTATTTAATTTATTTTATTAATATTATTTTTTTTATATTTATAATGTGTTTATTTTATTTATTAGTCATTTCAATTGTTGTCTATTATTTTTACTATCATTAATTAGTTAAATTAATTTATGTAAAATTTTAAAATGTAACTAATTTATGTACCTACCAATTTTTAAATCCCATACTTTAATTTAAAAGATATATCTTGTTGTGTGGGATTGTCAAATAAATAAATTCGAATTCAAATTCAATCCAAAAACCTTTTTTAAATCGGATAAAAGTTACACAGTACAACAAAATAAGAAAAATTTGATGCATCCACTGAACCAAAAGTCATAAGTGAAATCAACGTAAAAATTTTGTTACTTTTTGATGAAACGAATTGTTAAAATAATATATTTTTATTCAAATTAATGTGTATTTTTTGAAAGATTTTATTTTTTATTTTACAATAGTTAGGTTAGTTCTCTACCACTGAGCTATTCTTTGTTATGAAAGTTGACTGGCATAAAACAACCGCATTGTCATTGCGAGATATTGTGCTTTATTCTCTTCAATAAAAATACTTTAAATAAAAGTAAAAAATTTAAATTGAATTAAAAATTGAAAAATAAAAAAAATATTGAATTTAAACAAATTAATTATAAATATTAAAAAAAAAAATAAAAGAATTAAAAAAATATTGTTCCCTTCAGGAATCGAACCTGCGATCATCTGTTTAGAAATACCAAATGATACCAAAATCACTTTTTAGAGCAATTGTTGCTTTAGAAGCAATACTTAAGTGATTTTTTGGATGTTGTTCAGAAGTAATTCTAAAATGGCTGCAAAAATATACCACGGATACTTTGGAAGCAGTGAAAGAAGTTGTTCAGAATTACTATAAAAAAGCAATAAAAAATACACTAAAGGATATTTGTGAAGCAGTGAAAGAAGTAGTTTTTAAAGCATTACTTTCAATTTTGTTTGCTGGGTAGTAAAACAAAACAAAGCGTTTAGTCTGACATAAGTATAAAAAATCTGTTATTGTAACATACGGTTATTTCATAATCTTTGTTTCAGAAGATACTAGCCCACATACTTTTGTTTATGTAACTAATATCCTGTTACATGTATCAGCATCAAGTTAATATAAGTAGAAATTAATGTCTGACACGCTTTCCTTTTTCTTTATGTGTTCTATTGTATTTTTTTCGTCCAATTCTTCGCTATAGTTTTGTCATAAATTTTGTGGTTATTGTCATCAGTTTGTTTCAATGTATTTTCATATAAAAAGGAGTGTAACGTGATGTTACAGCAGCAGAAAACAATAATAGGCGTGTGTTGTAGTATTGTCCTAAAGATGTATGCAATATTTAATACATCCCATCCAGCATAAGAATTGCTCCAACGACCGACCGTATGTGTACGTGTTAAACTGACCCTATGTATTTAATAGCATTTATTTTCTAAATACTTCATGGCTACTTAGCAGTCATCATTGTGATAAATGTGATAAAAGTGTGAATTAATTTTTCTTTTTTGGACATGGATTGTATATTGTTTATAGAGACATATATATAAAAGTGTATTGTATATATATTATTGTCTGTTATTTATTATTATGTTATATGAAGTTTTGTTACTTACGCCCACTTTATGAATTATGATCAGTTATTTAAGGTAGATTACTTAGGGCAACGAGCATTGAATCTCAAGAGTATGCAAGCATCTCTACCTCTGTTAAGGACATTTGAAGGAGCTTTAAGTACAGGTGATAGGTTAAGCTTTATGGTTACGTTTTAATAAACTTTAAAATGTGTTTCAGCAAATATGAAAAATTGTATTAAAAAATTGAACCCCTTCTTATAATGTCAGACAGAGCCATTAAGAGAGAGTTTAAAAGTGGTTGAGCGACTTGCATAGAGCCTGCTTAGGGGAGATATTTTATTGATTCAAATAAAATACAATAGTGTATAGCGCTGTCCCAGCAAAATATTGGTAATGACACCTCATTACTATCTGCATTACCAAAAATGATATATCATTACCTTTTCCATTATTTTATAATATAAAATAATGACTTCCTAATAACGACCTATTGTATTTATTGTTTCTAAATATAAAATAATGACTTACTCGTAATAGTTTAAATAAGTTCTTTTTACACAGTTAAATGTTATACATTTTTATTTATTATATGTAAATATGTTTTATGTTTAAATTTTTATGACGAGTCCTAAAATTACACACTAGAAAAAACTTAAATTTTTCTGAATGTATTTCCTTAAGCTAATAGTATTTGCTTAACTCCTTATTTTTAAGAATCAAGTAAGCAATCGGATAACCACTTATAATTCAACTTTTTGTAAGCATGTGTGTAACCACTTATTATTCAAAATCTCATAACTACTTATTTCTCATTTTTTCGTAAGCGAGCGGGTAAGCGTGACTAATTATAAAAACGACCACCCCAAACAAAAATAATGAGTTTAGACGCCAAAAAAGAAGTTGTGCGGAGCTATGAATTTCTATTATATAACCACTTATTTGGTAATGAAAGATTTTGCTGGGGTATTGTTAATGAAGATACTTAATCAGGAGATAATGTGTATTTAATAATTAAATTATTTTTAACACGTAACGATATCAACACATAATTTTTAACTTAAAATCTAGGGGAAAATAGCATCTTCAAGTCTTACGTATAGGTAAGGAGAATCCTCAAACATCTCTCTAGATTGTTCCACCAATTTAGCCAACCAAAGTAAAATATTTTTGCAAATGTCGAACAGTAAACCTTGAGTAACCAGACTTTTGTCATTATTTTATATTGCTACCTAATATAAACAGAACAATTCTTGGAATCCTAGAAAACCGCATGGCTTCACTTTACGGTTTTTAAACTGTCCCAGTCTTAAAAAAAACAGATTTCATGACCACCTACGAAATAAAAAATAAGAAACCGAAATTAATAATATTTGGCGGCGCAAAATGATTCGTCCTCATATAGTGAATCGGAAAAATTAGAGGAGTTATTGTAGAAAAATTAAATTTGGTAGGCTGGTACTTGACATGGTGCAAGGCCATGCCTACCTACCATACATTATTAATTTTAAAAGTTAATTGTAGCTACAATTATAATCAGACTAAAATGAAAACTCTCCTTGGAAAATTTCGTTACAATCAGCGCAAGGACATGCCTACCTCCTCGACATCCTTAATTTTAAAAATTAATTTTTAGCTAGAGTTATTATCAAAATTCAGCAGAAATTGGTTTGATTATTTTTAGAAATACGTTCTTTAGCCCTGTGGATAGTTTCGTAGCAATCGCTGCAAGGGCATGCCTAGCTCCCATATATCCTTAATTTTAAAAATCACATTTTAGCTGCTGTTACGATTAAAGTTCTGCAAAAATGTGTAGCTATTTAAAAATCATATTTTTTATCTCTACTATAAATTGTATTTTATTCGTTACTGGGACATCCCCACGTCCCGTATATCTTTAATTTTAAAAACTAAATTTTAACTAAAGAATGCAGCATATATTAGTAAATATTTCTAAAATTATTGTCCTTATCTCTCTAATAATTTCATTTCCTGTAAGGACTCGGTTTTTCCATATATATTTTTTGTGAAAATTTATGTAGCTTGTACACTAAACCGTACCACCTTAGAGACAAAAAAAGTGCGCAGTACACCTTCAAATATAAAGTATTTTTGCAAGGCAATTCGAAATTTTTTCGACGAACGTAGCGGTCACCTTTTTTAATGTTTTGTTATAGCTTCGGCATTTAAAGTCGGATTTTAAAATCGATTTTTTTGCCTCGAGGAGACCAGTGTTTTGCTACAAAGGACAAATGCAATGAAAAAAAAAATTAAAATGACGAACCCTACATTCGGCAACCTAAAAAATAAAAAAAAATTTCTGCTGGGTTTATCGAAAAACTTTCTTAGCAAAAGTTTATTGATTTTTTGGGGGCTTTAATATTCTGACATTAGGATGCTATATTAGGGTGGTAGCAACTGAGACCTGGTGGATACATACTAAACGGGATACTTGAGGTCAGTGGTCCTTAGATCAAAACATTGGCCTCTTCAAGAGAAAAACATCGATGTATCATACTTTGAGATCCGACTGTAAATGCCAAAGATATAACGAAAAATGCAAAATGGCGACCTCTATGTTCGGCAAAAAAAAAAGTTATTGAAATTTCCTTGCAAAAGTAATTTACATTACGCGGTGTACGGCGAATTTTTTTTTTTTTTTTGAGGTACGGATTATTGTACACAAAATATGGCATATTGTTATACCCTACAACACTTCGTGGAGAGGGTATAATAAGTTTGTGCTGATGTTTGTAACAGCAAAAAATATTGGAACTAGACCCACCTTATAGTATACCGATCGACTCAGAATCACTTTTTATTTCGATTTAACGATGTCCGTCTATCCGTCCGTCCGTCTGTCTGTCCATGTATTTTTTGTGCGCACTCTACAATTCGCAAATGTTAAGATATTTTGATGAAATTTGGTACACCGACCTATGTTGACCCAAGGACGAAGCCTATTGACATAAGTCCCATTTTAACCCATTCGAATTTCGGATCAAAACATTAGTTGGCTTTTCAGCAGATTGGTGTAGGGTATTAAATAGTCGGCACGCCCGATTTTAACTTTTTTACTCGTTTTTCTTTTATTTTATAATATTTTGCACAATACAAAAGTTGCACAAGAATATGGCCCGGTGTACCTTTAGCTTCCAATTATTGAGTTACAGATTCATTTAGTAAAACATTTAGTATAAAATTCTGTACGAATTTCGAGAATAGAACTATTTTCTCATTTATAACTACCCGAGTAAAAAAGTGTATATTAAATGATATGTGGATGGATATGTTTGCAATATGTAACTGGATATAATTTCATCCGAAAATAGTTATATTAAATTGTATCAAATCGGATATAATTGTATTTATAAGGATGCAAAGTTACATATATCAAATGATAAACTTATATCCGAATTTTGTCCCGATCAAATTGGATATAAGTTAACACAATACGATATGATTAAATTTAAATGATAAAAAAAACTTTGTATTGGAGGGCAGCAGGATTTCGGGTCCTACACACTCAGGGGTGTGATTAAAAGCGAAAACGAACAGTTTTTCAATATAGAATAATTAAAAAATTATTATTTATCGTTTTATTTGACGCCGGACATCTAAATTAGGAAATAAAAAATAATTGGTATTGTACAGATCGTAAAATATTTACCATTGAAAATCAGATCATTTTCGTTTTCTATATTCATCACATGCCTGACTATCAGCCAGGGCAACTGTTGATAACACAGTACAACAGCCAATCTGGGGGGTGAGAAATTCCAAGTCAGGGTGATGGTACTAGGTCAGTATAATAAAACCTTCAAAGGGTTTGGCGTTCGTATGTGTCATTTTTTTTATGACCTTTTAAATTTTTTCCTTATCTTGATGTTTTTTCGCTTAGTTGTAACTCGAGAACCACTTGTCCGATTTTGATGAAACAAATTTAGAAAAATTTAGAATTACAATTTCTTTAATCCGTTCATATAACATTTTTCTTTATAATCAACAGTTTTGCCGGTAAAAATAAATTTGTGGAGAAAAAAAAATATTTTTTTGCCTAAAAATTAAAATTTTTTTTTTTTAAATTCATAAAAAATTTTAATTTTTAGGCAAAAAAATATTTTTTTTTCTCCACAAATTTATTTTTACCGGCAAAACTGTTGATTATAAAGAAAAATGTTTTATGAACGGATTAAAGAAATTGTAATTCTAAATTTTTCTAAATTTGTTTCATCAAAATCGGACAAGTGGTTCTCGAGTTACAACTAAGCGAAAAAACATCAAGATAAGGAAAAAATTTAAAAGGTCATAAAAAAAAATGAAACATACGAACGCCAAACCCTTTGAGGGTTTTACTATCCTGACCTAGTACCATCACCCTGACTTGGAATTTCTCACCCCCAGACAATAATCCCAAAAATGTTCCATAGTGTAATGAGTAACTATTATCAACATATCACTTATATACTTTTACCTCTAGTTGCCACATTTTTTATCCGATTTTCATAAGTAATACCTTTCTGGAAAGGCTGTAATGTTTTATTGTTTACAACTTTATTAGTTGTTTCATAAAGCCACCTCAAGATGGCGCTAATCTAGATTTATTAGAAAATTGCAAAAAATTTAAATTTGGGAGCCTCGAAAATGATTTTTTTGATATGTCGTAGTGGAACTTTTTTTTTCCCATGCTAAAAGCTTTCGAAAAATCGAGTACGCAATATCAAAAAATTTTTATCCATACAATTTGACCAGCCCTAATATATATATATATATATATGTGACAGCGTATAGAGAAAGGAACCTAAGGGTAAAAAAATCAATTTTTTTTTTTTTTTTGTGGACAACATCTGAGCATCGAATGAGACCGATCCCATGCTCTCCTGACCTTAAGTCCCTTTCTATCCTTAGGTCCCTTTCTATTTTGCGCGTCACATATATATATGTGTGCATAGGGCATGGTACGGGGACAGTTTTTCGATCAAGTGTTTAGTATGGAGACATTCGGTTAGTTTGGGGACTGTCCTCAAAATCGTCCCAGGCCTTGCGCACAGTATGAAGACAATTCTGACTAATATACAGCATAGTTTGGGCACATTTTTGGCCATGTCTCCGAACTATGCGCACCACATACATATATATTTCGATATTTATCAGCGCATTTTCACCTGTTTTACAAAATTTATAACAATCTGACCAATTTTTGGTTAAAACACAAAACTTGTGGCCAATTTTATAGTAACCAGTAACTCATAAGGTTTTTTAACTTTAATAGCTTATATTTTAATAACCAATGAAGCTAAACACTAACTGTAAGAATTTTTATGAAGAGGAAAAGTGACATTTTTTATTAAAATTAATACATTTTACAAACTTTTTCGTATGTCTATGCTAACACGATAACAACTCTGTAACGATTTTTCGTCATAATTTTTTACAAAAATGCATACACACGACTTTTGGAGTTATCTATTAATTATACTGCGAAAAGTATAATGTTATTTATATTTAAATAATCGTTGGACTGTAAGTAATCATCTAGTATAACAGACTTGAAGTTTTTCTGCAGCATGTAACATTCTGGAGATGAAAAAGGATGTCTTTAATAAGATTTGAAAAAATATTATAAACTCCGTTACTAATTTTTACACCAAACTATTTAACAAGTAAAAAAAAACGATGGCATATTTGGATTTACCTTATAGGCATCATACGATTTTGTTTCGGAAAGAAAATTCTGACAAAGCTTTTCTGAAAGAAAACGAAAAAAGTAGCCAAATGTAAACTCCGTAACCAAAATTGTTTGCATCAGATTGCGTTCAAAAAAATATAGGTACATGTTTAAAATATTTTAAAGTAACCATAAACGGAGGTGATTCATTACTGACATTAGTTTGACAAATTAAATTTGTTTCACACAATTTAAGAATTTTTTGATCGCGAAATGTTATGTTTTTAATATATTATTTTGTAACTTCGCAACCGCTGATTGGATTTTCAAAAGTTTTATATTTTTGAAAAGCATTTAAAAGGAGAAAATATACGAAATTAAAAACAAACATTTTTTTCGCGGAATAAATTGTATTTTTATTTGGGATACGTATAGTATAATACTGTTATGTAAAATACTGTTTAGACAAAATACTGGTCAAAAAAATTTTAAAAATCCTGCTTTTCATAATACTGTTTTGCAAAATACTGGATTTCACAATACTGTTTTGCAAAATTCTGTGAAGTAAAAATGCTGGTTTACAAAATTTATTTTATTAAAAATAACTTCAAGAAAAGTATATAATTTTTAAAAATTAACAAAAACATTTAACAAAAAATTAATTTCAATGCATTTTATAAACTTAAATTAGTACAAGATTTTTTTGCAATTCGCTTTAGTTAGCCTGTATGGCTTAATTCACACCTTTTTCTTATAACTCTTTTAATGTTTGTGTACGCTTTTCTTTTCTTTAAATTTATGTAACGTCTTTCTCCATTCTCACGTTTTGAAATGGTATTTACAGCTACCACGACTTCATTACCCAACTGCCTGATAAGGTGGCATAATCCTGACTTTCTGCGCCCAACAACAGCTTTCAGTCTTCTATGGCAAGCTTCCACACTATTTTGAGTTCTTGGGTAGGATTTCTTACTGTCATCGTAAACCGACCAAAAGGTTCCAGGATACTTTTGGTGATATGTGCCCTTGACGTAGTCTTTTTCAAACCACTCGCACAGTTTAAGCAAATCTTCATCTTCATATTAAAATTTTTGTAAAAATAAAGCAAAAAAGCGCGCTTTTTGTCGCCGCCCAGTAAAACAGGATTTTGCAAAACAGTATTGTGTTATACAGTATTTTGTAAAACAGTATTACGAAAAGCATGATTTTGAAAACAGGATTCTGTTATACACAGGATTTTGACCCGAACCCTTTTTATTTGCGAAACCGCCAATTTGATAAACACAAATTGTATATTATTGCAAAGCATGTTGAAAACCCAAATACGAAAAACTAATAAATTGAAGAAAATTCGTACGCAATTTTTTTTATATCTTTTGTTTGTGAAAATGTAAACTCCGTTACCACAAAAAAGTTAAAATTTTTGCAATAAAGTTATTGCGACAACTTCTAGAAGAGATTTTTTGCAATTAGGTTTATAATGATTAAACTTAGTGATTCCATTAAGAAAAAACCGAAATATTAACACTTTTTGTTTCTCACAAATTTGGCCCATAAAAAAATTATTTTTGATCAAATATTATATTAATCTTGAATATATTAGTGAATCTCGAACTTGGGTCTGATATTTAGCGTGTTTTTTAATCACCTGGATTTAGAATTTTTCATACAAAAAATGGATTTATTAAATCCAAAAAAAAGCTTGATTTAATAAATCCACAATAAAAGCACAAATATATGAAACAGCCTATTAATTTAATGTCAGAAACAAATACGAATGAAAATTAAAAGAGAAACAAAAAAATTGAAAAACTAACAAATAAAAGGTTTTTATTAATTTTTTTTTCATGAAATATGTTTAGAAAAAAAACTACACCTCACCAAATACATATTTTTCATCTTGGACATGGAGAAATAGCTCCAATAGAAATGGCAATTTTTCACTCTACAGTAAGTAATTTAATTAAATCCAATTAGTGAATATTAAATATTGCAATGGACTTTTTCAATTGTGTAAAAATATGAATTGAAGTGATAATACTGAAAAGGCAGACTGTTTATCGCTGTTTTATATAAAATATAATTATAAATTAAAAGTTAAAGTAAAATCCTTCATCATCAAATTCGGTATTAAAAATTAGGGTGAAAGAAGTGTTTTTTTTTAAAATAGGAAGAATCTAACCCCATCTGTTGAGCACTTTTAGAAATATTTTTTGGATTTATTAAATCCAAGTGATTAGAAAAAACGGCTATTAACTAATATATCGTCTGCTTGCCTGCAAGAAGTGCTATGTTTTTGGTTTTAACAGGTTTGAGCGGAAAAACTGATTTATATTATCCTTTTAAGATATTTTATTGACATCATATACCCTAATGATTCACGACCTTATTTATTACGATCATTATTAATTCATATGATGTCAATGAAATATATTAAAAAGATAATATAAATCAGTTTTTTCGCCCTCCTGAAAACCTGTTAAAGAACAGATAACACTACATGCAGGCAAGCTGATGATATTGTTATATAAAAAAAAAAAAATATATATATATTTTTCGGATCTATTTATATATAAAATTTTGAACGGTTTTATCAACAATATATTCCTATATATACAATTTGCAATAAAGCAAATACTGATATACATATGATTTAATATGATTACATATGAGAAAATTTCTAAAAAAATTTCTAATATAGAGCAATTCCATATGAAAACGATCAAAATTGGCAAATTTTTGGACGACCCCTCTCCGATTTTAAAATAAATAGTCTCAATCGATTGCCCAGCAAAAAATAATGTACCTACATATTTTTTTTTTTTTTATAGTGACTGGTTTAGTGGTGGTGTACACCACTGTCATTTGACAAAATTGAAGAATTCTTCATAAGGGACCTCATTGAAAGTTGTTTTTCTTTTCCTAATTTCTCAGAAATTTACCTTTTTTCCCATGAAAATTAAATTTTCCCATGAAAATTAAATTTTCCGATTTTCCACAAAAGCTCCTAAATTTTCCGGCTAATTTTTTTTTTTTTTGGATTCCTCATAATTTTTGCTTTAAGAATCAGCAATAAAAAAATGGGCCCCGACTCCTTGTTTGGACAGGAGAGGAGCATTTAAGAGACCACCTTGTTCTCATTGTTTTTATATTTTTTATAATTGAATTATTTGTAATTATTTAACATTATTTTAAATTATTATTAAAAATACATTTTAAAAATTATTTTACAGTTAAAAATACATTTATGAAGAAAAAATCAATTTTTTTTAAGAGCCCCAAGTTGAGTGTGTAGTGAATATGGTCTGCCTGCCTTCACAAGATCGGCCATAAATCCATGCATAATAGGAGCAGTGGCATGTAATGGCACACCAAACCCGACTGAGGCTACAGGTCATAAAATGTTTTGTAAATTTTTTAAATTACCAGGTAATAAATATTTCGCCTAAAATGACACGTGCAGAAACAAGTCATAAAACACGGATTTTCTATAAATATGGCGAAATATTTATTACCTGGTAATTTAAAAAATTTACAAAACATTTTATGACCTGTGGTCGGCTTATTGGCAGTAACCAATTAAGTCCCTCTTTAAAAAACATTTTATGACCAGTAGTTCACGCAAATTTTCCTATTAAAGAAAAGCAAATATCGCTTTTTTTTACCTATTTTTTACCAAAAAATAAATATAAATACTTCACACACTCTGAGTCATATTTTAGTTGAATACTAAACGTAAAAGTGTTTTTTTTGTAAAGTAAAGAGTGAAGCTGTAAAGACAATTTAAAGTAAAATGAATAAATTTTGCTGCAATCCGTTTAACAAGAGTGGACATCGTTCGAAAAAGATAAAAGTATTAAAATTAACTGGTGTTTCGAAGCGATACATGAATGAATTAAATATACAATACGGTGAAGAAGCAGAATTCATTTGCCCCAAGTGTAAAATCGATTTGTCTCAACAAGCAAATGCATTGAAACAAATGCAACCACAATTCTAGAGTGAAATGACAATTGAACAAAATGTTTCATCTGATAGTGAGGCAGACATTCCGATGGTCAATATGTCTTTGAGTCCTTTGAATGAGGCTATTACCACTTTAGGTGAATCGCCTATTACAAAAAGAAAGTTACGAAGTGAAAAATACAGGAAAGAGAAAAAAGGCAAGGTTATGAGTGCAATCGCGACAATATTTGATGAAGGCTCTGATAACGAATGCAGTCAAGCAGATGACGTTGATGACGGCAAACAAATGATTGAGCAGTTGAAAAGAAAATTCAATTTAGCGACCACTTTTCCGGAGAAATATCTCATTTTATCTGTGCTGCCTCAATTATGGTCTATACGCAAGATTTCTGAACAGTTTTAAACATCTTTTTACATCGCGAGAAGAAGCAAAGAATTAGTTCGACAGAAGGGCATATTGGCGACTCCCACCAAGAAATTTGGCTCAAGGACCCTCAGCGAAGCAACGGTGAAATTGATTCAAGATTTTTACTGCAATGATGACAACAGCCGCGCCTGCCCAGGTACACGTGACTATGTTATCACACGTGAAGATGGAGAAAAAGTACACAAGCAGCGCAGATTATTATTATGTAATCTATCCGAAGCATACCATCAGTTCAAAGAGAAATACCCAGCAGAAAAAGTGGGATTTTCTAAGTTTGCCATCCTACGACCAAAAGAATGCGTGCTGGCATTAGACAGGCACGGAACGCATTCAGTCTGCGTTTGCATGTTTCATCAAAACATCAAATTAATGTTCTTTCCATGCAAGAAATTGAAAGTATTTCACGGTGAAATTGAAATATATAGGGACCTCCTGTCGAAGTCGTTGTGCGCATACCCCACGGAAAATTGTCATCTGTCCAAATGCGACAATTGTCCGAAGATTGACGAGCTAGAGCAATATTTGGCGGAAAAGTTTGAACAGCTGTTAATTCAGGAGGTGCGTTTCAAACAGTGGATAATTAGCAGCGGCAGATGTTCCCTTGAGACCGTGGTAAAGCAGATTCCGGAATTCATCGAGGAATTCGGATTCAAGTTGAATGAACTGAAGGCGCACCATTTCATATCTGAGATGCAATCGAAATTTCTAAAGAAAAGTAAGGAGAAATTAGCCCAAAATGAATTCATTGTGATAAGCGACTTTGCCGAGAATTACACTTTTCTCGTTCAGGATGAAATTCAGGCTTATCACTGGGCAAACGACCAGTGCACGGTGCATCCTTTTTGCATTTATTTCAAAAACGAAGATAACGAACTACAGACCGTAAGCCTTGTTGTTGTCGCGGAGAGTTTAGCTCATAATTATGTGTCCGTTTATTTAATTCAAATGAAACTGTTTGAATTCTTAAGATCAAAATTCGATGCAATCGACAAAGTAACGTTTTTCTCAGACGGCGCGGCTTCTCAGTACAAGAATAAAAAAAATTTTTACAATCTTTGCATAATTGAAGAAGAACAAAACTGCAAGGTCGAGTGGCACTTTTTTGCGACGTCCCATGGTAAGGGCCCATGCGATGCGTTAGGGGGAACCCTAAAACGCATGGCGACTAAGGCAAGTTTGCAAAGGCCATATACTGACCAGATCTTAAATGCACAACATTTGTTTTCGTGGATTCAAAGAAAGGAAATTGCCATTAACACAGTTTTATGCACTCAAAAAGAACACGATGCCATGGAGCGACGAATTCAAAACAGATATAATAATGTCAAAACTATAACTGGAACGCAAAAGTTTAATTGCTTCATACCAAATATTTCTGATATGTCAATTAATGTAAAGCGGTACTCTTCGTCTGCCGACGTGCTAAATTTAAAGTTACTTTAATTTTATAATGATGCCAACCCGAGTAAAAAAATTTTGATATAATCATATATTATTTTATGTAATTGCATATAGTAACTTATAGTTACATATGGCCACATATGCTTTTAAATTCAAGCAGATATACTTTTATATAGTCATATGTTAGATATTTTTTCCTCAAAGGTTTTAATATGGAGACATATGTGATTTTATATTATTACATACTGGCCTACATATATATGTATGTGCTATATATAAGTACATAAAGTAACATATAAAAGATATAATTACATGTACGTTTATATATAATTTAGTATGACACTATACATAATAATATAAAACTATGTGGATCCATATAAGAAATATTTTATAATTTGTGTTAGTTATGATTATATATTGACGAATATGAACCCATATATAACTTATAACGTTCTTTATAAAATCATCTATAATAGGCAATTTTATCAAATTGATTTTATATAAAAATATATAAGGTCCATATAAAACCGTATTGTATTATATTTGGTTCCATGTTATCAATGATTTTGAACTAGTTTTAGATTTAGTAATTACTAGGGATTCGCGCGTGACACGAAATGTTCGTGAGTCACGTTATTCACACGTGATCGTGAGTAATAATTACTATACTTAAGTGATTCGTGCGTGAGCGTGAGTAAGAATAACCCGTGCATGATTCGTGTGTGAGTTTATTTTTTGCATCATATGTTTTTAGTAATTTTTACTGTTTTGCGTGAGAATTTTCTGATTGTAAGTTTTTAATATACTCATGTGTGCTGAGTAAGAAACGAAATGCTCGTGCGTGAGTAATTTGTTTTTTTTTTTTTTTGAGCATGAGTCAAAAATGGCTTTCGCACCGCACCCATAACATTAACAATACTGAAGCTTTAATACGAAATTCTCTATACTATAACGTACACATGACTGATTTCTTATATCTTGGCTGTATATCATAATCCTATTAACTTTAAAATTTCAGTGTTGTTAACTTTATTTTAAAATTAATAAATTAAAAGAAATTTTTTTTCATGTTTATTGCACTGTCATGATAAATCTGGATAAAAGTAATGGAAGATTTATCGAAATTATAAGATCTCCAGCAGGCCTGGGGTTAATCATTACATTTTGTAATTAATTACACATGCAATTACACAATTACATGTAATTGAATAAAAAACTCATCTATAATTAAATATTATTTGTAATTGCAATTCAAAAAAGAACAATTACAATTACAAGTAATTGAAAATTTTTTTTTATTTAAAAAAATATTTTTTGTATGTATATTGTTAGATATGGTCCTATATAATATGATAAAAAGTATAAGGTTAATATTTAGATATAATTGTATCAAACTATGTCCACTTTTATAACATTTTATATAATTTTATACAAAAAGATATAATTTGATGTAATTGGATGAGGACAAAATTCGGATACAATTGTATCGAATTGCATAAAATTGTATCAAATTGTACCAAATTGTATACAATTGTATACAATTCGATACAATATGATACAATAAGACGTTCTCATTTTTCGAATATAATTATATCTAATTACATAAAAGATAATATATAATTAAATATAACTTCGTATGGCTCCATATCATTTTTTTTACTTGGGAAGACAATTGAAATTTTTAATAAATATTGTAATTAAGTATAAGCAGCAAAATAAGAAAGATTTTTTCTTCATAAATGTATTTTTAACTGTAAAATAATTTTTAAAATGTATTTTTAATATTAAAATAAAACAATGTTAAATAATTACAAATAATTCAATTATAAAAAATATAAAAACAATGAGAACGAGTAAAAAGGTTAAAGTCGGGCATGCCGACTATAGAATACCCTACACCAGTCTGGGTAAAAGCCAACTAATGTCACCAAAATCAATAGGCTGCGTTATTGGGCCAATATAGGTCTGTGTACCAAATTTCATCAAAATATCTTAATATTTGCGACCTGCAGCGTATAAACAGTATAATTTTGGTAGGACCCTTATATGGGCACTAGGTCTAAACATGGACCGATGTTCATCAAAATCAATAGGCTTCGTCCGTGGCCCAAAATAGGTCTGTGTACCAAATTTCGTCAAAATATCTTAATATTTACGACGTGCATCGAATAAACAATATAATTTTGGGGGGACCCTTATATGGGCACTAGGTCTAAACATAGACCGATGTTCACCAAAATCAATATGCTTCGTCCTTCGGCTGCCATAAGTCGGTGTACCAAATTTCATCAAAATATCTTAATATTTGCGACCTGCAGCGTATAAACAATATAATTTTGGTAGGACCCTTATATGGGCACTAGGTCTAAACATGGACCGATGTTCACGAAAATCAATAGGCTTTGTCCTTGGGCCAACGTAGGTCTGTGTACCAAATTTTATCAAAATATCTTAATATTTGCGACCTGCAGCGTATAAACCATATAATTTTAGTAGGACCCTTATATGGGCACTAGGTCTAAACATGGACCGATGTTCACCAAAATCAATAGGCTGCGTTACTGGGCCAATGTAGGTCTGTATACCAAATTTTATCAAAATGTCTTAATATTTACGACCTGCAGCGTATAAACAGTATAATTTTGGTAGGACCCTTATATGGGCACTAGGTCTAAACATGGACCGATGTTCACCAAAATCAATAGGCTGCGTTATTGGGCCAATATAGGTCTGTGTACCAAATTTCATCAAAATATCTTAATATTTACGACCTGCAGCGTATAAACAGTATAATTTTGGTAGGACCCTTATATGGGCACTAGGTCTAAACATGGACCGATGTTCACCAAAATCAATAGGCTGCGTTATTGGGCCAATATAGGTCTGTGTACCAAATTTCATCAAAATATCTTAATATTTACGACCTGCAGCGTATAAACAATATAATTTTGGTAGGACCCTTATATGGGCACTAGGTCTAAACATGGACCGATGTTCAAAAAAATCAAACTTGTTCGTCCTTGGGCCAACATAGGTCTATGTACCAAATTTCATCGAAATATCTTAATAGGTGCGACCTGTAGAGTGCGTACAAGATTGCATGGACAGACAGACAGACGGACGGACGGACGGACGGACAGACGGACATCGTTAAATCGAAATAAAAAAAAATTCTGAACCGATCGGTATACTATAAGGTGGGTCTACGACCAATATTTTTTGGTGTTACAAACATCAGCACAAACTTATAATACCCTGACCACATAGTGGTGTAGGGTATAACAAGGTGGTCTCTTAAATGCTCCTCTCCTGTCCAAACAAGGAGTCGGGGCCCATTTTTTTATTGCTGATTCTTAAAGCAAAAATTATGAGGAATCCAAAAAAAAAAAATTAGCCGGAAAATTTAGGAGCTTCTGTGCAAAATCGGAAAATTTAATTTTCATGGGAAAATTTAATTTTCATGGGAAAATTTAATTTTCATGGGAAAAAAGGTAAATTTCTGAGAAAAATTAGGAAAATTTTATTTTTCAATTAAAGCCTGATTCAATACCTTTCCAACGAGCTATCACTCGTTGCGATCGCTTTAGTAGTTTTTTAAAAACAACTTTCAATGAGGTCCCTTATGAAGAATTCTTCAATTTTGTCACTAAACCAGTCACTATAAAAAAAAAAAAATATGTAGGTACATTATTTTTTGCTGGGCAATCGATTGAGACTATTTATTTTAGAATCGGAGAGGGGTCGTCCAAAAGGTGATCGCTTTCATATGGAATTGATCTATATCATCATATAAAAACATATAAGGTCGCATACAATATTTTATATTATCATATATATTTTAATATTAAAAAATATATGTTATATATACTCCTTTTTACTCGGGTATGCATAAAAATTCACTTAAATGAAGATTGTGGGATTTTGAGTAAAAAAAAAATCGGCATTTTTCGACCAATAAAAAACATTTTCCAATAAAAAAAATTGCCAAAATGCCGAAAAATTGGCAATTCTGGCAGCCCTGACACACACTCTTTTGTTCATTATATTATTCTTTTTTTATATTAACATTTTAATTGATATGATAACTACTCTAATCGAATTTGTTTCAATTAACTGTCTACAATTTTTCCTATCATTTAAGCGATAGGTGCAAAATCAATTAAAATGTTAATTAATATAATCAATGTCGTAACTGAAACTCCATTTTAGCTTTTTTCGTGTATTTTTAATAAAAACAGTAAAATGCATTCGATAACCAAATAATTCAATATTTTTTTTATATTTTCAATAAACATAATACTTAAATCAAAGTAAAATTTTTTTTTTTTTAATTTTGGCAGTTATTTTGAATTTTTGTCAAGGCATGCTATATTTGGTTTTCTTTTTGTTAATTTGTTTAATACCTTTGAACTTTAATTTTTTAGTTGCTTTTTGAACTTTGATGCGGATGCACGTTTTATATGTGAACCGAAAGAGTTTAATGAAATTATAAAATTATTCAGTAATACAGGGTCCGCCAAATAACTTTTTTTTTGAAAATGCTATAAAAAAAAAACAACTGAATATTTTCTAAATTTTTTTTATTTGAAAGTACAATCCTTCCGGTTAATTATGGAAAATAATTTCATTCATATGGCTGCCTCGGCTGGCCATGCAGTAGCCTACACGATCGGCCCAATTTTTAAGCACATTATCGATTGTGTGCAGCTGTATTTCACCAATGGCTTCACGAATATTGTCCTTTAAAGCGTCAATTGTCTCTGGCTTGTCGGCGTAACACTTATCTTTAACGGCACCCCACAAATAATAATCCAACGGTGTCAAATCGCAGCTCCGAGGTGGCCAAACGACATCAGCTCTGCGGCTGATAATGCGATCTTCAAAAACAGGGCGCAAAACATCGAGTGTAGCTTCGGCTGTGTGGCACGTAGCGCCGTCCTGTTGAAACCAAATGTTGCCAATATCCTCCTCAACAATTTTTGTGAACAAAAATTCATTCAACATGGCCCGATAACGATCGCCATTGACTTCGCACACATTCTGCAACATTACCATGCTTTTTAAAGTAATGTCGCAATATTTCCCAGCGTTGTTCAAGCGTAAACACAACCATATTCGTTCAGCGGAAGGATAAAACTAATAATCTGTCAAATCAGACATGAGCTAAGTGTTACCATTCACGAAATAAGCACTAGTTGAAAAAAAACGTTAGATGGCGGACCCTGTATTATGGAGGTAAAACTTATAAAATGGCATGTTTTTAATTATAAAATAATTTGTAGTCGTTTGCATGGCAGAATCAAATACGTTTGGAATTTTCGCCGTCTTTGAATTTCAGAATTTATAATTTTTTTTTAATAAATAAATTTAAATTAAATTTTGTATTTTTTTTATTAAATAAAAAAATATTAAATTGTTTTCGTAAGTTTTTCTATTTACATAAAACCTTCCCAAATGCCAATATTTCGAATAGCATCGCTATTCATCATCCGGGCGTATATTGAATGGTTTCAAACAAATATCGCCCGGATGATGATTAGCGATGCTATTCGAAATATTGGCATTTAGGAAAGTTTTATGTAAATAAATAACTTACGAAAACAATTTAGAACTCGAGCTTGATTATTTAGAAAATAAACAATATAGAAAAAAGGTCGAATAAAATACAAATTTTATTATTAACAACTTTCTCTATTGAAAGTAATTTCAATAACATGCTTACAATTTGAGTTATTAATTCTGAAAAGTCGTTATTACAGGAAATTCAATAATTTTATTTAATGATTTCGTGATATTCGTATTTAAATATTGAAATTCCTTTAATTATTAGTTTAAATTTATTTTTACTATGTTTTTAAGAATTTATTTGTTAAATTCTTATTTAATTTTAAGGTCACCTGTTGACAAGCTATGTCACTTTTTCGTGCACAGAGTATACAAATTAAGCAATAGGTAGAAAGGTAGTGTTGTGTTCTCTAAAAGTCTCCACGTTTGAGAGGTATTCATGAGATTTCTTACAAATTTCGGAATTTTAAATTTGGAATTTCATTTGCAATGCAACGTTAATCAGTTTTAATATGTTTTATTGGTATCAGATGATTGAATCTTTATTCTAACTTTTATCTTAACTTTTATTCAATACACATTTCAAATATGTTTTCGTTAGTCCCCTTTTAAATCGTAGCTGAAAGTTAATATTTGTTTTGGTTTTTCCTCTTTTGCAATAAATGTCACCTATAAATATTATTTTGCTAAACATCCCTTGCATATATATGACTTATTAAAAAAAAAAAAACAAACCTTTTATAAATACACTACTAAATCCTTATGTTTTCCTAGTTTTTCTTTTTTTTTTTTATTATGTACTCTTATTTTGTTTCAGATCATAAAATGCCTTATGTTGGCCACATTTATGTCAACTTAGTGTGTATTTAGTGTAAGTTTATGGTTTTAATAAAATTTTCTTTTGCTATTTTCATTTATAAGTAGTTTATTGTCGTTTATGTATGTATATGTGTTTTAATGTAAGCAACCCAACAAACAAGGATCTAAACGAAAAGAGTAAATGTAAGAGTGAGCACGTACACGATATTGCTTGAATACTTTATAAAGTTAATAAAAAAAAATCATCTAAAATTCTACAATTTAGAAGCACTTTTAAAGTAACACAATGATTATTAAAATTCAGAATTTTTAAATTTATTTATTTCACAAATATTTTGTATAAATTTGGTTATAATTTAAAATTTTCTTTTTTAAAAGATTTTGTAAGCATAAATTAAGTAGAAAAACATGAAGTTTCTTAGCGGACAATATCAGCTTAATTAAAATTTTTTTTTGAAGCTAAGTATATATTGTTTTAAAAATTAAGCGATTTGCAAAGACCAGTTTTAAGCGGAGAATACACGAGGGAACATTCGTGAAAAAATGCTCATTTTTTGTTAATGTGTGTGTGTGCATGTTGACATCGTGCAATTCGTGTTTACAAAATTTTTTGATATTTTTTGTTCCCTACTCAATATTCCTTCGTGTATTCTCCGCTTTATAATCAGAACTAAGATCGATTTTTTTCTTATTCAGGGCCAGTTTTATAGTCAGAACTAAAAATGAGTTTTGTCATATAATTTGAAAATATAAGTTAGAATTTAAAAGTAATATGACTTCGAATATTTCCCTTATTACTCCAAAGTCTGAATGCACATTGCTTTCTATATATTTTTTGTTTATCGATTTTTTTTTTCATACAACAGTTTTTTTTAGTTTACAATAAATGTTACAAAGTGTTTATTTTGAGTATACTTTATAAACTTTATAATGTAAAGTATTGTTTTTCCAGCTAGACTCACATTTTCGGGTAGGCTGAGAGTAAAAAGTAAAGTAATACAGTAATACAGGTTTAAATAATAAATAGGTGTAGTGTGTTATTTTATTTAATTTAATTTTTAAACCATCCCGTTTTATCTAAAGGAGATAAACGAACGTTTTATAAAGTAAAAACGTAAAAATTGGTGTTAGCAATTGGATTGGTTATTTTGATTGCAATAGATAAGAACCCGGTTTATTTAAAAGGAATATACCAAAGTTTTTAAAAAGTAAAAATGTAATCATATCCAAGTAGATGTTCATAATTGTATATAATACGACACAATTGTATATAGTTATATATGGAGTATGTATATAGTGATATAGTTATACAAAATTTTATTTAATAATTAATATATTACTATATCAAAACTTTTTCATTAGGATATTTATAATTTCCAATTTTTTTGAAAGCTCTGTATTTGTTTGTTTTTATATAAAATTGTTTGCTGGGTAAGTATGTTAGCATTATATATGTGTATTGCAATTATTATTGCTAACATACACAGATTCCTTTTATGACTTTTTGATTTGTAATATAAATGTCCTTTTAAACAGCTGTGGTTGTATATATAGAACACTCAATAGCGACTTTAACAAAGTATTTTAAGTTTTTAATGTAATAGAGTACAATATTTACTGATTTGCTCTATCCTATTAACAAAGTGTTTGAGAAATCATATTTTAAGAAAAAATTGAATACACTTCTCAAATAACCAAGTCCAGGCTGTAAATCTGGTTGAAAAATTACATTATAATTTCCAGGACGTTTCCTAGACCCTGAGCTTAGAAGAATTAATTCAATTTTGAATGAATTCACTACCCATCGAATTCAATTTTCTTTAAAATAGAATGAATTCCTTTTCTTAAATAATACTGAATAATTAATTGAATTAATTCACCACTGAATTCTTTCAATTTCATTTAGTGAATAAAAAGATACGTTCAGTGAACTAAAATATAAATTACGTTCACGGAATTAAAAAACAAAAAATTACGTTCTCGGAAATGAAAAAAAAAAATAATACGTAAATGAATGTTTTTTGTTTGATTTGAGATCATACTAGTAAACTACAAAGAAGAAAAATTGAAAAAAATTCGATAAGGCCAGCAGGATAGAATATGTATTTTCGGATCCCGCTACAGACCCATCCTCAGTATTCTATGCCTTTATGGCTTAATATTTAATGATGATCTATTTATACTGAATTTAAGCAAATAAGCACATGTTTACAACTCAATTAGACTAACATCAACGAAATTTTTACAATGCTGTTTTTATCCTCTGCTATTACTATTTTTGCTTTGAGCTTTAATTTTTAAGGTATCGCAGCTGGTTCTATTCAACTCTGAATCACAGTTTTATTGGCGTTTCTGAATTAAAACCAAAAATTACGTTAACTGAAATTAAAAACGAAAAATTACGTTTATTGAATTCAAAAATTGTTTTCTACCGTTCAGTACACAGTGGAGTGTTTTCCAAATATTTTGGCAATAATTCAGCCATTCCTAACTGGTTACAATTCTTTATATAAAAATAGAAACAAATTTCAAATAAAATGAAAAAAATCCCACAACTTCCAAAATACTGAAAATTTTCCAAAAATGGGTATATTACTCGATTTCGGAATGGTCTGGAGGAAGAAAAATTTAGAAGTTGGGAATATTTTTTTTTTCCATTAGGCCCATCTAAAAGAAGTATGCTTTCAGAAATATCAAAATACTATATGTGTTCTAAAAGAAACTTAGAGTCTTGCTTTGGGAGCTTGAAATTTCATCTCAAATCAACCAACTAATAATTTCTGAATTATTTCCAAAATACTTTAAAAACACTCCACTGTATACTGAACGGCAGAAAACAGCTTTTGAATTTAGTGAACGTACAATAATTTTTGTTTTTCAATTCAGTGAACGTAATTTTTTGTTCTTCAGTTTTGTGGACATATTTTTTTTTATATCACTGAATGTATTTCTTCTTTTTTTTCATTTTACTGAACGAAAATTAAATTGAACGAATCCATGGGTGAATTAATTCAGTAAGGATTTAACTCACTTTTTATCCATTCAATTTATAAAATTGAACGCTTTCACCAGTGAGGTAGTTCATTATTTGATTTAATAAAAAAAGCTATATCCATTGAATTAATTTGTAACAAAAGAAATCTAACGAAAACAAATATGAATTAATTCCATTCAATATATAGTGTTTTGTGAATTAATTGATTAGATTTTTAATTCAGAATTCAAAAACTTAATTAAAGAATTAATTCTTCAAAGCTCCGCCCAGACTTCGCTAACAAAATAAATACAAAGATAGTTATTCCTAGATTGATTTTTATTTTGTAAAATTTTTGGTTTGAGGAATATTTTAGATTTCCAAACGTTTATAAATTTATTATTTTTTTTAATTATTTTTTAGCAACTATTTAGATATTTTCAATTTTAATTTTTCTTCTTCTCTTTTTTCTAGTTTGATAGCAATTTACAACAATTTGAAACTCACAAGGGAATCCCCCAATTCTTACACTCCAATTTTAATGAAACTGTAAATACGTAACAGAGAATCGAAATCTAAAGCCAATTGGATTTTTATGTGCCATCTAGAAGGTTTAGAACTTAAAATTGCAGTCAAAACTTAACCATTTCTTTATTTTTTTGGATTTTTATGATATTTTTCCTTAAGGAACAATAGGTAAATTATATACACTCAAAAAAAAAAGTCTGTAAAGTCAGCAAAAAATGTTGCTGTGTCAGCAAATTTTTAGTCAGGAGCGTGCTTGCAAAAAAGTTGGTAATTTCAGCAAAAGGTTTGCTGAAAATCAGCGAGCTGATTTTTACCAAAAAAATAGTAATCTTCAGCAAAAGTTTTGCTAACACTTAGTCGACTGCAAATGAAAAAAATCCTTGCTAAAATCACTAAACTTTTTGCTGAATATTAGTAGACTGAAAAAAACTCAAAAAACTTGTAGCGAAATTTTACTTTAGTTAATTTATTTGCTGAAAATTTAAATATAGAATATGTGTAGAGTTGTTTTTCTTTTTTGTCATTTCCGTTTCCAGACAAGCTGCGACATCTACATCTAGTCTATCTGGTTGTCGCCCACGCTATGAATGCAGTTATCAGCAGAATATTTGTAGCAAAATAAATTAGTAAAACAATAGTTCAAAATTAGTTTAGTGCTAAAAAAATATAACTAAAATTTTTGCTGAAAACGGAATTTCAGAAAAAAAATTGCTGAAAACTAGTACACTTGATATACAAGACGTTTTACTAATTTTTCTACTAACTTATTTTTTTGAGTGTATACATAGAAAGGGGTTTTGGAAGTGAAGACCCTAATAAACAGACGGTAAAAAATTTTTTAAGGGTATTGTTGTTTATATGTGGATCTATACTCGTACGACATCCAAGTTCTCATATACTAATCCTTATTAAACTTAAGTGGGCACACATATATTTAGGAGCTATTTTTAAAAACTAGACAATTTTTACTACGAGTATTAACAGGGTATCCAAGCTATTGAAAATCAGTGGGAAAAGTGTATAGGAGACTATGTTAAGAAATAAAGAAAATTTTCGTAAATTTTTTTATAAATCAAATTTAATATAATTTTTTTCCTATTTCTCATTCTAAATTCATTCAGACACCTAAGTTCAATGCTATTAAATTAAAAGCTGTTTAGTGTGTAAAGTCAAAAAATGGAATTTTTGACAAAACCTGACAATATTGTGGATGTATTAAAAGTTCTGAAAATTAGGCTCCACTCAGAGACTATTAATTATAGAGATAGGAAATCAAAACTTACACTACTCACCGGTAGGGGGCGCTGATATTTATAATAATTATAATAATAATTTATAATAATTAATAATAATAATTAATATTTCAAATAATTAAATTTGAGAATTCCTTTTTTGTTTTGCTTTTTTGTTTGTTATTATTTCAATTTAAATAAAAAAAGAAAGTTGTCAATTTTTTTAACAAAGTGCCATCTAGTGATAACGATGTCGTTATTTGTTTTTGGTGATGCCATACCCCTGGCTCCACTCAACCAATATGTCACTTGGCAAGTATGTAATCAAAAAATTTAATTTATAAATGACGCCGACAATGCTTACAAAATCCAAAAATTTTATTCTTATAAATATTATGAGGAACAAAGAATTAAAAAACCGAGAATTAAAAAACCGAGTTGAAAATAAACTTTTTAGAAATTGTTTACAATAGCAAAATTAAAGTAAAAACACATCTATTCAATTCCTAAATTAACCTTCATCAAAACTATATTTACCTCTAAAATTAATGACTAACCAGACTAACCAAATATTTTTCATATTTACTAATCATCCAGTCATAAATCCTTTATGATGACATGTTTTTTTGTGTTGTCACTCATTTCCCTATATTTATTTCTTATGTCAATAATGATTTGACAACACATTTTGTAGAATGTCAAAATGACAGCTACCAATATTTAATTTTTGTTTTCTCAATGACATTTCATTAAATCGTCGCCGAAAAATACACAGAAATACAATAACATTAAAACAACAACTCATCAATTTTGTTTTGTTAATTCCTTTTGAAATATATTTTTATATTGTTCTTTTCCTCAGCTGTCTTCTTAAGATTTACTTAGGATTGTTTTCATTATATTTTGTCGAGCTACTGTTCATTTATTTAAAGTCTACCCTTTTTTCTCAATACCACAATCATCATGTAGAGTTTCGAAAAAAGAGCAACAACAACGTGTGTTCGTTTTTGTGTGTACGAGTATTTCGACAAAAAGTCAATAATGAATTGTCATCAAATGAAATACAAATATCTTTGACAGCTACTGTTGGCTATCACATCTGAATGAATGAATGAATGAACAAATGAATGAATGTGAATTTTATTAATTTTGTTTGTTGTCTACTACAAGTAGTTATACTTAAAGTATTTATGTATGCTTAATTTATAAATATAATTTTGTTGTGTCATTCTAGTCATATGGTATTAAACATTTTTTGTTTTTACTTATATGGTTTCTGGAAGGATTGTTGGCCTTTTTTGAATGTTTTGATATGAATAATGATGTTGTTAATGATGATGATGATGATGCACATCACTAATATGTTCATTCATGACATCAAAGACTTACAAAAAAGCCGCATATTAATGAAAATACATATTGAAAGGAAATACTACTTGTGTTAAACATAATTCGGTGAGTTTAAAATTCTTTCTATCAAAGACCATTAGAGTCTTTCGGTACATGTAGGTTAAGAACTGTTTTATTAACCCACATGAAAACATCTTAAAATCCAGGGAACGTTGGCGATATAAATGTTTCTTGAGTGTGGATATCTTAATTGCATTTTAACAACAAATCGCTACTTTGCAAACGGAAATCATAACAAATAAAATAAATGTGCATCACAACCACATATCTTGTACTTAATTTCTATACTGGGATGTGCTATCGCTTGTTATACATGATGGCTGACTTTTAGCAGTCTTGCTCAGTAAAGTGTTGTTATCTTCTTTTCTTTAATTTTTTATTAACAAAAATACACAACGTATTGGAAAAATGTATCAAGTCGTTTCTTTTTAATATTGTTATTTTTAATGAAAAATACACTAATAGAAATAAAACTGTAAAAATAGTAGAAAAAGGTATTCAAAATTAATTATAATGACCTTGCAGAAAAAAACCGCTGAAATTAGCAGCTTTTTGCTAAATACTAGCAATACATAAATAGCACAAATAAAAAAAAAATCCTCTAAAAAATTTTGCTGCGTATTAGTAGAAAAAAGTAGTTTTTCTGTAGGGTAATTTTTAACTAATATTTGGCAGTTCTAGTTTACCGTTTTTTTACCGTGTTTTTTTCTTTTTCTATTAATATAATAATAAATGTGTTATGATAAAAAAGTAAAGCAGACAGAAAACAGTTGTATTTGCTTATTACCGATGGTGATACAATACAAAATATCAATAAAAATTTTCAAAATATTTCTATTGTTGGTTATGCTTGCAGAAACTTCGAAAATATATTTATACATATTTTGCTCTCATCCAGTTTGTTAGAAAAATATGTTTAAATATGAAATTTTGATGTTTTATAATTGCGGTAATGCCTCCACTTTCAAAAGGAAACTGATGATGGGGAACTGGAAAATCTCCGAAACGATCGTCTTTTCATTCCTGAAGGTGTAGAATATTTTGAAAGTAAAAACTGTGTGAAGTATTTGTTAGGAGAATATACTGATGAAGAAAAATAGCAGAAATAAAAAAAGACCTATTATCTTAGACAGAAATTGCCAACTGTACCAAAAACAAAACACTGGCAGAGCACTGATTTTGTAATAGTTACTACGCTTTGTTAAAATAAGGTTAAGTCCGAAGGTCTCGGGTTCGATTCCGGTCACGTACTTACAATTTTTTGTCTTCTTTTTTTATTTTTTTATATTTTTTTTTTTATAAAATTACATTTTTTTTTATTAAATTTAATTGTTTTTTATAAAATAATTTTTATTAATTTTGGCAAGTGAGGTCCAGTAGACGTTATGCCAATGTTTACCTATTAGCCATTGTTGTCATTCATTTATTATTTAAGCTACCCAACAAACAAATCGTTCCGTTTAAATACCGTTTTCGGTCCGTCATAAACGGAATCCAACTCCGTTTACGTACCGTTTTCCGGATCCGTATACGGACCAGGAAACGGATTTTAAGGAACATCGAAACTGATTCGAATCCGTTGAAAGTCCGTCAATGACGGACCGTTTACGGACCGTTATGTCGTGTAAAAAACTGACAAGTCCGTTTAAAGTCCGTCATTGACGGACCGTTTACGGACCGTTGTGTCGTGTAAAAAACGGACAAGTCCGTTGAAAGTCCGTCAATGACGGACCATTTACGGACCGTTATGTCGTGTATAACCGGAGTGACTCCGGACGTTAACGTACGTGGAACAGAGCTTTTGTTATAAAAACAAAGGATCTTACATAAACCACAAACCATTGTAAAACACGCACTAAATTTTATTAATCTTACCATCTAATATATGTATGCGACTTGATGATGTATGCGACTTGGTGTTGTGTTGGATATATTCTAGCTACCGCCACCAATTTATCGCCACAAAAAGTTTTTAAAAGAATTTAATTGTTTTTATTTTGAACACAAGTTAAAATCCATTAAGTCCGTATTTTACGGTACGGAAACGGAGTTAAAACGTATTATGTTCGAAAATCCGATTACACGGTCCGTTAATGTTCCGTATACGTACAAGCTTTGACGGATACGTGTATTACGGACCGTTAATGTGCCGTAAAAGCCGGATTCATGATTCCATATGTACCGGAGTGTTCGTAAAAATGTTTCTTGGGTATGTTGTACTACATGGCTCGTTAGCTTAATGTGTATAGCGATTGTCTGGCAATCTGACGGCCCGGGTTCGAGTCACAGCCCGACCATGTTTTATTTAAAATAATTGTAATTAACATTTTTATTGTAAATAAATTTTTTTTCGCAAAAAAACTTTTTTTTTAAGTTTTTTAGACCATCATTTTTTTGGTTTTTCCAACATCATGATAATGTTGGCCGCTTAGTGTCAACCAACCTTTTGCCGACGCTTGTAAGTTAGCTAGAACTGCTGTTATCATTGATCTAATTTTTTAGCTATTACCCAGCAAAAATAAATGGAATGACTTCTAAATGAATCACTTCCTTCATTACATCACAAAGCATTACTCCCTTAGGAATGGGTTTTAAACAACATCTAATGCTGCAACAAATATATGCTAGTCAGAAGTTCTTTTTCATGGGTGATAAGAAGTCAATATTTTATATGGGGGTTACATAGGAGCGTGCTGGCACAGAAATCAGAGGGCTGCGGGTTCGAATCCCACCAGGTCGAAAAAAAATGTTTGGAAATTTTTTACACAATTAATAATTTTTTGTAGTTTTCACTATAAAAATTTTTTTTTTCTATTTTAGTACACTCAGAAATTAATTTTTGAAACGATTTAAAATTTTTTTTAATTTTCTCGTAATATTTAATAAAATTTTATTTCTTTCTATGAGTGTATTATTTTTATAAAAAAACACTTAAAAAAACAACTTTATATATTTTCCAATATATTTTTGTTAATAAAAATAGAAAGAAATAAAGATAACAATTTACTGAACAAGACTGCTAAAAGTCAGCTATCAGTTAGTTATAACAAGACATAGCGTAGGAGGTAGAGCGTCTGCTTGAAATGCCAACGAGTGTGGGTTCAAACCCCACACGACGCATGATGATTTTTTTTTATTATTAAATTAAAATAAAAACGAGTAAAAAGGTTAAAGTCGGGCATGCCGACTATACAATACCCTACACCAGTCTGGTGTATTGTTTGGATCCGAAATTCGAATGGGTTAAAATGGGGCTTGTGTCAAAATTTTCTATAATGTGAGTCACCGCACCAAATTTCATTAAAATATCTTAATATTTGCGACCTGCAGTTTGTAACCAAGCCAATTTTGGGGGGACCCTTATATGGGCACTAGGTCTAAACATGGACCGATGTTCTCCAAAATCAATAGGCTGCGTTATTGGGCCAACATAGGTCTGTGTACCAACTTTCATCAAAATATCTTAATATTTGCGACCTGCAGCGTATAAACAGTATAATTTTGGTAGGACCCACTAGGTCTAAACATGGACCGATATTCACCAAAATCAATAGGCTACGTTATTGGGCTAACATAGGTCTGTTAAAATATATTAATATTTACGACCTGCAGCGTATAAACAATATAATTTTGGTAGGACCCTTATATTGGCACTAGGTCTAAACATGGACCGATGTTCACCAAAATCAAACTTCTTCGTCCTTGGGCCAACGTAGGTCTGCGTACAAAATTTCACCAAATTATCTTAATATTGCGACCTGTAGAGTGCGCAAAAGATTGCATGGACAGACAGACAGACGGACGGACAGACGGACATCGTTAAATCGAAATAAAATTCTGAGCCGATCGGTATACTATAAGGTGGGTCTACGACCAATATTTTTTGGTGTTACAAACATCAGCACAAACTTATAATACCCTGACCACATAGTGGTGTAGGGTATAACAAGTGAAAAAGAACTTCATTTTCATTGGCTCAAATATACATAATTTGTTTCAAAAAAAAACAACTTCCCTCCTATGACAAGCCAATGTTGAATTCATCAGTGAAAACCACAAATTATCACAACTCCCTATTCAACTGTTGTTATGTTTTTACTACTTCTTTTTCCTCACTTTTTTTCCTGGGTACAGGTCTTGCTAGCTTAGTGTTTAGAGATCGCGGCTGACAACCTGGCGTTCAATTCCGAACCATGTTTTTTAAAAAACTACTTAAAACAATTTTTTTTTTAATTTTTTTGAAAAAAAATTTTTTTTTGAAAATCTATTTTAGACCACCTATTTTACAATTTTGACAAGGTTGTGAAAACGTTGGCAAGTTAGCGCCAACCAACGGTTGGCTGCTGTTATCAATCGGGTGACAGGACAATACTGTCAAGATTGTTAATCCCACGTTCTGCCAACGCATAACCGACCATCGCCAACAGTATGACTACATTGTGCCGATCGCATTTTTCTACTTGGGATGTTATTTCATAATAAGGAAATAATTGGCCTCGAACAAGAAGAAACAAATTTGTTCATTATTAATAATTATATTTAGTTAGAATCTGATCAAAATATATTTTTTAAATTACAATTTTGGAAACACAAACAAAATTTTAATATTTACGTCTTTGGTATTTTAACAAAAAATATTTTAAAACACAAATTTTATCTGAAATTTTTATTTTTCATAAAATTGGATATAAATTAATATGAAATTGAAAAATCTATATTTTTAATTGTTTCAAAAATTAATTGAGTGGACAGAATTAAAAAAAAAACAAATTCAGTAAAACAGCAAAAAGTAGACAATTGTATAAAATAATTGTTTACGCCTTGCCTGGATTCGAACACGCAACCCTATGATTTCTATTCCGACGCATTTACATGCAACCCAAAAAAAAAGAAAAAATAACTTCTTATCACTCATAGAAAAGAACTTCTAATAGCATATATTTATTGCATATATTCATGAAGGGAGTGTTATAATGACGGAAGTGATGCATTTAGAAGTTGTTGTATTTATTTTTGATGGGTTATGTCCACAGAAAGCAAAATTAACTACGAGGGTGGATCAATAAATCCGTGAATTTTTGAATGAAATACAGTTTTTTTTAGCAAAAAAATGTCTTTATCTTTCAACACAGTCTTATTTTAGCTCAATACACTTAGTCCAACGTTCCTCAAATTTTTGTGTTCCCTCCAGAAAATAGGATTTCTCGAGGTCCTCGAAATACGCACTTTTTTGTCTATAATTTCATCCTTGGAGCTAAATCTCTTTCCGCCGAGAAATTTTTTTAGGTTTGGAAATAGAAAATAGTCACTGGGGGAAAAATCACTATATCCGAGGGCTAAATCCGCTTATCCGCATTGCTGCAAAAGCGGCATTATTCTAGCGGACAGCATTTTCAAATGATCATTTAAAATCGAAAACTATGGCATCAAAAATTTCACGCACTTTCACTCTCATATCGCACTTTCATATCGTGAATTTTTTCGACATTTTCATGTGAATTCGGGTGTAGGAGGGCAGTTCGAAATGTTCTTAGTCTAACAATGAAAAACAAGAGCTAGATTTTTAAAATAATTTAATTTTTAATATAATCTCCTGAAACTTCCTTACACGTAGTCCAACGTTTTTCTAGCAATTCTATCATTTAATTAAAATAATTTTCTTGTAGCTCCTCAAAATAATCGTTTACAGCTGCCATTGCATCTTCATTCGAGGTAAAACGTTTTAAAGACCTTTAAAACGGGGTTTAAAATGCTTCAAATCCATTTTATTTCGCTTAAATCGATCCAAACAAGCTTGAGAAATATTCATTCGAATGCGTTTTCGGTCAACTGTTAACAAATGCGGCACCCACCTTATAGAAAGCTTTTTCATCTGTAATTCTTGATGCAAAATAAAATGTACTCGTTCATTTGAGATGCATATAGCATTACCTATTTCACGCACTTTCACTCATCGATCTTCTAATACCAGTGCAGTTTTTGAACGGCCACTTCGGTGTTCATCTTAAATTCTTGTGCGACTACGTTTAAATTCAACAACACAATTTTTTACTTTCGCATATGAAGGAGCACTTTCACCTAACACATTCACTATATCATTATGAATTTCTTGTCCCGATAAATCTTTCTTATGTAAATATTTAATCACACCACGAATTTCTAATGTTTCCATTAGATCATTGAAGCTCCTTTTTTGAATACCTGGTACTATACAAATGAATTGCCAGATCGAAACGAAATTTAACATGTGTTCTGATGACGGATGGAAGTTTCCATTATACAAAGCTTTTTGCTGTTTATACCGCCATCTCTATGTCAGGCTAAGAACATTTCGTACTGCCCTCGTATAAAACGTTCAGCGCCACTAGTGCTTGTGCGATCGCAATGAAACGCATTAAACCACTTTTTTACCATTCAAGTTAATAGTTCAGAGTCCGCATAGTGCTTATCAACCTTTTCCTTGGTTTAAGTGACAGGTTTTTCGCAAAAATTAATGTTTCACGAGCACTGGAAATTTACTTTTTCTATTTTTCCAAAAATCCACCAGGTCGTATGCTTTAAACACCTGTAAAATGCAAAGTTAATGACGGAAATTGCTCAAAATTTGACGGTACTCTATTAACAGATGGTATTTGTGCTAGACTGGAGCAGTATTCCAATTCATGTAAATACGAGGGAAGTTTGAAAAGTCACGGACTTATTGATTCGCCCTCGTAATTTTAGGCTATCAAACCTTTTTTCGTAAAACAAAATATTTTCAAGCACGATAATTTTTTAGAATAGAAAAAAAGATTTAAAAAAATTGTCATTTATATTCTGGCATATATTACCGATAAAAGCAAAGCTAGCATGGGTTCTCTAATTTTAAAATAACTTTTGAACTAACATTTTCAATTGAGCACAGCTGATATACACAGAGTTAGTTGTAAGCAAAACTAATTTCATGAAAATTTATTGAGCAATTTTAAAAAAGCGAAAATCGCAATAATTTCTAAAATAACAACACCAGAACAACAATTTTTGGTACATAATTTTATTTTACTTGTAGTATTGTTTATAAAAAACGGAAGCTATTTAATTATTGATGAAGCAACAACGTCTTCAATCTCAATTATTTTGTAGCATCCAAATAAAGCGATAAATCAAAATTTTAATATTTTTCCATAGTAAATTTTCAATACTAAATACTTATATAGTGTAAATATTATCACTATTAGAAGGAAGATCATTGGAGCGTTAAACATACGGGTTTTCGTTAAGAAACACTTCAGCTTAAATGGGCTATTGTTCATCCAAATTTTATTATTTTTACTAAATGACCCTCAACATATAAGAAATTCTGTAGTTAAACCTTTTTATTAGGCAGCATTCTTTTCATACATATATTTGTATTGTTTTTAAAAATACTACCATTACTTTAAATTTATTTTACTTCCATTAAAATAAACCATAAACTGTAAATAGACGTCCGTCAAGTTATTATTAAAACAAATTCTACCATAAAATAATCAAATAGACAACAACGTGAACAACAAACCTTCAGAAAAACTAACCGTTCAGTAGTTAAAAAAAAAAAAGAATTAACAAAAAAAAACTCTAGGACCACCTCAACGATATTTAAACAATAGTAGAATTAAACACAAATTAACAACACTCTACCTATAAATTCATAATGATGACGTACGTATTACGTTTACTATAAAAAAAGAAACCCAAACTACAAAACAATTAGCATAAATTAACGTTCAAACTTGACTGCAGTAAACGAATAAACGAACACCCATCAACCAAATAGCCATATTGTTGTTGGCCATATAGTTTGAGAACAAAACAAAAAAAAAAAAAAAATCACACTAAAAAAACATTAACTATAATCTATGGCTATAAAAACAGGCTTAAACATTAACCTGTAGGTAACTAGCAATTGTAATAAATAACACTTTGAATGCAAATCAATTAGCAAGTATATGGTTAAAAAAAAATTAAATTCAAAATAACATATAATCACAACAAATCTTTAATATTTTAACACAATTTTTTATATAAATATAATACACATTGTGTTCGAGAAGTATACGTGGAAAAAATTCTTAATTATTTTTAATTTTTATAATACGAATTTCTTTAATCTTTTCCTACATATGAATTGATCTAGTAACGTATGAGTTATATTAATTATATATAAATAATAAGTATACGCACTTTAGGCCGGGTCGATTTGTGGGGAGGCAAAAAAAATCGCCCATGCCTCAGGGAAAATCGTATTCTAGGGATCAAAATAAGAAACTTTGCCGAAGGAACCATACCTCTAAAACGAATTCTACTACCCCCCAACTGTTGACTTTTGTCCCGTAGGGTCAAGTTTTGAAAAATCACACTTTCACCCATTTAGAGTGCCCCAATCGAGTCCAAATGTATGACCGACCCCCACTAACTTTGGAGGACCGATCCACCCATGCCAGTGGCACACCCCCTGGAACTCCCCTGGGGGGTTCCCCATACAAACATTTTAAAAAATCACCATTTTTGTCACTTTTTTTTTATTCTTTTTTATTTATTTTATTTATTTTTATTATTTTATTTATTTTTTCTCTTTAGAAATTTATTTAGTCAGAACATATGTAAATGAAAAAATTAATTTAACTTAGTAATAAAATAAAAAATAAAAAAAATTACTGTTTGAAGTCTTTTTTGCTTTCAAGTCTGGGCAATTTCGCACGGCTCTCTAATGTCGTCACCATAACAGCCTCTACATTTTCCGGTATAACTCGTTTGGAAACGCTAGCTAGCAATTGAACGTGTCGTTCTGTTGCAGGTCCCCCACAACTGTTGACTTTTGTCCCGTAGGGTCAAGTTTTGAAAAATCACACTTTCACCCATTTAGAGTGCCCCAATCGAGTCCAAATGTATGACCGACCCCCACTAACTTTGGAGGACCGATCCACCCATGCCAGTGGCACACCCCCTGGAACTCCCCTGGGGGGTTCCCCATACAAACATTTTAAAAAATCACCATTTTTGTCACTTTTTTTTTATTCTTTTTTATTTATTTTTATTATTTTATTTATGTTTTCTCCTTAGAAATTTATTTAGTCAGAACATATGTAAATGAAAAAATTAATTTAACTTAGTAATAGAAAAGAAAAAATAAAAAATTACTGTTTGAAGTCTTTTTTGCTTTCAAGTCTGGGCAATTTCGCACGGCTCTCTAATGTCGTCGCCATAACAGCCTCTACATTTTCCGGTATAACTCGTTTGGAAACGCTAGCTAGCAATTGAACGTGTCGTTCTGTTTCTTGTATGTGTGATGGAATTTTTGGATCATTAAACGGTGGATCATCTTGATTTAAATATTCTTTCAAAGTATCGTATGGAATGCTTCGCGTGAATGGTGGTTCAAATACGTCATTTATGTCATATGCCCATAAAGTACTTACATGTAAATTAAACGTTAATCTGACTACAAATTCTGTTAAGCAAGTGCGCCTTTTATTACTTCTGGAAAATCCTTTATGATAATTTTATGCTCAATTCTACCTGTAACCGATTTTGTTGTCAAAACTGCCCATAAAGTACTTACATGTAAATTAAACGTTAATCTGACCACAAATTCTGTTAAGCAAGTGCGCCTTTTATTACTTCTGGAAAATCCTTTATGATAATTTTATGCTCAATTCTACCTGTAACCGATTTAGCTTAAGTAAGTTTACGACATGCAGCTGTGTCTTGTGGTGGCTTAAAAAACCCACACAACCTATTTTACGACCTGCAACAGAACGACACGTTCAATTGCTAGCTAGCGTTTCCAAACGAGTTATACCGGAAAATGTAGAGGCTGTTATGGTGACGACATTAGAGAGCCGTGCGAAATTGCCCAGACTTGAAAGCAAAATAGACTTCAAACAGTAATTTTTTTTATTTTTTATTTTATTACTAAGTTAAATTAATTTTTTCATTTACATATGTTCTGACTAAATAAATTTCTAAAGAGAAAAAATAAATAAAATAATAAAAATAAATAAAATAAATAAAAAATAATAAAATAAAGTGCCAAAAATGGTGATTTTTTAAAATGTTTGTATGGGGAACCCCCCAGGGGAGTTCCAGGGGGTGTGCCACTGGCATGGGTGGATCGGCCCTCCAAAGTTAGTGGGGGTCGGTCATACATTTGGACTCGATTGGGGCACTCTAAATGGGTCAAAGTTGGATTTTTCAAAACTTGACCCTACGGGACAAAAGTCAACAGTTGGGTAGTAGAATTCGTTTTAGAGGTATGGTTCCTTCGGCAAAGTTTCTTATTCTGATCCCTAGAATACGATTTTCACTGAGCCATGGGCGATTATTAAATCGACCCGCCCTAACGCACTTGTAATGAAAATTCAATACTTTTGTTGGTAATTTAATTGGCAAAATATTAAGACTTACTCAGTTATAATTCTAATAAAAATCATAGTTAACATTAAGCGATATAATATCTAATTTAAAACTTACTAAGCGAAAAGTATTCTATCAACTCTGATTAAAACGGAAATTATTAAAAATTCACACAGTTCAGCATTTTCCATCAAAAATTTTTTTTGTGAAAAAGTTTATAGGAAAGCTGAGTTATATTTCCTACAAGTATATATTTGCCTTTACTTCAATATTTCGGATACTTCTTAAGCAAACTCTTCAAGCTATAATAATATAAACGTTTCAGCAACAACAATGAGGGAATTCACAATTAGTGCTCTATTTAGTGCTAAATTAGCATTTGTAGTAAATTTGACAAATTTTTATGGGTTGAACTTAAAAAATCATGCTATTTTACAACGATAGCACGTTCCACTTAGACTGTGAATACCCTCAATATATTTTAAAAATATTTTCAAATTGACTTTTAAGCTTCCAGTTAATATTGTTCATACACTACCTACATATAAACATAAAATTAAGTGTGTTGATATACACTTTAAAATGAAAATCTGTATCGTAAAGTTTAAAATTAATTATATCTTTAAGCACTTATATAAATATTACCTTTTCCGATTGTAAACTATTTTAGTTGTGTAAGCTGCTTGGGAAATATAATATGGTATTAAGATGCAAAAAGGTGTATTTGTCACAGATTTTGAACGTTTATTATGACTTTAATACCATTTTATATATCATATTTTGTATTTTGAATATATTTTTAGAATGATATCATTAACCAGTTTTAATAAAAATGTTTAATTTATTTACATTGAATACTTATTTACGATAATAGATTTAGTTATATAATTTTTTAATGAAATATTTAAGCTATAAGTTATAATAACTTAATTTATCTTTAAATCTGGTGAATAGACAAAAATATTTGTTAAAGAAATTGTTTAGAAAGAAGAAATAATATATGTATGTTGACTAATAAGAGCTTCGAGGAAACAAATGCCGTTATTCCTTTTAATACCTACACAATTCTTTGGCACTGGGTATACTATGTTTGTGGCTACCAACAATAATCACTTTTAGAGCAATAATACTTTAGAAGCAATACTAGGCTTTTCAGTAACTTTTTCCGTAATACCGATATTGTCAAAATTCGAGCCATTTTAGCAAATTCGAAATACCGAATTTAGAACGATACCGATTTCGGTATTGCATACAATTTCTTTTTGTTTATTATTTTAATATTTCATGTCTTTTTTAAGAGAAATTTTAGCAAATTTGACAATAATTCTGTTTCTGTGTTTCCGACTATTTACAAATTTTATATTTTAATAAATACACCCATAAAATTACATAGTGGCATGGTGAATAAATTCACAAAATTCATAGTCATTTTCAATTTTAATTGAATTCACTATTATAATCAATAACAACTATGGACAAATTCAAAAGAAACCTTTTTTGAGTTACTCTGTGAAAATAAATTTCAAATAATTTTTCATTGTCAAGGAAATTTTAAAAATATTTTAATTAAATTGAAATTTATAAATGGCATTTAACAAATTTTTTGTGAGTAAATAAGTATTATTAGAGTATTATAATCATTTCAATATTTTAAAACTATTTTTTGCAGATAACAAATTGGCATATAAATCAAGAAAAATTTCACATAAAGTGCAGACTTGGAAAATTAAAATTATTGGTTTCGGAGGGACTGCAAATGAAAATATAATAAAGCATTAAAATTCTCCATGTATTCATGTTAATAAAGTTGTTAAAAAGGATGTGTTATTTATTTCTTCAGTTAGTTTCAAGTAAGGTTAAAATTTTTCAATTAGGCGTCGTTAATATATACTATTTTTAAATTTTCTTTAATTTCAACTACAAAATCATTGCCAATAACTTCCTTTGATGATAACAGAAAACATAGTTTTTTTTTCACCACATCATATCAACTACGTCATAGTGAGGGTTATTTCACCTATGACATAGTCGGAAATATAGTGATCAGCAACTATGTTTTGTTTTGGGTGTACGAGTATATTGCATTTTTATTCAACTACAACTTTGGACAACCCAAAAACTAAAACTAACCCAGCCATGACTTTTGCAAGGGCTATATTCACGAGTCTTAATTAATTCGAACATAAAAAATCCTAAAAATTTTCTTAAGAGAAAGTCAAAAGATTAAAAAATTAATCTAATAAATATTTGTTCACTTCTGTGTCTACGATTTCCCATTATGGGAATTGTCAAATTTGTCCAAATTTTCTCTCTGAATTTTGTAGAAAAGAATAAAAAAAAATTATTTTTTATTATGTTGATTTTTTGATTCTCGCGAATTAGAATTTTTTGTTTTTATTCAGGATTTGAAAATGTTTTTTTGATTTGCGAATTAATTTTAGTCAATAATATGTTTTCGCGAATCAAAAAAAAATATAAAAATAATTCTTGCGAATTAAATTTATATTTATGGATTCGCGAATTTATAACTCATCTTTTTTTATCATCTGATTCATACTTCACGAATCATCATCTGATTCATACTTCACGAATTATCTCTTAAATTATTGAATCGAATTAAAATTGGATCACTATAAATTAGACCAAATCATTATCTCATTTTTTTCAATAACAAATCATTGATTTAAAAATATTCACTGATTCATAAAATGAATAAAGTTTTATTCGTATTGATCCAAAAATAATTATCAGGATCTAATGAAGCACAAGAGGGAAGATTAGGCCTGCTTGTAATCAATAATTTTCTTACACAATTTTGAAATTTAGAGTTGTGCTATATTTATATGAATGCCGAAAATTCGGTACTGGAAAATTTTCAATACCGAAATACAGATTTCTAAATACCGATTCTGTATTGGAAACCCTAAGCAATACGTAGTGATTTTTTTACTGTTGTTCAGAATTACTTCTAAAAAAGCAGTAAAATTATGCCAAGAAGTGATTTTTTTAAGTTTTTTAGAATACACAAACAGACACTTTTTAATCAATGAAAGAAGTGGTTTGAATTTTTTTGCTGGGTTTAAAACCCTGAAGTCCTCACAAGCTGGCAGTACTTCCACCAAGTTTTTTTTCATCCTATATCTTGATTTCCTGAAGTGTTGCTGTTTAGAAAATATACATACTTTTTAGATTTTTTTTTAATTTCTGCATAAAAATATTGAAATAGTACCCATATGGAAGTTGCCTAGTTACCTTTTAATTAAGGAAACCTAAACCAAGTAACTAACGTTACCAAAGTAGAATATCGTCGACCGGCCTGCAAAATGTCACATGTGTTTTTTAATAGATTATCAGGAGAGCGAAAAAACTGTTACAAAATCTACTTTTAAGCTATTTTATTGGCATCATAGGCCTAAATAGTTCACGACCTCATCTAGTAAAATCATTATTAGGGAATATGATGCCAATAAAATATCTTAAAAGTAGATTTTGTAGCAGTTTTTTCGCTCTCCTGAAAATTTACTAAAAAACACATGTGACATTTTGCAGGCCGGTCGAATATATATGAAATGTACCTACACTCACAAAATTTTGTGCAATGTATTTGAGAATTTTTTCATTAATACAATGAATTTTTTCATTAGAAATTCCTCAAAGAAAGATTTTATTGTACACTGATAGAATTTTGTGCATAGTATTAATGAATTTGTTCATTAATCCAATGATTTTTTTCATTTAAAAGTCCCCAAAGAACGCGATCATTAGATCAATGAAACTTATTCATTAAATGAAAACTAAATGAAAAAAATATATTTTTTTTACGTTACTTTTTTTTATTTATTTTTATTTTATTAATTTTTATTATAACATTTTTGACATCTCCCTAAAGTCGACTTGAACCCGCAATCACCAGAATGTGAACATTATCGCGTTACCGATTGATCTAAATAGCCAAAACAAAATGATGTCATTATTTGGACTTTTATATTTAAATAATTTCAGTTTGCAACCCTAGCGTTCATTACTGGAACATATATCTATTTTAGTAATTAGCAAATTCAAAACCCTTAAAAAAATTATAGCATATCTTGGGGGTTAGTTGAAAATATATAATGAAAAAATTCATTAAATTAATGAATTTTTAATTAACTCAATGAAATTTTTTCATTAAATCAGTGAATTCAGATTAATGAAATCGATTCATTAATAGTATGAACGAAAATTCTATCAGTGTATAAAGGAAACAAGTTTCATTAAATAAATTTTAATGAAAGACGTCATTAAACTAATGAAAATTTCAAAGGACGTATGAAATTTCTTTTCATTAATTTTAAGATAAACGTTGCGAAAGTTTTATGGGTTTAATGAAATAAATTCATTACTTGTATGAAATATTTTCTTAACGAGTTTTCATTTTAGCACAGACTTAATGAAATTATTTCAGTAAGGAATAAATATATTACTAGCATAATGATTTGTTTCTATTTCTAATGAAGCCTTTCCTAGATTTTATAAAAATAATTCATTAAAACAATGAAAAATTTGTAAACAATTTTTAAAAATTTGCATTTATTTTATTATTTCACTCATTTCATGTTGTTCAGATTTAGTTTTTAGATTTAGATGACGAAGCCACCAGTCTGGTTGAACGCCAATTAATATTTGAAGCCGAAATTATAGTGGGTTGGAATAGACTTGCACCAAAATTCGTATATAACATTATTAAAAGTTTAAAAAACGGCCTATTGATCCAAATATGGATCAATAGGCTTTTTCTTTGGGTCCATATGTGCCAAAGTACCAAATTTCATTAAAATAACTTCATATTTACGAATTGTAGTTTGCTAACATGTACATTTTTGGTGGATATTTATACGGGCACTAGGTTTAAACATGTACTGATTTTAACCAAAAGCAATAGGCTTTGTCCCTGTCCCTCATAAGAGTACATGGACAGACAGACAAACGGGCGGACGATCGGACGGTCAGACAATGGGTCATATGAATAAAACTTAGCAATTATTTCGAAGTAATTACTTTGGGCTTAGGAATGGTTTTTAACTCCAAATTTACCAATTGGTAAAATTTCTAGTCTATATATAAAAAAATTCTTTAGTAATTAATTCTAATATTAATTACGATTGTCCTATGCAACGGTTACAAACACTTAACTAAAATTATATCATTTTATTAATATCTAAGGAATTTGGAGACTTTTTCGTAACCCATAAAAGACGAAATAACAAAAATACATTTTTTGACACTTGTAAATTTTTTTTTATAGTTAAATTAAGAAATTGGTTATTTTCTTTATCTTTTCTTATACAAAATTATAAGAGCATACATAACAAAAAATTTTGAAATCTTAAAAATCAATTAACATAATTTTTTTTAGAGTTCCATTTAGTTTTGATATTTTAGGCTCCCAATAAAAATATTGTAAAAATTCAAAGACTAATTTGAAATGTTAATTGCAGACTTTTTTACAATTTAATTATCTTTTAGTAGGTTTGAGGAAGAATAACCTTTTTCTCAAAAGTTATAAACACATTAAATTTGCAAATCAGACTAGATCTAGTTTCTCCCTTTTTATGGACAGCCTTCATCAGTGATTTTCCATTAAATTGTATTATTGTTTATATTTTCATTGTCAGATTGTTTCTATATGATTAATTTCAGAAGTGATCAAACAGACATATACAAATATTCTACTTCAGAGTTTTTGTTTATCTCCTTATTTCCTGCGTGTCACCTTTCCACAATTATTGCCACATTGACGTATGGTTTGTACGTACAAGTGCAGGCAATTTGTGTATATTGGAGACGGACAGCCAACAGGGCATTTTTATTTTTTATAGTAAAGTGTTGTTTTTTCAAACGCGTCGTATAGACTAAATACAATTAATATTGTCATTAATATGTATTTTTATTAATTCTAATTTAGTAGGTTTGAGGTTACGAATATATTCAAATATTTAAAAAAAGAAATATTTTAAAGATACCTCTAAAAATGAATTTTTACCAATGTTTTTTTTTAGATCCAAAAATTTTATATTTTTTCATTACATTCTATGTTAAAAATTTAAGTAGTAACTTTAGCGACCTCTAGTGTAGACAGAATGAGTTATACCAGAAAGGATAATATTTACAAGATTAAGTAATTTTAATATACCAGCTATAAATCGACATATATGCATCAATACAGGTTAAATGTATGTTCATGCATGGTCATAAACATGCATTCATACATGGTTACATAAAGCTCCATACATCTATCATGTATGACCATACTTGTTCATTAACGAAATTTGAGGTAATATCTACATGTATGATCATGCATGTTCATGCGTGTTCATGTATGTTCATACATGTACACACATGTAGATATTACTTCAAATTTCATGCACATGTGTGGACATATATGATGCATGTATGGAGATTTATGTATCCATGTATGGTCATGAATGCATGTTTATGAGCATGCACGTACAAACATTCAACCTGTATGGATCCATATATGTGACCTTCTCCGAGACGCAGTGTGTCAAAAAACGGGTTTGGACTTAAGAGTGGATTCTGGTACCTAAAAGGGTGTAGAACAGGGATCGGCAAATATACACAACCTTATTTTGTGCTTGTATGAGTGAGTTGCAGCCTCTCACTCTCAATGCACTGACAAAGAACGTTTGTATAATAATTCGATAATTTTAAATGTTTATAATGGGAATATAAAATAAAAATTTAAAAGCAAACAACAACTACGAAAACAAATATCAAAAAACAACAACACAAAAAAATAAAAAAACTTAAAAACAAATTACCAAAAAAATGTATCAATAAACATTATGCAGAGTGTAAAAAATCTGACAAACAAGAGATGTGACAACCTACTTCATTGAAATCTTGTATGCGACTGATTATTTTTTTGTTCTATGTGTGAGCTTATGTAGGTGTGAGAGAGCACCCATGGCATACATGGGACTAATTAATTAGGTGGACTAATTAATTGATGATTTCATTACCATTGCATTGATATCAATTGTAATGAAATTATTTTCATTACGATTTTTTTAAATAATGGTAATGATTCGAAAATTTAATTTCATTGATTAATGACAATGATTTTAAATTTCATTACCATTGATAATGAATAAATTAAAAAAATTAATTGCCATTGACAGAAAGACGTAAAAATGGAGTAAAACTCGCTGAAATCGAAGATGGAATTTGCTCATTCAGGCTTATGCGCATTTGAAATTAAATATTACTTTCCATTCCATTGTTATTTGTGTCCAGGTAAAGTTTAACGGAATGGAATGGATCCTCCTTAAAAAATTATGGTTTATAACTTCCCCGGCCAAACCCGTCGTTCGTTTTCATTTGTCTGAATTTTTTTGTAAACAAATGGTTTTTAATCAATTGTAATTAGTTTTTTTATACATTAGTGTAATTTCATTACCATTAGTAATGATTTTTCTAATGAAAAATATTTCATTACCATTAAATGGTAATGAAATTTTTTTCATTGTCATTAGTATGAACTAATGGTAATGAAATTTCAATGGTAATGAAAAATTCCCATGTATGACCCATGGGCATAGGTGATGCCGACCTCTGGTGTAAAATAAGATGAAATGAATTAGATTTCTGATAAAAATTTACCATAACAAATCGCATCTCCCAACTGAAGGTGTATTCGAAGTGATAATGCGTTATGAAACTTTAAATGCGTTCTTCTCAAAACTTCATTTTCACACACTAGGTCCCTTTTCTCGGAGAAGGTCATATATGGCGATTTTTAGCTGGGATATATATAAAAAAAATATTTTCGTCGAAATCAGAGACACACATTTTTTTTTTGATTTTTGTCTATGGGACAAAGCACTTTGCGACTTGAACTGGCCACCAAGATCGTGAAATTTGACCCTGTTAGGCTTTTTCTTGTGGGGTCACCTTTAGTCGGAGGTCTATGCCAATAAGTTACAATCGACCTGTCCCTAGCGAAGCCGCAGCGGGTAATGTCATTCAAAGGTGTTTCAAATAATTATATTTATTTACATATATTTCACACGCAACTTCTTTCACTCTATTGTAGCATCTACATGTGCCTATTGGAAAACCCTTTGTTTGTGTATCGGTACATTGTGTGTTACAAAATATATTTTTTTACATCAATGATAAACAGTGTTGCCAGAACTCTTAGATGGAAATATGCTAGATTCCTAAAAAATTTCTGCTAAAATCTGCTAAATCCTAAAATAAAAAATATATGCTTAGAATATGCTAAATTAAAAAATCGCAATTTTTTTAATATATTCATTATGCTAAATATCTGCTAAATTTAATACAAAAAATATGCTGAAAATCTGCTAAATAATTTTTTTAGTATTATTTAATAAAGTCTTATTAATGGAAAAATACTTTTTTTAAACAATGTTTATAAAAAATTATATTTTAATACTTTTTTAAACTATCTTAGAATAAATATAAAAGTTTACCCCTTAGAATAAATATAAAAGTTTACCCCTTAATTCGTAAATGCGAACAAATTTTATGTGAAGAATTTGTTTTGTAAACCTCCTAGAACTTTGCAGAGTGTTTATGAATGGAGAGGTAAACTTTCACATTTATTCTAAGATACTTGTAAATACTGTTTAATCTTTCTTTAGAGTTTGCTGTTCGGTTTTAATCGAAACCGAAACCGCGGTTTTTCAAGCCTCAAAACCGAAACCGAAAATCGACAAAAATAAGTCGGTTTTTAATAAATACTTAAAACAATTAAAATAATTAATTAAATAACATATTATTGAGTCTTGAATTTCGAAAAGGGCTCAGCTCCTATTTTACAAAATTCTGTATTTAATTGTAATGAACAATTTCACCATTAAATATTACTTTAGAATTTTTTTGGTTTTATTATTACAGATAATATAAGCTGAGGATTATAATTTTAGAAAAAAATTGCACCAAATAGTCATGTAGTTTAAGAGATATTGAGTTTCACGTATTCAGTTCGGATTTTCACCGCTTATGTTTCAAAACATTTTATTTCGTAGTCCGCAAAATTTATTTTATGAAATTCTAACCTTATATTGTTTTAAACATACTGCTAAATTTCAAATTTATACTCTTTAAATACAGCTTTATTTGCCGAAAAAATAATTAAAATTTTAATTTATAACGGTTTCCGCATTTTTTATTGGCTTTATTGCCTTTATTCGAGTGAGCAATTCAATCGAATTTTAATAAATATCTTGAATGTAGTAAAATATTTAATTTGTATACATATTAAATTATTTTAAAACAATTCTATCAATATCACAAGAAAACCGAAAAATAGCCGAAACCGCGGTTTTTATAATTTTGAAAAACCGAAACCGCGGTTTTCAATTTTTTCGGTTTTTAGCAAACTCTATCTTTCTTTGAGACTAAAAAAAAAACTTTCTCATTTAATTTTTTCACAATAAACATAACTGATTTTAAATTGTTGCAACATTTTTTATGGTTTTTGTAGCATTTTCAAATTATAGTAGTATATCAATACTACTAAAAAAGTTTACATTCAAAAAAGAATTGAATAATTATGCATGAAATAAAAAGTTGTGAAAATATTAGCCGTTTTTTTTTCTAATCACTTGGATTTAATAAATCCAAAAAGTAGTTCTAAAAGTGACCAACAGATGGGGTTACATTCTCCCTATTTTAAAAAGGAAGGATTTTACTTTAACTTTTAAGTTTTAATTATATTTTATATAAAACAGCGAGTTTTAATACTTCAATTTATATTTTTACACAATTGAAAAATTCCATTGCAATATTTAACATTCACTAATTGCATGTAATTAAATTACTTCCAGTAGAGTGAAAAATTGCCATTTCTGTTTCAGCTATTTCTCCATGTCCGAGATGAAAAATATGTATTTGGAGAGGTGTAGTTTTTTTCTAAACATATTTCATAAAAAATTTATTAAAAACCTTTTATTTGTTAGTTTTTCAATTTTTTTCGTTTTTCTTTTAATTTTCATTCGTATTTTTTTCTGACATTAAATTCATAGGCTGTTTCATATATTTTTGCTTTTATTGTGGATTTATTAAATCCAGCTTTTTTTTGGATTTAATAAATCTCCTTTTTGTATGAAAAATTCTAAATCCAGGTGATTAAAAAAAAACGCTAATTGTTATTGTTATAAATATTGTTGCAGAAAAAATTATTTTGTTAAAAAATATGCTAAAAATATGCTTTTATTAAATAAAATAAAATATGCTAAAAAATCTGCTTTTGTCCAACAGAATATGCTAAAAAGCAGTTAGCATATTTTTACAAAAGAAATATGCAATTGCTCAACTCAATCTGCTAAATCTAGCAGAAAATATGCTAAAATGGCAACACTGATGATAAATACTTTTATGGCCAAAAATAGGAATAATACAACCCACATGCATATACTCATATTTTTTTTTCTTTCTTTTTTTGTTAATAACCCACAACGCCCTCTCTTGTCTTCTCGTCCTAGCATTGAATGGATGACTTGTCAGAAATGTCATACAAATTGCTTTGCCATAAGAGCTCTCTACTCTAACAATACTTGAATATAGTCATTGGTATGTTGTACTGTTGCTGTTAGCAATTGCAGTCATGTGTGAAAAATGTTATTAGAGTTGCTGTCAGTTTTCGGAATAATAAAAACACATTTTCTATGATATCTCCTCTTACATATACATATGTATGTATGTGCACACAAACACTAACAAATGCACGTAAATGTCAAACATACTCATATATATTGTGTATACAATAGAGAAAATAGAAGAAGAAAAGTGTCATTTAATGGTTAATGTTATGTGATGATGGGGTGATGATGGGCGTTAGTAGGCTGCATTATAAAGAAATAAAGATTGTTTACGAAAAAGTTTAAATTTTTGCAATAAGTCGAGTCCTTTGTGAAAGATATAAATTTACACACATATTTAGTAGGGGGTAAACTCTTTATGAAAAAAAATACATAGCACTAAGTTGTAGGCATTACTGTAGGGGAAAGTGGTGAAACATTAAATATTTGCATTTCAAACATCTTAAAGTTTTCCAAAGACACGTGCATAAGTTTTTGGTTGCAAAATTACAAAAAAAAAAAACAAAAGGTGCCAGATTTAGCACCTAAAGTGCTAAAATGGGCAAATGGTCAAAAGTTGTATAGTGGGATACAATTAAATAAAAAGATTTGCAATTTTCTTATTTTTGTTTATGGTGTGCGTGCGCGGTTTAATAAAATTTAATTATGTGATACTGATAGCAGAGTCACAAAAATATAATCATTTGGAGACAGTTGTAGTTTATCTTACCTGAAAAATTTGCAGAATTAGGAAACACAAATTACACAAATATTTGGCCTTTTTTTAATCACTGGATTTATTTTTGGATTTATTTTATTTTGTTAAAAAATCCACATTTTGTTTTTTCATTTTTAAAATTTTATATTTTTATCCAAATCTAACACTTATTCCCTAATATAATGGGAAAGAAAAAATTTAAATTTTGCGAAAATGCAATTTCTGGAATAAAATTAAGCTAAATCCAAAACGGATTTATTTTTTTTTAATCCATTTTGGATTTAGCTTATTTCAATTCCTGTGTTCACATTTTTACAAAATTTAATGATTTTCTTGCACAATATATTGGCGAATAAGTATTAGATTTAAATAAAAATTATAAATTTTTAAAATTAAAAACCAAAATATGGATTTTTTAACAAAATAAAATAAATCCAAAAATAAATCCAGGGATTAAAAGAAAGGCTTCCCGAGTAAAAATAGTTATATAGGAAATTATATAATTTAATATGGACTAATATGTTTATATATAGTCAAGTGTAACACTATATCTTTGCGGACCCAAGTAAAAAAGTTTTGATATAGTCATATATTATCATATAAAATTTTGTATAATTATATACTGGAACATATATACCAAGATATAATTATATAAAATTTTACGAAATTATATCCTAAATATATAACTATATCTTGTTATATATTACACAATATATGGTGCAACATATTACAATATCTAATTATATATAGACCTATATATAGTTACATATATCTCATATAATTATGTATAATTGTATCGAATTATATACCATTACATCTAGTTGGATATGATTATATTATATTTGATACATTTGGATGAGGACAAAATCTGGATAAAATTGTATCAAACCATATCTTATTCCATTAAATTATATCTAATTGTGTCAAATTAGATCTAATATGATCATAATACGATCTAATTTGATACAATTAGATGTTCTCATTTTTCGGATATTGTTATATATAATATCAAAAGTCATATAATTTTTTTTAGTAGGGGATATAATTATGTATAGCTTTGAGTTTTTCAAAAATTTCTTATATGATGTCATATATACATAGATCAGTATAAATATACATGTCCCCATATATATTTGTATGTACCATAAATATTTACATATGCTATGACAATTTTAATACATCGTCATATATAATTAAAAATGGCTTTATCGGAAAATATATAAAGTTTTATATAGCTCAATGTTAAATTTTTTTCTAAGTTGTTTTAGATATGTTTAAGTATAGCCCAATGTAAAAAAATCTATGTTTTTTTGAGATATATTTATGTATGATTTCAAAATATAAAAGGCGTACTCATTATAACTCCTAAATTCCTTGTAAACCTTGTATAAACACATGCCATATTTTTATGTATGGAATTTGACATTAAACTCATAAACATACCAGGTTTACACAGTTACGGGTAGAATACAAGTTTATATGAGAAGGCTTAAAATGCTTGGTTAGAATTATGTACAACTTCTTTTAAATTTTTATTAAATTTTTAATTCTTAACTTAAGTGTGTTATTTTTCAGTACTTTTTAATAGTTTTTGTTTTGATCTTGAAGTATGAAGCGTTATATAATTATGTCTTTCTACATCAAATTAGATATAATTATATCGGGTCAAAATCCGGATAAGATTCTATATGATTCAATATATTTAGATCTTATCCGATATAATTTTATCCACCATTTTTCGGATCATAGCATATCTCCAATTATATTAAATAAGATATCATTACATATGACATCATATTATTTTTTTTACCCGGGTTATTATAATATTTGGCTATTTGTGCATGCAAAATTAGTTCAAATACGTATGAAGTTAATACTTATGCCAAATGAGAATTACAAAAAATATTGGTTCAATCCTAAATACTTTGGAAGTACATAAAGTATTGGGCACATAACTTAAAAATGCGGGATTTTTGGCACTAGTACACTCAAAATAATACGTCTGTTGGCTGGACACGAAAATTTGTTTCTTTAACAAAATTTATTCCTGTTTTTTGGCTTAAAATAAAATTTAACAAATCTAAAGTTAAGTAAAAAATTTGTAAAACTACAGTTTTATCTGTAATTATCCTGAGTCACGGAATTTATCCAAATTTGGGGTCTCGGGGCCCTCCCCGGGCCTAGCCCATTATTATGTGAGGGCATATAAGGGCAATCCAATGGAGCAAAAATTTTGTCCGTTTTGCTCTATCTCGCTTAGTTTTCGAGATATTGGCCATTTTATCAAGTGGAAAATTTTTATTAAATTATTATTGATAGAGGTAACCCCTTTCGCTGGGGTATGTGATTAGGGGTATTCGAAATTTTCATCAATTTTGCTCTATTTCTCTTAGTTCGCGAGATATGGGCCATTTTAAAAAATCGGGAGGGAAAGAAATAGCGCCATCTTTAAAACTTCGGATACATGAAAATATTATATTTTAACAATAAATTTAACGAATGGGTTCTTAAAAATTAGTTTTAAATAATTTTGAAAATTAACACCCGAAATCAGTTAAAGTACTGAGGATTTTAAGTATTGTGTTAAATGAAGATAACTAAAATATTTGTTTAAATGAGTGTTTCAACAAAAATTTGTTAAAAATTAGTCAATTCGATTTGAAACCGGTTTGACAGATTTTTCTACTGACGTATTATTTTAAGTGTACAATTAAATTTTTTCAAAGCATAGGCCATCATTAGCTAAGACCTTTTCCCATCTCTCTGGCAACATATTGTCGGATTTTTATTGGTTTGATCTACTGACCATTTCTGAAAAAACTGAGTTATGAATGGGTTAAATATAATTCCGAAAACCGTGTCTCAATAACTCGCATCGTATCTGAGATACAAAGTATCGAATTTAATCTACCTGCCCATTTTGCATACAAAAACGCTAAACGTAAATTTTCTTTATTTTTTTTTTGAGATAACAAGTTTTTGGTATTTGGGTCAAACAATAACATAGTACAACACGAAAAAAATGATGGTGTTCTGACAAGGAAATATATACATTTGTTGGCGTTTTAAAAGATCACTTCGGAATTTTATTTTATGGGGGGTTAAAGTTTCCCCCTTTGGCCTGTTCGTGCCGTATATCGGTATATGAAACTATGTGTTCTTTACATTTGAGATGTAGGTTATGTTCAGCTACTTTTTAGAAAATATTAAAGCAAATATTTTTATGGGACATATTAAACCCCATAATAAACTGCCCCCTAATAGAATAAATTCCGTAAAAATTTAGTTAGAACTACTAAAAATTAGTTAAAAATGATGCTGCAGAAAAATATTGCTAAATTAGCTAATTATATTTGGTATATATTTATTAGTAATATGGGAACAGCAAAAACAAAACTGTTAAATGTACAGAATTTGAGTTATATTTGAGTTAAATTTTTGTTAATGGAAAATAGCAAATTAAAATGCTAAAATCAGCAAAAAATTTTGCTAAATATTTACTAGCCTAAAACATCGAGGAAAAATTTAAAATTTTCGAAGTTTTTTTTCGATTTTTTTTTAATGCAAAAACAAATTTTGAAAACAGTACACTCTAATTAAATTCTGTTGAAATTTACCCAACTTATAGTAGGAAACTGAACTCCTACTATAAATTGGGTAAATTTACTCTATGTGCGTAATTGAAAAAAAATATGCACATTGTGTTTAAGTTTGTGCACAAATAATTTGTAATTTTACATTGAAAGTGCGTAAAAATTAAATGAAATTTTTAAATTAGTGTGTTAATTTACTAAATTTGTGTGTAAAAAAGCACGTTTCACGTGTAAATGTACGCATAAAATGAGTAAAAATTCACAAAAAATGCGCAAAAATCCACAGAAAGTGCGTAAAAATCCAATATAATGCGTACATTTACAACAGTTATGCTAACTTTAAGCACCACCCTAAAATTTTTTTTAAATAAAATAACAAATTAATTTTTAGTACGTATTTTATTAATAATAATATCCGAGTCATTCTCTCATAATCGTTTATGTCCAAATTGGTCGTTTTGTGATCTTAAGGCATTTGTATAAAATTCATATAAAAATTTGTTATAACTATTGGATGGATGCAATGACTCCTGCTCAACAAAATGCCTTCTTTGAAAGGGAGGCAGTAACCGTCAACAATTTTTTTTTTTTTTTAATATATTTGTATTTATTGAATCTTTCTCTTAAAGAAAATAACAATAAGTTTTTTCAAATCTTAAATACTACCTTATACTAATTGTACCAGACAAATGCCAGTTTCCAACCAAATGATTTCAGATTCTGTTATACATCATTCCAATGCCAGGTCTAGCGTGTCTTTTCTCTTCAAACGCATATGACCATCGCTAGAAAGTATGCTGCGGGCTAGGGGATTTGGATGCTCAATAAGTTTGTTTACGTATTTTAAACTGCTTTTTCTTGCCTCTTCGAGAACAGTGGGGATGTTGAGATCCTTGTGAAGGTTTGAGTTTTTGAAATACCAAGGGGCACCAGTTATAATTCTTAGAATTTTAGATTGTCTTCTCTGGAGTTTTTCGATATTTGAAGCAGAAGCTGTTCCCCACAGTTGGATACCCTATGACCAAATTGGTCTAATTACTACGTTGTAAATGAGAACTTTGTATTCTAGACTAAGAGTGGATCTCGAGTTTATAAGCCACATCAATTGAGATGTCTTCAATTTTATTTGAATTAATTTGGGTTCGATATGTTTACTCCAAGTTAGTCGACGATCAAGGTGAATTCCTAAGTATTTTACGTGATTTTGTTGAGGTACTAATACGTTGTTAATTTTGATGGGGCTGCAATTTTCCTTTCGTAGAGTAAAGGTTACATGAGCACACATAAATGGATTAATCTTTATTTTCCAGTTTTCGAGCCATTTTTCTAGTTCAGATATGTGGGCTTGAAGATGATTAGATGAAGTTGTGGGACTAGAGTGTGTGCTGATAATCGCTGTATCATCAGCAAATGCGAACGTTTTCGTTAGGCTATGGGTGGGCATGTCTGCAGTGTACAATACGTATAGAGAGGGATATACTACCCTGTGGAACGCCTGCACTTATTAATCGCGTACTTGAGGAGTTTTCTTTCACCTTGATTACAAAAGAGCTGTTCGACAAGTAATTTTCGAGAATCTTGTGAGTATTTTGTGGTAAAGTGTGGGTAATTTTCCAAATAAGTCCTTTGTGCCAAACTTTATCGAACGCTTGAGAGATATCGATAAATAGAGCTGAACAGTAAAGTTTTGATTCAAATGTTTCCCTTGTAATGTTGACAATTCGATGCACTTGTTCTATTGTACTATGGCTTTTTCGAAAACCGAACTGATGCTGAGGTATAATACCATGATCGTTAGTATAAGGATCGTTATATATAAGGCATACATCATTATATAGACCAATCAGCCTGCTGTCAATATTATCAAAAGTATATGAAAAACTACTCCTTAATGTAGCCGTCAACAATAACGGGAGAAAACGCCTTAAGAGAGATATAGCCTACGCAGGAACAACTGAGTGCAATGACTCCTGCTTAAAAAAATGCTTTCTTTGCAAGTTAGGCAGTACTCAATGAATACTGACTTTGTTGAGCAGGAGTCATTGCACCCAGTTGTTTTACCAAGGCCGTATCTCTCTTACGGCATTTTCTCCCGTTATTGTTGACGGTTGTTGGTTGACTGCCTCCCTTGCAAAGAAGGAGTCATTGCACCCAGTTGTTCCTGCGTAGGCCGTGTCTCTCTTATGGCGTTTTCAATTTTGAAATGAGGTTTAGACTACACTGATAGAATTTTGTACATAGTATTAATGAATTTGTTCATTAATACAATGAATTTTTTCATTGAAAAGTCCCCAAAGAACGGTTTCATTGGATTAATGAAACATGTTTCATTAAATCAATTTTAATGAATGGATTCATTGATCTAATGAAAGTTTCATAGAATATATGAATTTTTTTTCATTAATTTTAAGATAAACATTTTGAAAGTTTCATGTGTTTAGTGAATTAAATTCATTACTTTTATGAAATAATTTCATTAATATTTTTCATTTTAGCATAGACTTAATGAAATTATTTCAATAAGACATGAAATTATTCGTATAATGATTTGTTCATATTTTTAATGAAGCGTTTTATAGATTTCGCAACAATTCCACGTAAGTGAAAAATAATTTATTTTTATATTGAGTTTGTCAGCTTTTTTCGCAAAAGTATGAACAAAATACCAGGCTTAAGGGTTAAAATCAAAAGTAAGATGCAATTATGTGTAAACAAATCATACCATTATGTAAGCACTTTTTTGATATTCAAAGGCTTTTCACAAAAAACTCGCTTTAAAATAAAAAAAAAAACTGGAATCGGCTCGTAATGTGAAGAATTAATTCCTTTTTGAATGAATTCACTACCAATCGAATTCAATTTTCTCTAGAATTGAATGAATTCCTTTTCTTAAGTAATTCACTGAATTCATTCAACTGAATGCGTTCATCAAACAACAAATTCAAAGAATTAATTCAATTGCAATAGTTCTTTTTATTAAATCAAATGAATTAATTCACCGGTGAATGCTTTCAATTTTATAAATCGAACGGAAAACAAGTGAATTAATTCCTTACTGAATTTGGAAAAAAAATATAACTATTAATTTTTCAAACTAGTTATAACTATTAATTTTTCAAACTAGTTATAACTAGTTTGAAAAATAACTTTTATTTGTACATTATTGTTTTCTTCTACTGAACGGCAGAAAACAGGATTTGAATTCAGTGAACTTATTTTATTTTTTTTTTCAATTCAGTGAACTTATTATATTAAACCCATTTCAATTACCTTTCCAATGATGCTCATATTGTCATATTGATCCGATAATAAATAGCGGAGATACGGGCAAGTCCATGTTTTAACTTTGACCCGAAATAGGGGTCTCGGACAAAAAATATTTTTTTTCCTATTTAGCCCAAAAAGTACTATCTGAGGGAAAAATCGTGGCTGTGCCCCTAAAATCAACTTGTTCCCTTAAAGCCGATATAACTCCCGAGATGAGGGTCTCTTTGTTTAGCCCAAAAATAACACATATGTTTATAGGGAAAACCAAAAAGAGGTAAAATTGTACCTGAAACCATTTTTTAAGTAAAATTTTCATAAATTTAAATAATTTTTTTTATGAAATTATGAAAATATAAAAAAAAAATCTAATGAAAAAATTGAATTTCCATTCAGTTAATGAATTTTTTCATTAACTCAATGAATCCATTTTAATGAAATCGATTCATTAATGCTATGAACGAAAATTCTATCAGTGTACAACATGCGTTAGCAATAATTACCAAAAACAATTTCATGCTTATGTTGCTATTTCCAGACTCTAATGTGTTTGTGGAAATGTTGTAATTCACTAAAAATAATCTGTTTTCACTTTTTCTTTTTATTATTTATAATTTTTTTCCAATTTGAAATGTCAGAGTATTTATTACTATTATAGGATAGTATATTTACCAACTTTGTGCGTAAAAATTTTATTTAAGAAAACAATAGTAATTTTAGGCACAATGTGTTTATTTATAAACACATAATGTCTAAAAATACTTTGTGTGTGTATTATTGTGTATGGAAGTGAGTATGAAAAAAGTTTACGCATTTTTTGTTTATATTTACCGAATTTTCGTAAAATTAAACAAAATTTTACCCATTTTATAGTAGTAAATTTACAAACATTTTTTAGAGTGTAGTTAACAATTTTTTTTAGCAAATATTTCTGCTGATTTTAGCAGTATAGACTGATATTTGCATTCAACTAAATTTAGCTTCAAAATAGCAAAAATTATGTAGTTATGACTGTTTATTTTTGTTATTTTTAGTCTACTAATATTTAGCAATATTTTCTGAGGATTTCACAGTAAAATTTGTTATTTTCAAATAACTAAAATTAAGCTTAAATATAACTAAAATTCTGTAAATTTAACGGTTTTGATTTTGCTGTTCTTATTTTACTAGTATTTGGCAAAAAAAATGTGATAATTTTAACTAATTTTTAGTAACATTTTCGCTAAGTAAATGAATAAAAATTTTTGAAAGAATTCGAAAAGACCAGCAAGACAGAACACGCATTTTCGGCTTTCAATACAAAGCCATCATCAGTGTCTTTTGCCTTGAGTGGGTTAATATTTGATAATTATCTACTTATGTGACCGTTGAAAGCAAATCGAATTTGTTATCAACAAGTCAACTTAGACTAACATCACCGAAATTTAACAATGCTATTTGTATCCTTTGTTATTATTACTCTTTTTTGCTTTGCACCTTAATTCTTAAGATATCTCAGCTGATCTATTCAACTCTGTGTATGATAACCACAGATTTTTGAATTACAACGAACCGTTAAATTTAAATGTATGTTATTTAAATTATATTTTTGCACCGTGTTGTAGCGAAAGCCGAAAATGCGTATTCTGTCTTGCTGGTCTTATCGAATTCTTTCAAAAATTTTTATTCTTTGCAATTTACTTGTAAAAAATTGTATCATCTTTCTTTGACTTGAAAATAATTTAAACAGAAAGTGATAATAATTTATGATCTAGAATCAAACTAAAAAGAACATTCATTTACTTATATAAGAGATCAACTAAAACATTCCCCCCCATTCACCTTTTTTTTTTTATTTTTTTTTTTTTTTTTTTTTTATTTCTATGAGTGTTACAACAAAACAAGGGGGAAGGCGGGGATGAAATATTCTACAAAGCTGCTGTCCATAAAATTTTATTACATATGTCAGAACACACCAAAGCCCTAAACTTAACACAAACAGCAAAAACCAATTAAATTCAAGATTGCCCATTAAGGGTTAATTTAGTTATTATTTAGAGTTAGTACAAAAAAGTCTTTCAAAAATTGATTTTTTGAGGTTGATGTGTACGAACAAATTATTTTATATTAAATTTCACTATAGGTCTAACAAAAAAAAAAGCTTTTAATAACGTAGGTTTATACAAAAGAAAATACTTAGTAAATATATAAGTTAATTTATTTTCAATTCACTTTCTTTTTCGCTATTGGCAATTCGACACCATTATCGACGAATGTCCAACACAAGTCTGTTATAAGAGAGAAAATGCTCTTGACTTTATAGCGTTATTGAATAGGAAGACATATCGATATCATATAGAATAATGAGACTCTTTCATGTTGACACCATACGCAATTGCAATTGGGGTTTTCGCGTTGTCATAAAAGAGAAGTACAGCTTTAAGACTTTTCTTTGAAGAGTCAGTAAAAATACGCCAATCGGCTGGGTTATACTCTATGCTCATTTCATTCATTAAGCGTACAATGTCGTTACAATAAACAAATGTGTTCGTTTCGTTTACCGTAAAGTATGGCAGAAATGTATGATGACGCGTTCTGAAACTCGAAACTTTCACTCTAGGCTCGAGCAAGGCCTTTCAAGTCGGCTGCTAATATTTCTGCATTTATTTTTGCTAGTTCCAATTTTCTCACCAAAGCATTTAAATGCTGTAGTGACATTAATTTTGGGCTTGAAGTTGCTTCGAATTGTACAAAATTAGAGATGATGGTTTCGGTTTCGACACTTGCACTAGGTCCCCAACGTAGACTTAGACTGCGAGCAGATAGTGTAGGTCCGGGAAGCACATCCGAATGTGGCACTGGAAGCAATGCTTATGGCACGGCTTTATATACACAGCTCTTTCGATTATGTCTATTTAATTTGATTATGCCACTATTTTGGCAAACGCAGCATGTGGTCTCGTCGTGCTCACCTGGCTCTAACCAACGCATCAGAATGACCAAGTTCATTCAGTTTAGTTCACTTAAACCAATAATTTCACAAAATGATTGTCTTGCTAAGAATATCAAGCAAAACTTGTATTGCCAATTTACGATATTTCTCTTTCGAATGAAATGTTTTATTTGCAAAAAATATTTCCTATACAGTCTTTATTACTCATATGTTTACATACACACGTGTTGTGTACGTACAAATCAAAAGATCAAAAGGAACAAGAAAATTAATTTAGCAAGCTTTCAATTATATGCCACAAACATAAAAACCAAACAACAAAAATGTAATATGGATTGTATGACATGACAGCTCAACTCTTATGTGCAGTAGTATATGTTCCGATGTGTAATATGTATTGCAGCATATACGCACAAAAATATATATTAAACTTAAAAGAGAAATTTTATACCACAAATAAAAGTACTAAAATATGGAAGTGATGTTGTAATAGTGGAAAGGTTTCTCAGAACAGAAGTTTGGATAAAATATCAGGTGGACGATATGTATGAATGTTTAATTTTAAATTTGTGTTACTTTTTGGAAATGTAAAATACGTTGATTGGAAACACAAGACTCGTAAGGAGCTTAATAACCCAGCGAAACATGGTTGTGAGATATGTTTATATTATACATTAACTTGTAATCTTAACTCTTGACTTTAAAGTACGAAATAATGTCTTTAACGTAATGAGTTTACTGACGATTAGTTTTTTTTTACTTTTTATTTATTTAAAGATTTTTATAATTTAAACGATCACTTTTTTGAACTTGACTTTTTATTTCCACTTAGTTAATATATAAATTTTTAAGCACATATTGTTAGGAATAACAGGTTACTTCCTATTGCAGTCTCACAAAAAAACTGCACAATTTTGATGATGTTTCGTTGGACAAAAAAATAATAAATTAATGTCATTCCAGCAAAAATACTGCTTGCTTGGAAGCAGATTAGTCAGGGAAAGTAAACTGTTTAGGATTGCACTATTGCACAGAGAAATCATATTCCATATAACTGAATTTCTTCTAGTTAATAACACAGATATATTTCCGTCGTAATATTTTCGATATCATGATTTCACGTTTATGTAATCGTATTCGATATCATGCTTTTACATTTATGTCGAATACCATCATCGGCGGAACTTCAGTATTACTTTTTTATTTTGTATTAATGGGTGGCTCCATAAAAGCCAATGCGGTTGGTAAAAAAATATGACCATTGAATTTTTTTTAAATACCCTTGCAAAGCAATGAAAGAAGCGGAAAAAAGCTAATCTAATTTTTACCGTTTTTTTCTAAACTTTTAAGATTCCTTACACTAGTTTAGAGCCATTCTGCGCACCGAATACAAATATGTTTTTTCATGTATTTACGTCTGTTAAATATGAAAATTGCATTAAACTTTTTTTTAGTTTTTTTTTTTGGTAAAATTTTTAAGATTTTTTTACGATTGTCCGTCGCAAAGGACAATCGTAATTAATATTATAATTAATTACTAAAGAATTGTTTTTCTAGAGTTTATTTATAGGAAGAAGAAGAAGAAAACATTTTTATTGAAAAATTTAACAGACACAAGGGAATCACCAGACTGTCGCAGTTTCGTCTCACCTAAAGACTCGTCAGTGGTTAGTTTATGTGTCAACTGATCAAAGTAATTTTTAATTGTTAATTTGTCTCTATATGAAAAACTTTTTGTGTATTGCCATGACCGGGGATTGAACCGGCACCCCTCTGCACAGGCTATGACTCGTAGCCAAGGTTGCCAACTCTTGAAGAGAAAAAATGGCTATATTGCGGAGAAAAAATGGCTAGAAATGGCTAAAATTGGAAAAGAATGCTAAAACTCAATAATTTTAATGTAATAGATCATTCACATGAACGAGATTACTAATTCTCCTCATTTCTGTTCTTTATTCTATTACCATATAACATCTTATTTTAACATTATATGGTAATAGAATAATGAACATAAATGAGGAGATTTAGTTATCTCGTTCATGTGAATGACCTATAAACCAGTGAAATTGGCCTTTAGATCTTAATGTTTGCCGAATTTCTAAAATATTTTTATTAAAATTTTACAAAAAAAATCGAATGCAAAAATTACACGTATGGCTCTAAACCTAAATAAAATTGTGAAAAAAATAAAATTTTTTCCAAAATTTCGAAAATCACAAAAACTCAAGCGCTTTTGTATGAAATTAACTGCAAAATATTAAAAGAAAAAAATGGCTAAGAAAAAATAAAATGGCTAAATCTTCCGGCTAGATACAATCTAGTCATTTTTTTTATGGCTAGATGAAATTAAAATGGCTAGATCTAGCCGGAAAATGGCTAAATTGGCAACCTTGCTCGTATCATCACCTCTTAACAAGTTACAGCATGGTCGGCATAGCGCTGAGTGTGGCTAATTGAAGTTTTTTCAATCACAGCCTATACAATGTACACTCTAATTAAATTCTGTTTAAACTGTAAAAATCCATAGAAAGTGCGTAAAAATTTCCCAAAAATGCGTATATTTACTACAGTTGTGCTTAAAGTAAAACCACCAAAAAACATTTTTTTAATAAAACAACATATTCACATAAAGGGTTCTTCAACAGGGACGCTACAAAAGTAGAAAGACAGGGACAGCAAACGACGCCATATTTCTTGCCGCTCTTTTGACATTTCTCTTCAGTAAGGTTTGCCATTTCATGATGGAAAGATATACGAGCCAACAACGAGTCGAAATTATTAAAATTTACTACCGACATTCGGAGTCAGTGGCCTCAACGTTAAGAGCCTACGTCCAATTTATGGTCGTCGTAATGAATGGCTTCGTCAATAAACAAAATATGCGTTATTGGTCAGACAGCAATCCACACGTACACTCAAAAAAAAAAGTCAGTAAAGTCAGAAAAAAATGTTGCTGTGTCAGCAAATTTTTAGTCAGGACCGTGCTTGCAAAAAAGTTGGTAATTTCAGCAAAAGGTTTGCTGAAAATCAGCGAGCTGATTTCTACCAAAAAAATAGTAATCTTCAGCAAAAGTTTTGCTAACACTTAGTCGACTGCAAATGAAAAAAATCCTTGCTAAAATCACTAAACTTTTTGCTGAATATTAATAGACTGAAAAAAACTCAAAAAACTTGTAGCGAAATTTTACTTTAGTTAATTTATTTGTTGAAAATTTAAATATAGAATATGTGTAGAGTTGTTTTTATTTTTATGTCATTTCCGTTTCCAGACGAGTTGCGACATCTACATCTTGTCTATCTGGTTGTCGTCCACGCTATGAATGCGGTTATCAGCAAAATTTTTGTAGCAAAATAAATTAGTAAAACATTAGTTCAAAATTAGTTTAGTGCTAAAAAAATATAACTAAAATTTTTGCTGAAAACGGAATTTCAACAAAAAATTGCTGAAAACTAGTACACTTGATATACAAGACGTTTTACTAATTTTTCTACTAACTTATTTTTTTGAGTGTACTCCATGAGTCATCATTGCATCCCGAAAAAATTACGGTTTGGTGCGGTTTATGGGCCGGCGGCGTCATTGGGCCGTACTTCTTCCGTGATGATCAAGACCGGCACGTTACTGTGAATGGGAATCGCTACCGCTCAATGATAACCGTATAGTTTTGGCCCCAATTGGATGATATGGACTTGGAGGACATGTGGTTCCAACAGGACGGTGCCACAAGCCACACAGCGAATGTCACAATCAATTTATTGCAAACCAAGTTTGGAGAACGTGTTATCTCACGAAATGGTCCAGTCGATTGGCCGCCTCGGTCGTGCGATTTGATGCCGTTGGACTACTTCCTGTGGGGCTACGTCAAATCTATGGTCTATGCCAACAAGCCAGCGACGATTGATGAACTTCGTACGAATATCGGCCGATTTATGCTTGAAAACCGTCGAAAATTGGGTTCAGCGTCTGGACTTCTGCAAGCGTGCCCGTGGTGGCCATGCAAAAGAGATCGATTTCCATACATAATGGCATCGAACGTACTTTCACAGGAATAAAGAATTTCATTGATATCCAAAACCGTTTTTGTTTTATTTAAAAATACTTTGGTAGGGCTCTTATTGAAGAACCCTTTATTTATTTAATTTTTTACTATTAACATAACATATGTTTTTATTTACGAAATTAAGAAATTAAAAGAATTGATGTGTTTTTCACTATTCTAACATTCTTTGTACATGTGCTTCCGAACTTTGTTGACAGTTTATAATTGCTTTAGGTATACTGTTGTTGTTGAGCCAATTAGTGCAAAATCACATCTTGCTATTGTGGTTGTGAGTGAGGCCAGCAAACACCTCAATTATCGAAACGATCCATTGCAGTCCAATCATGCCCAGTGTAGCCTTTTTGTTTCCATCATTTTGCAATGGATTAAATAGATTTAACTTGGCGAACTTGCTAATCATTAATTTGTTGTTCAAACTTTCCTAAATGTGTACTCCATACATTGTTTGGATTTTTACTGTTGCTGTTGAATAGGCTGATAGTTTTAACCACTATAATTACCAGTTAAATTCATCAACGACATAATTAAACTATTGTTTTGTAGTCTGGGAGTGACGCCATAACCCTCGAAATTACTTACATGGTTAAATTCTGGTGGAGGCATACGTGCACGTTGCATGTAATTCATAATTTGCAGTTGATGCGGCTGCTGCTGACTATTTCCTTGTTTGTGTGGTATACGTTTTGAAGGAATACCTGTGCTAACATTTTGCTGCTCCTCTTCGCTTTTAATTAGTTCAGCTAACGCCTTTTGAATTTCGATAAACGGATGAAATCCTAGATCACCGTCAGAGTTCAAATTTGGTATGAATTGATTTAGCTAGGATTGTGCGGAACTATGGATGTGAGGCTGTTGTTGCTGATGATGGCGAATCATTAAATCCATTTTACCAAGCACCTTTTCTTTTTGGTGCTGCTGTTGCGATGACAATATATTTTCTTCCATTAACTGAGAAAATTTAGACGGTTGCTAATGTCACCATAATAAAAATAATCTCTTTTAGTTTTTTTTTATTAGTCGGAGTGAAGTTTGAAGCCGAACATATTCGCAGAACATTTTTTAATGAACAACATTTTTTTCCGGACGTGGATGCCTTTTATGCCAGAAAAATGTATGGGATTCGTATAATAAAACCTACTAAGGATTTAGCGTCTTAGAAGATTTCATTTTTCCAACCAAGAGTGTGTGAAGTAAAACTTAAAGAAAATTGTCTTAAATTTATTCTAAGTTCAGTTCTGAGTTACACGGATAATTATCAACGTTGAAAACTCAACGTTTATACATTTTCACATCTAAAGTAACTTGTTCGCGTTACTTCCTAAAAACTTTTGCTGACGTACATTCGATTATAACGGAACAATTATAAAAATAACCTGTTTAAAAAATTTTTATACTTCAATCGGTTTAGATTTGATATAAATACTTAACGTTGATAGGCATGCGACAAAATACAGCTAATATCAGCTAATTTAACAATTTTTTCCGCAGCATCATTTTTAACAAATTTTTTTCTGCTATTTTTATAGATCTATTTCTATGAGTGTACATCAGAGCGTACCACTTTACAGGCAAAAAAAAAAAATAACAACGAAATGGAAAGTAATATTTAATTTAAAATGAGCATGAGCCTGAATGAGCATATTCCATCTTCGATTACAGCGAGTTTTACTCCATTTTTACGTTTTCCTGTCAATGGTAATTATTTTTTTAATTTATTCATTATCAATGGTAATGAAATTTAAAATCATTGTCATTAATCAATGAAATTAAATTTTAGAATCATTAACATTAATTAAAAAAATGGTAATGAAAATAATTTCATTAAAATTGATATCAATGTAATGGCAATGAAATCATCAATTAATTAGTCCACCTAATTAATTAGTCCCATGTATGCTACCACCCTAATGTCAGACAATTAAAGCTCGCAAAAGATCATTAAACTTTTGCTAAGAAAGTTTTTCGATAAACCCAGTAGACATTTTTTTTATATATTGGTTGCCAAACGTTGGGGTCGCCTTTTTACATTTTTTTCATTGGATTTTTCCTTTATAGCAAAACACTGGTCTCCTCGAGTCAAAAAAATTGATATACATATCAGACTTTAAAATCCAACTCTAAATGTCGAAGCTATAATGAAAAATTGAAAAAGGCAAAAAAAAACTTTTTTTTTTAAATTGCCTTGCAAAAATACTTCATATTGGAGGGTGTACGGCGAACTTTTTTTTTTGAGGTACGGTCTACTGTACAGTATTCACTGTATGAAAAAATACATAAAATTGGTGTACGTGCTTACCCGCTGCATTACAAAAATATTGAGAGTAATTAATTTCGAAAATAAGAAGATTTTAGTATGCTGATATGCATTGAAAAAATAAGTGATTGTTTAATAATGGGGCTTACTTATATAATTATCACTAATTAAAAAATAATTAGTTACCAATATCACAATATCTTTGTGATTAAATAAGTAGTCTCGCGTAAGCGGTACTACTCCGTAACCAAAATTGTTTGCATCAGATAAATTTGCGTCAAATCAAAAAAAGTTATCAGTTTTTTATCCTCAACTGCTGGCGTGAAAAACGATTCATTTTGCATTTTATTGGTTTGGAATCGATATTTCGAGCCATTACTGACATTAGTTTGACAAATTAAATTTGTTTCAGACAATTTAAGAATTTTTTGATCTCGAAATATTATGTTTTTAATATATTACTTTGTAACTTTGCAACCGCTGATTGGATTTTAAAAAATTTTATATTTTTGAAAAGCATTTAAAAGGACCAAAAATACAAAATTTTTTTCGCGGAATGAATTGGAGTTTTATTCGCGAAACCGCCAATTTGATAAACACAAATTGTATATTATTGAAAAGCATGTTGAAAATCTAAATACGAAAAATTAATAAATTGAATAAAATGCGTACGCAATTTTTTTTTGTTATATCTTTTGCTTGTGGAAACGTAAACTCCGTTACCACAAAAAAAAATTAAAATTGTACGAAAAAGTTATTGCGACAACTTGTAGAAGAGAGTTTTAGCAATTAAGTTTATAATGACTAAACTTACTGATTCCATTGAGAAAAAACCGAATTATTGATGCTATGTAGTATTTTGTTACATTATGTATTTTGTAAAATAAGATATTTCTGTGGTAAAAAAAAACTGACTGAAATGTCAAAAAGTTATTGTTGTATATGTCAATTTTCCTGACATAAATTGAGTATTGAATAGCAAAATGTAACAACATCTCAAGGCTTTCTATATTTCATATTTACCCCAAGAGTAAAATGTTGATTAAATGGAAACTCAGTGGAACTCATTAAACCTCTAATGCCCAAGGCCGCCAAACGGCGGTCTTCAGATTTTAAATAGTTTTTGGCTAAATAACAATATTTTGTTAAACAAGTTGATTATATTCATAGAAAACTTAACTATCTACTTTTTTTTTGCCATCAAACTTTTTTGTATAAGGAACGGTTTTCAAGCGAGAAGCATGTAAAATGAAAATTTAGAAAATTTGAAAAAATTAACTTTTTAAAACAAAAAAAAATATTTGAAAAATTGGCAAAAATACATTTACGATGTGGCGTACATTACCCATAATAGCAAAGCTAGTACAAAGTCTCTAATTGTAAAATCAGTTAAAAATTTTTCTCCAGGACTCACAGGATAACGCCAGGATACGTTTTACAAATATCTCTCTAACTCAAAAACTAGCCAACAGATTTTCTTGAAATTAAACACAGATTATATACTTCGAGGTGGTAGTAAGCAGAACTGATTTCGCCAAAATTTATTGATGTTTAGTGCCAAATTCGGCAAACAGTTTTCGGTACGTAATTTTATTTTGTTGATGGTGTTATTTACAGAAAAAACCGAAATTATTTGACTACTGGGTTTCAAGATACGTCTTCAACCCTTGATGTGCTATATAGCCTAAATATAGCGATAAATTAAAATTTTAATATTTGTTCGATAGTAGATTTTCAACGCCAAATATATTTTTTAAATATTATTTTAATCAGAAGAAAGAGCATTAGAAGGTTAAACAAATTTCTAAAGTTATGGGCTAGAAATAGGCAGATGACACAAAAATTTCGTGATCAACGTGAGATGGTAGTTCAAGTTTTTTGTATGAAAAATCGTATAAAGTCAAAAAGCCCTAATACTCTTAAAAAATTATACCAATTTTTATAAATAAAAAATGAGGCTTGAAAATTGACTTTTATAATTTTAATTACAATAAATTGTTTGAAAGAACAAAACGAAAATCGTTTTTAAATCCTGAATTTGGCTTGGCTTAGTTTTTTGAGTGTGCATTTAAATACTATGGTTGAAAAAATATTCACTACAGTAAAATCTCTTATAAACCAACACTCTCAAAAACGTCATTATGTCATTCGTTTTTAGAAGATTTTACTATATTTGATTGACAGACTTGTTGGTTTGCATTTTTTGTTTTATTTAAGCTGTCATTACCAATATCATCAGTATCATATCACTTGGTATTACCACTAAAAATAGTATTTGTATCAATATGATACATTATTAAGTGTCAATTCTTTAGTCATATAATATTTAGTTAGATTACAACCACAAAAACCACTTGTTGACAGAATTTGTAAAATGTAAATTTTTATATGATTTAAATTTGAAAACAATTTATAAAATTTTTACATCATACGATATTCTTATATTAAGTACTCTGAGGTAGGTCTGTAGTTTATTTACTCAGTAGCTTATAAACATTTATGTGCTAATTCATAAAAAAAAATTATTTGGTATTTGAAGCTTGCTATAGTTAAAGTATCTATTTCGCTTAATAAATAGTTATTAGAAATCTTGATTCATAATCGTATTTTAACTATAAATTAATTTTTCGATTTGATACTGGCAACACTATTGTTTATTTTCTCTCTTCTCCCAAATAAGTCGTAAGTGATGTATAAATTTAGTAAACGATTGACTCGGTAATCGGAAGTGAAAATGTATTTTCTTAAATTAGAGAACTAATGATGTGCTAAGATACATTTAAAAGATATTAAAAATATTGTTTTTTATTTATAAAGCAAATCAATGGAAATGTGTGTAAAAAAGTAATTTTTTAGAACATATTATTCAAAGCATAAAAAAGTAATCGAATTTCGAATAATGTTTTGACAGTCTACACATCACTATTGTTTTGTTTTTCTTTTTAATTTTATTTTTACATTTTTTTGGAAATTTTTTCGAAAAAGGTCATTGGCTACGCAATTGTTGTAGTTTTTTTTAGTTTGATGGATGCAAGTTGTTGGAAGCCACACATTCTAGGGATGGGATGGCTTTAATAAATCATTTCATGCCTGAAAATGAAATAATTAGCAATTAAATGGTGGCTTCCTCACTCCAAACTTTATAAAAGGTTTAAAGTTAGTGAGTACCAACTATAAACCTTTATTATCTTCTTCATTATTAAGTAAATATGAATACTGTTTTTCACAAATTAGCTTAAAATCCTGCAATAAGACTGTTGTAAAAATTTATGAATTAGACCATTAAAATTTTCTCCGATTTTTGATTTAATATTTCTGTAAATCATTTTCTATGTTTAATAAAATATTTACATTTTAATTAATTTAACACATTTCATCATGATAATTCTTTTTTTTTTCTGAACATTTAAAATATGGCTGATCGGTAGATATCAAAGGCATGTCTATGATCAAAGCTGTCATTACATATCAACGGGAGGTCTTTGATCTTCAGACCGCCAAAGATTTGTAATTTTTAAAGAAAACCCGCAAAATTTATTGATATCTGAGATATGTTATTTCCATCAATTTGAGTTTCTCGTTTGTCTATCACTCAACGCCTTTGTTGAATGTTTCATAAAAAGGATGTATTTTTGTAAAGTAATTGCTTTACCACATCAATAAAATACATCAATTTTCATTTTAATTTGGTTAAAAGTTTGTAGTTTTTATAGAAAACAATCTTTGTGTGATTTTTTCTCCTAACAAGAAAAAATTTAGAAAGAAAGTGTTAAATACCATAATGTTTAACAACACGTTGAATAATATTTCTTTCAAAATCGATTTTTATTGATCAAATCGTTTGATGGATCGATGGACATGTGTGTATGTCTGATGTTTCATTTCAGTAATAAACAGACATGTTTATTTTATTATGCTTAGTTTTGTTTTTTGTTTGATCATTAACTGATTAAAAAAGACTAACTATAAAATTCTGAGAATTTTGCATTCGAATTTTTTTCAAGATTAGTTCATTTAAACAAATCAGTGATATGGGTTTATTTTTCCTTTTTTTGTGTAAAAAGAAGAAGTTTTATTAGTTGATTGATATTTACGGGTATTTGTTTAAAGTTATAGCAATTATCCAACAATTGTTTGAAAAAATAGCCAAGCAAAATATTTTATATGAAACCAGTTTGGAAATAAATACATTGATCGATTAACAGAATGATATGTCATAATTCAAGTACCAAAGTCTTAAAAATTTTTTGAGTTTTCTAAAATTTTAATGACAACTGTTTTGGCATCACCAAAAAAATAAGTTATAACGATATAATTATCACTAGATGGCACTTTGTTCAAAAAATTGACATTTTTCTTTTTTTATTTAAATTTAAATACCCAGCAAACAAAGATGATCATTAATGACTCACAAATGAGCTCCAAAAACATAAACATTTTTTCACTTTTTCCTATGAAAGTGGTCCGTCCAAAAGAGCCCCCTGTGTAATCAGAAATGACTCAGAAAAAAGAACGTATAAAATCGAAATTTTCCTCATAAATTTAAATAATTTTGGAATCTTCTTTGAGTCCGAAAAATGAACCCTCATTTTGAGACAGCATTTTAGATTGTAGAGACAACTTTTTGGATTGTTTTTTGAGGGTTCATATATTCTGCCAAAAAAAGAGTGTTTTCAAAAAAAACAATAATCATTTCTACGAGCCATTTGAGAATCTTATTTATGAGCGCTCCGAACTTGCTGGCTGGGTAATAACAATCAAAAAAGAAAAACAACAAACGGATATCTCAAATTTTATTATTTGAATATTTTTTGCCTTTTTTTTCTTCCTTATTGTGCTCATTTTTCAGCATTTTTTTAGTATTTAAATATAGGCTCAGCTAATACTAAAGTGATATTAAATAGTTCCTCAAATAGAAAATAAATTGGTTGGAATTCTATTGGAACCAAATATTCAATAATTTTAACAGCAATTACACTCAAAGAAATAAATCCGTACAAATAGTAGAAAAAGTAAGTTAAAAATGATACTGCAGAAAAAACTGATAAAATTAGCAGATTTTTTTTTGCTAAATACTCGTAAAATAAGAACAGAATAATTAAAACTGTTAAATTTGCAGAATTTTAGTTATATTTATGTTAATTTTCAGTTAATTGAAAATAACAAATTGTACTGTAAAATCTGCAGAAAATTTAGCTAAATATTAGTAGACTAAGAATAGCAAAAATAAACTGTTACATATTCAAAATTTTTGCTAATTTTAGGCTAAATTTAGTTGAATGTAAATAGCAGTCTATTATGCTAAAATTAGCAGAAATATTTGCTAAAAATATTGCAAACTGCTCTTTCCAAAATGCTCGATTTTTTTTGCATTAAAAAAAATCGATAAAAAAAACTTCGAAAATTTTAAATTTTTTGGCGACTAATTCTTTAGCAAGATTTTTGCTAATTTTAGCAGTTTTATCTGCAGCATCATTTCTAACTAATTTTTAGTAACTTTTTCTGCAATTTTTACAGATTTTTTTTTTGCCATGAGTAAACTTAAAATTAATCACCAGAAAAGTTAAATTAAATTATAGACACAAAATTAAAAATACTGTCACATTATCCAAAATATTGGCTTTTCTAATCAATATTAAAATATTAGATTAGTTCCCAGAGAAAGTAGAAAAAGCACTACAATTGATGATCTAGATGTACTTATTTTTTTAACATAAACACTAATGATTTTAACATAGAGTTGTCATATGAGAGGAGTACTCCCACTTCAACATTTTTTCATTATTTTTTGAACGAGTGCAAAGGAAGCTCTTTTTCACCAATTAAAAAAAAATCATCGAAAAAAAATATGTTTTTTTATTTTACAAAAGTTTTTTATTGCCGCCACCGGGTATCGAAGTTGCCACCTCACGATTGCTAGTTAGGGTATTCAATCAATTAATCGTTATTCGATTAATCGAACAATTTTGCTTAAAAATTGTACGAATAAGTTAAAATGGCGTTATTTCGAATAACGAATAATTCGAATAATTTAATACGATTAATCGAATAATAGAAATTGGTAAAAAATTTAAAAAAATTTTAAAAAATATATTGTATATTTTTTATTGAAGTAAATATGGGACTTTAATGAAACTTATTTAACAAATTGTAAACAATATCTTAAATATCAAAGAAAAAACAAAAACAACAACAGTTTACTCTGCCATTTTCCAAAATACTACTGTGATGTTTTGACAGATCTACCAGTGTAGTATTATCTATTTACATTTGGCTACATTTTATATTTTTTTATGATTTTTTATTAAGCTCAATCCACCTTGGGAGTCTTTGCTTGTAAGTCTAACTTGAAAATAAAGAAAAATTTGAAGATTAATAGTTTGATTCTACTTTTTTTTTACCAATTTTTAACAAAATTTTCTGCAGATTTGACAGTATAATTTTTTGTTTTCGTAAAATAATAAGAGTTATTTCGGATATAACTAAAATTCTGTAAATTTAATAATTTTATTTTTGGGGTTCGTAATTCACTAACATTTCGCAAAACAAAAAAAAAAATCTGCCAATCAACAGGTAGTTTTTAGTAGAATTATTCTCTGAGGTGTAGTTAAAAAATCTCTATGCGTTGACCATTTTTATACCTTACACCACTATGTGGTCAGGGTATTATAAGTTTGTGCTGATGTTTGTAACACCAAAAAATATTGGTCCTAGACCCACCTTATAGTATACCGATCGGCTCAGAATTTTTTTTATTTCGATTTAACGATGTCCGTCCGTCCGTCTGTCCATGCATTCTTGTGCGCACTCTACAGGTCGCAAATATTAAGATATTTTGATGAAACTTTGTACACCGACCTACGTCGGCCCAAGGACGATGCTTATTGATTTTGGTGGACATCGGTCCATGTTTAGACCTAGTGCCCATATAAGGGTCCTACCAAAATTATACTCTTTATACGCTGCAGGTCGCAAATATTAAGATATTTTAATGAAATTTGGTACACCGACCTATGTCCGCCCAAGGATGAAGCCTATTGATTTTGGTTAACACCGGTCCATGTTTAGACCTAGTGCCCATATAAGGTCCCCCCAAAATTATATTGTTTATACGCTGCAGGTCGCAAATATTAAGATATTTTAATGAAATTTGGTACACAGACCTATGTTGGCCCAAGGACGAAGCCTGTTGATTTTGTTGAACATCGGTCAATGTTTAGACCTAGTGCCCATATAAGGGTCCCCCCAAAATTGGCTTGGTTACAAACTGCAGGTCGCAAATATTAAGATATTTTAATGAAATTTGGTGCGCTGACTCACATTATAGAAAATTTTGACACAAGCCCCATTTTAACCCATTCGAATTTCGGATCCAAACATTAGTTGGCTTTTAACCAGACTGGTGTAGGGTATTGTATAGTCGGCATGCCCGACTTTAACCTTTTTACTCGTTTTCTTATATTTTTTTAAACAAACTTAAAAAAATAAAAATTATTATATATTTGGGAGATGGTTAGAATAATCGTAGAGAGACAAAAGTTTATATCTGAATATTTATAGATTTTAGAAATGCTAATAGAGACTTTTTAATTTTTTCATGATTTTCATAATTTATCCCATTTTAACACTACAATGGTGTGGACAAATTTCAATTACTTAAATATTTTTCAACCGATTTTAGATTGTTATACCTAGCTAGAAAGACAATTTAGTCTGTTAACATTTTTCAGAAGTTCAGTTATTTAAAAGCCAGTAATTAAAAAAAAAAACAAAAAGGAATTTTTCCCCATGTAAATCATACTTAAAAATTTTGAAAGACCAGGTTTACATAAAAAATTTTTTGAATGAGCTGAAATTTTTTCTAAATTAGTTTTTCCAGTAACTTTACAAAATATAACCAGAGGAGCCGGTTTTAAAATCGTCTAATACATAGCGTCATAAAATTTTTTTTTCAATATTCGAAAAAAATAGAAAAAATTGGGATCATATCTTCAGCTATAGATTGAAAGTTGCGTAGTATAGATCAGAATTTTTGGAAATCTTTTCGGAAAAAAATCGAAAGGGTCGCACTTTTCTAAAAAGTCGATTTTAATTCTTAAACGTTATTAACTAAGTGAGAATTATTTAGAAAATATTTTTTTTTAAACTACATTTAAAGGCGAACAAAATAATACCCTACTTCTTTAAGATATCGATATTTATCACTGGTCTACAGTTAATTAAAATTTATTTGCTAAAACATTTAAAACATTCTACCCAAAACGAGTTCGGTATAAAAGGATGAAAATTGGTGTGGAAGTTTGCTTTGAATACGCACCAAAACATAAAAAATTAACAAAATCGAAGGGGGTTGGGGTAAAAATCGGTTATTTCGCATGGAGTGCCCCATATGTATGTTTAAGAACATCTCAATAACATTAATTGAACTCCCAAAATAATTTTTAACTGTAAACGTATTGAAATAACACATACATAAACAACGTACAGTAATACGTTTCTTAAAAAAAAAAATCAAAAACACGTTATGGCTTTTGCAACAATTTTATTAAAAAAAATATATACTTGATAGACTTTATTCGCAAAATACACTCTTCAAATTTTTACGGATTAAATTGTCAAAAATTTCGAAATTTGCACAAAATCAATTTGCAAACTGTCAATCAAATGATAGAAATTGTATGTATATCTTACTTTATTCAGGAATTTATTTTTAAATTTTTTTATAGATAATTCGAAGACACACACATAGTATTTTTATACTCAAAATCAATTCAATGCAAGTGGCAGTTTAAATAAAAAAAAATAAAAATATATTACATACCTATAAAAACACTTATATATTTTTTATGACATTTAAGTGGATTAAGACAAAAATTATAGTCGCTTTTTATTATTCTTAATATTTAAAATATGCATTATAAATCTTCTACTATTTTAATGGAGTATTAACATAAAAAATCCTTTTCAAAATTCAAAACAAAAACAAATTATTAATTCTACTAATCTCATCAAGAATCTACTAAAACCACAACCACCACCTACTGATTACTTTTTAGATGACGTTTAGCCAGCCACCATTCAACCGTTTTTACGATTGATCATAATTTAACAGATTAAAGAGTTGAAAATTGATTTCATTGGCACTTAATGTCAAACTATAAAAATGTCTACAAAACAAAACACTAGTTTTTTTCTTTGTATAAAAAGCTAATCCGACAAGAGGTAGAATAAAAAGTTACCATATACAAGTTCGGATACTTACATATATAAATACTCATATTGTTTAAGAAATATTTAAGTATTTAAAATTTTTATGACAACATTTAAAAGCTTAAACTTTATTAGTGTTGTGGTGTATTGTGAGTATTTTTATGATCATATACGGACGTAGCAAGTTAATTTTATAAGAGGTGTTCCTTGATATAAATTATATATATTAGCTAACCGTTACTAGATTAATTGATGAGTTGGTGTCAAATAAAGGTCTGAGTAATTAAAAATGCCTACAATTAACGGATAATTTAAGAAATTCTAGAAACTCAAGAAAATCTAGAAACTCAAGAAAATCGAAAAAATATGTTCGTGTTCTTTATGACATTTGTACCGAAATTGGATTGGAAACGGAATTGGATTTTGTAAAGAGGTTTATAAAAATTGTAAGAAATGGCTTTAGAATGATGGCATAAAGCTTTTAATATATTAAAGTTTAGAAACATTAAATAATAAGTAATATAATACTTAAAATTTTTTATTAAATTAGTTAATTTAAACGATTCTAATCGGATTGTAAACGATTCTAATCGGATTGAAAATTTTCATCAAATCTGTAGAGACTATTTTCATAATCCAATATCCGAAATTTCCGTTTCAAAATTTCCATCAAAAAAGGAATGAGCACATTTTCTATATTTTTCTTAAGGAATTTCCGATTGTCGGATTTTAGAAATTCACTCCATGAATTTGATGAGGAAATATCCGATCAGACTAATATTTTTTTTCTTAAATAACACAGGTAATTATTAGAGTACTTTATTTTATATAATTTATTAAATTCTCTGAAACATAATTATTTGAAGACTTTTATGACGTCATTGTATTGCAATTTCCGTTAATTTTTATAGGATCACTTTTTGATTGGATTAAGTGATGTCCGTCCGTCTGTCGGTTCATGTATAATTGTGCGCACGCTAATGGTCCAATTTATTGAGACATTTGAATGAAATTTGGTAATCCGCCTTATATTTTCCCAGGAATGAAGCCTATTCATTTTGGTTAAATTCGGTCAATATTTGTAACTACCTATATATACACTAATAGAAAAAAGTCCGTAAAAAATTTAGTTAAAAATACTAAAAATTAGTTAAAAATGATGCTGCGGAAAAAAACTGCTAAATTAGCAGATTATTTTTGCTATATATTGGTAATAGAGGAACAGCAAACATAAAATTGTTAAATATACAGAATTTAAGTTATATTTGACCTAAATTGTTGTAAATGGAGAATAACAAATTAACCTGCTAAAATCAGCAAAAACTTTTGCTAAGTAATTAGTAGCCCAAAAAATCACCAAAAAATTTTAAATTTTCGAAGTTTTTTTTTAGATGTTTTTCTAAAAGCAAATAAAAATGGAGCCTTTTGAAAACAGCAGTTTACAATTTTTTGCAAATATTTCTGCTAATTTTAGCAGAATAGACTGCTATTTGCATTTAACTAAATTTAGCTTAAAAATAGCAAAAATTGAGTAGATTTAACAGTTTATTTTTGCTATTTTTAGTCTACAAATATTTAGCAAAATTTTCTGCAGATTTTACAGTACAATTTGCTATATTCAATTAACTAAAAGTTAGCCTAAATATAACTAAAATTCTGTAAATTTAACAGTTTTAATTTTGCTGTTCTCATTTTACTAATATTTAGTAAAAAATCTGCTAATGAAGCATCATTTTTAAATAATTTTTAGTAACTTTTTCTGCTATTTTTACAGATTTATTTCTATGAGTGTACGTACTGACCATATAAAGGTCCACTAATAATTTTTTTTTTTTTGTTAAGAAAAGCAATACTCTGGAAATTCTTCCTATTAGATAATGTATAGCTTTCTTTGGAAAGGAGATAGAGTAGAAATGAAAGGTGGTGAAAGATGAAGGGCTTCAAATATGGCAACACTGTTATTGCGCGAGATGTTGAATATTATAAAAGTTGTAGCGTGCCAGCTGATGGTCAACTGGCGAACTTTGTTGAAGGTGTTTAGTTCATAATTCTGTTATATTATTTTACTTGTGATCGCTAGGGATCGCACCCGCAACCTTACGTATAAGAGTCCATTGCGCTAACCATTACACCACAGCGTACACAGTTGAAGATATTTTAATGAAATTTGGAACTGTCATTCTCATGAGCCGAATTAAAAAGCCTATTAAATATAGTTAGAATCGGTTCTACTTCACATATAAGGTACACAGAAAATTGGCTTGTTCGCACGTTACCGGTCTTAAATAGAATAAATTTTAATGACATTTGCCTTCTATGGACCCAAGAACAATGTTTATTGATTTAAAATAGAATCGGTCCATTTTCGAACCTATCTCCCTTTTGGAAAATAGTTCCGATTTTGTATTTATTATACCTAATATTAGGGGAAATCTTAATTTCTTACCGATTTTCTAGTTCTTTACCGTTTTCTAGACAAATCTTTATGCAAGTCCAATTCAACTTATTTCAATTTCGAATCTAAACATTTCCCAAATTTAACTCAAATATGAGTAATATTCGGTAACAGTTTTATTTTTCTGTTCTTATCTTACTAAAATTTTGCGAAAACAATTTGTTAATGTCAGGAATCTCCTCTGCAAGTTTATTATACCCTACACCACTATGTGGTCAGGGTATTATAAGTTTGTGCTGATGTTTGTAACACCAAAAAATATTGGTCGTAGACCCACCTTATAGTATACCGATCGGTTCAGAATTTTTTTTTATTTCGATTTAACGATGTCCGTCTGTCCGTCCGTCCGTCCGTCCGTCCGTCCGTCCGTCTGTCTGTCTGTCCATGCAATCTTGTACGCACTCTACAGGTCGCACCTATTAAGATATTTCGATGAAATTTGGTACATAGACCTATGTTGGCCCAAGGACGAACAAGTTTGATTTTTTTGAACATCGGTCCATGTTTAGACCTAGTGCCCATATAAGTGTCCTACCAAAATTATACTGTTTATACGCTGCAGGTCGTAAATATTAAGATATTTTGATGAAATTTGGTACACAGACCTATATTGGCCCAATAACGCAGCCTATTGATTTTGGTGAACATCGGTCCATGTTTAGACCTAGTGCCCATATAAGGGTCCTACCAAAATTATACTGTTTATACGCTGCAGGTCGTAAATATTAAGATATTTTGATAAAATTTGGTATACAGACCTACATTGACCCAGTAACGCAGCCTATTGATTTTGGTGAACATCGGTCCATGTTTAGACCTAGTGCCCATATAAGGGTCCTACTAAAATTATATGGTTTATACGCTGCAGGTCGCAAATATTAAGATATTTTGATAAAATTTGGTACACAGACCTACGTTGGCCCAAGGACAAAGCCTATTGATTCTGGTGAACATCGGTCCATGTTTAGACCTAGTGCCCATATAAGGGTCCTACCAAAATTATATTGTTTATACGCTGCAGGTCGCAAATATTAAGATATTTTGATGAAATTTGGTACACCGACTTATGGCAGCCGAAGGACGAAGCCTATTGATTTTGGTGAACATCGGTCTATGTTTAGACCTAGTGCCCATATAAGGGTCCCCCCAAAATTATATTGTTTATACGATGCACGTCGTAAATATTAAGATATTTTGACGAAATTTGGTACACAGACCTATTTTGGCCCACGGACGAAGCCTATTGATTTTGATGAACATCGGTCCATGTTTAGACCTAGTTCCCATATAAGGGTCCTACCAAAATTATACTGTTTATACGCTGCAGGTCGCAAATATTAAGATATTTTGATGAAATTTGGTACACAGACCTATATTGGCCCAATAACGCAGCCTATTGATTTTGGTGACATTAGTTGGCTTTTACCCAGACTGGTGTAGGGTATTCTATAGTCGGCATGCCCGACTTTAACCTTTTTACTCGTTTTTAACTGATTTTTAGTAGTTTTAACTAAAATTTTAACAGACTTTCTTTAATAAAATTATGTACATTGACTAATATGGACCCCAAGCCAAGCCTTACTTTTTAGATTAATTAGAAATTACCTTACAGAAAAACTGTAGAAATTAGCAGAAATTAGCTGATATTTTAGTATTATTAGTAAGATAGGAAAAACAAAAATAAAACTGTTAAATATACACAATTTTATCTTATTATAGTTATTCTTTATTTGAGTTAAACTTTTGTTAATAGAAAGCAATAACTTAAACTGCTAAAATCAGCAAAAAATTCAGCTAAATAATTAGTAGCCTAAAAAATCACAATTCAAAATTTTCCAATTTTTTTAGATTTTTTTAATGCAAATAAATCCGAGCCTTTTGAAAATAGCAGTTTACAATTTTTTTTAGTAATTATTTCTCCTGATCTCAGCGGGTAGACTGTTATTTGCATTCAACTAAATTTAGATTAAAAATAACAGAAATTTTGTACATATAACAATTTGTTTTTACTGTTTTTTTTTGAAGATTTTACAGTACAATTTGTCATTTTGAATTAACTGAAATATAACTATAGTTCTGTTAATTTAACAATTTTATTTTTGCTGCTTTTTCTGCATGGATGTTTTTAGAAATTTATTTCTATTAGAGTATTGATTTTAAAATTTGTAGGACTATATAGACAAATTCTGACACCATTCCAACCCATTTAAATTTCAGCTCCAAACATTGATTACCTTTCAGCCACACTGGTGTAGGGTGTCATATATAATCGGCATGTCCGGCTATAACTTTTTTATCCATCTTTTTATTACTTTTGCACAAGTCGTAAAAAGCAATTTTTGACCATTTTCATTTTAAATATTTTTAAAAATTAAAAATAATATAGCAGTAAAACAAATTAATTACACTGTGAGACAAATGGTAGGGGTCAGTGATCGGAAAGGGTTCAAACTACCGGGGAAAGTTATATCAGTAAAAAAGATGTTATACTTGTCCCGGCGTTTCGCTGGGTCAACCCTAGGAATCGAGATATATCGATTTGACCTTTGGTGGTCTTTTTTTTTGACATAACTCGAGAACCAATAGTCCGATTTTGCTCAAACAATTTAAAAAAAAATTAAAAATTACAATTCCTTTAATCTGTTCATATAACGTTTTTCTGTATACTCAACAGTTTTGCCGGTAAAAATAAATGTATGAAAAAAAAAAAAATATTTTTTGCCTAAAATATTAAAAAAAAGGTAGTAAAAAAAAAGGTTATTGATTTTTATGGTAGCGGTAACAAACATTTATTTTTACCGGCAAAACTGTTGAGTATATAGAAAAACGTTATATGAACAGATTAAAGGAATTGTAATTTTTAATTTTTTTAAAATTGTTTGAGCAAAATCGGACTAGTGGTTCTCGAGTTATGTCAAAAACAAGATATATCTCGATTCCTAGGGGTGACCCAGCGAAACGCCGGGACACGTATAACTTGTTTTTGACCGATATAACATTTCCCGTTGGTTTCATCCCATCCCGATTTTGACTGTCGCATAGTGTTAGAAATACAAAAAAGAGTGTACTAATCAATATATTGGAAGTAACGAAGAACGTGATTTGTTTTAAGCTCTTCAGAATTTCTTCTCAAAATCAGTGAAAATGCACTTATGGATGCTTTAGAAATAACCAAAAAAGTTGCTTTTAAAGCATGACTTTCATTATCGATTAATCAAGTAATATCAGAACCTTAAAATCTAGTTACTCCTTTACTCGAACAAAGCCAAAAGCGGGTAATTTAAATACCCTACTACATATATAAAAAAGTAACGTGATATACTGACGAACTCAATCACTGACTGACTGACTGATTCTCTGCCTGACTCTATGACTTATCGCCCATTCCCAACCAGAGTACTAAAATAAACTGTACCCAACATGTACGGTACGCCCAAAGAACACACACCCTATCCATCGTTTTAGTGGTTGTGTATTTGCACATAAACCGAATGCGGTCCACTATGATTGTCTGATGGCGAACTTAAACGCTACGATCATGTAAACTCGTGTAAAAAAGATCAGATCTGTCCAGATCTCAGTAGATCTTACCAGATCTAATTAGATCTCAAAATTGAGGAAAAATTTGAGATCTAATTAGATCTGATCAGATCTAGCATATCTGGCCAGATCTTACCAGATCAAATTAGATCTCAAAATTGGGGACAAATTTGAGAAAAAAAAGTAAAAATAAACTTTGGTTTGCTTTATGATGATTCGCAAAATATGTATATCGGGTCTAGCAATGAGATCTCACGAGCTGGACCATTTTTCAAAAGGGTATTTTTTTTAGTTTTTGTAAGAATTTAGCATTTTATCTGAAGACAACATACTGAGTATGGGTACCATGTGAAAAATTTTTTTATGGCGCGTCCAGCAGTATATATAACATGTTCAAGCATATCTAGACATGTCCTATTATCAAGGATATTCTATAAAAAAAAAAAAAAAACAATTTTTTGACTCTTTTGTACGGAGATGCTGAACAGAATTGTGAGTTTTTGTAATTTCGTGAAACCAATTTGGCACCATAGAATTTATGTGTGGAAAAAATAATTGAAATTAATACCCGTGTAAAAAAGTTGAAATCTGATCAGATCTTTTTGGATCTAAATAGATATGATTGAATCTAATTAGATACTGTAGCAGATCTCATTAAATATGGTCAGATATGGCATATGTGATAATACCTTATGGTAAGATCTGATCAGATCTAGTGCCAAATCTGTTCAAATCTAAAGTGATCTGGACAATTGCGCCAGATATGCCTAGATCTGATCAGATCTAATTAGATCTCAAATTGGTCCCCAATTTTGAGACCTATTTAGATCTGGTAAGATCTACTAAGATCTGGCCAGATATGCCTAAATCTGATCAGATCTAATTAGATCTCCAATTTGTCCCCAATTTTAAGATCTAATTAGATATGGTAACATCTACTGAGATCTGGCCAGATCTGATCTTTTTTATACGGGTAGAACATCTGTCATATTTTGGGTTATCATTCCACGAATGGGCGATATATCGTATATAAAAAAATTTCCTTTTAATTTGACTTTAAGATAAGCTACGACGAGAACATATTTTTGTTTACCTAGTGGTGATGATGATGATGGTAGACGCTTACTTACCGTTGATGTGTCTATCGGCATATCTCACAGTGTGCATGAATATGTTTTGAGTGTCTCATTAAGTCATTTTATTATTGAAAAAATTAAAAGCCCGCTCATAAACTGACAAGCTTAATAATGAATTTTTTGATGTCGCTGTTAATGTTGTTGGTTATGTTTGTGTGATAACTGACATATAAATAATGTCATAATCTGAAAGTTTATTGACAGTACAACTTAACTGCATTCTCTTTTACTGTCAGTAGCTGTCAATTTCAAGCAGAGTTTTTTTTTCTTAATATGAAAATAAACACAATGTGATACGTGATTTTTATTTCATAAAAAGGTTTTTCACTTTTATATAATTTTTTTTTTTTTTTATAAAATATCATGTCTATAAAGATTTCTTCCGTTTCATGAGTAGAGTATAGACTGCTCTACTGACGGTCTATCTGTCGTTTTTTGCTGTTTTGAAATTGTATCAAACATGTAGATATTAGAAAATATTCAATCTGACATTTATTCTCTACATGACGTCCTATATATACCTTCCTAAGTTGTATTGTAGTTCTGTTTGTATATGGATGGTTGGTTGTTGGGTTATTGTTAAGGTTGCTTCTTGTTATTAATATTTTTTTAGATGTTGTATGTTACGCATTGTATAGACTCAGCCTGTATGCACACTAGAGTGTCCCTTAAAAATAGATTTGTAAATTTGCTAGTGGGGCGTTTTTGGCCAAAAGTATTAAAATTAACCCCATATCGATCACGTTACATAAAATAATTATTTTCATCCAGTTGAGATTTTTTTTATAAATTTAATGGCTTTACAATCTCGTAGTCATAATCAATATTAAGTCCAATGGGTCTTTTCTGACCCCAGGACACTAAGGGTTAAATTTTGTTTAAAGAAATGAAAAGATAATTATAATCTAACCAAATTTGAGTGCTACTTTTCCGAAAACCGTGTAAAATTTGATGAAAACATTAAATTTTTTGACAAAATGAGCAATTTTTGTAAAATGTCCTGAAAAGCAGTCGCTCCAAACACAAACTCGAATTATCATTTTTCCAATTTATTTTTTTTCTTTAATATCAACCATTATGCGGTACAAATAGCAATCGATATCTCCAAATTATGCATTTTAAAAAATCTTTAAAATTAATTTAAAAAAAATACGTTTTTGCATTTTTATCAAATTCGTGGGTCATTTTGGATTCCAGGCTAAAGCGGGTTAATGATATCCGATGAAGTCAAAATTCCATGTATGAATCATTTTGACTATATTAAATGAATAAATGGAATAAAAAATATTTTTTTTAGAAATTTCGAATTTTGGAAATTTTACACTTTTTTCCAAAAGGACCATTTTCGTCCAACTTTCGGCACGGATTAATGTTTTCCAAAAAAAACGTCCCATTTGGGACCATTTCCAATAAAAATGTGGGGTGTAATGAACGAAAATCGACAAATCGCTATTTTAAGGGACAGTCTAAGGCACACGGCTACTGTCACTGTCAGATTGTCAGTAATTGTCACTTTGTTGTCAGCTTCCATATTGTATTATATGATTTGACATTATTGAATTTAAACGAAAAAAAAGCTGAAAAAGAATAAGAGACAACAAGGTGTGTTTAATTTATATTTTTTCCAATGTCATGATTTTCTTTAATGTTGAAGAATTTCTATTTCAGGAAATTTTCCCTAATGTGTAAGTAGCTGTATAGAATTCTCACTGATTTCCCAGTTGGAAATGTCAATTTTAATAAAAGAACACAGTGATAAGAAAACATCAATATTTTCAAGTTGATTTAAATAACAAATCGATAGCTGGTTAATAATTTTACGATAAAAGGTTGATATATCGGAAAAATTTTAAAACCGAATTTATTGATATTATTTTACTTTTTACAACATGTTTTACAATCATATAGATAAAACTATACAAAAGTTTGACCCAATTGCAGAAGAAAAACTTTCAGTAAATTTGATAATTTTCCCAAAATATAATAAATATGCCAGCGTTTGGGAACCGTTGAGACTGTTTTCAATCCATATTAATAAATCATGTTTGTTGCAGGTAAGGACTTATCAAAAATTAAAGTTGAAATTTCGAAGTAAATGAAATCGTTAACTCTTGCGCTGTTGAGACCAAAAATATTTAATAAGTGGTGTCTGTCCGAAACCATGAAAGGTTAAAAAATAGCTTCTGTGAAATTTGAAGATATTTTAATAAAACTTGGTACACTGATTAAGATGAGCTAATGAGCAGAAGCTTTTGATTTCATTTCTATCTTTTGATTTCATTTTATAAGTGACCGTATAAATGACCCGGTCTGTGTTTGAACATAGTGTCCATATAATAATATCCCCCAAAATTGGGTTTTTCGCACGAAGTTATTTTAATGAAATTTGGTGCACTAATAGAAAAAAACTATGTAAAAAATTTAGTTACAAGAACTAAAAATTAGTTAAAAATGACGCTGCAGAAAAAAACTGCTAAATTACCAGATTACTGTTAAATATACAGAATTTTAGTTATACACTCCCAAAACAATTCAGTTGTGACAACCGAATTTTTTCCAACCGAATTGGCTCGGTTTCTGCAACCGAATCAATTCGGTTGGCAAAAAATTCCGAATGTATTTGAGCTAAATTTTTGTTAATGGAGAATAGCAAATTAACCTGCTAAAATCAGCAAAAAATTTTGCTAAATACAGTAATACTCGTTTAATACGAACTCGCATAAGACAAATTCTTGGTTAATACGAACTAATTTAAAAGTCCCGACATTTCGGCAACAATTGCAATATAAAAAACATCTGTTTATACGGACTCGCTCAAACCTCAGTTAAAACGAACTGTTTGTGATGGTCCCATAAACAACGTTTTATATAATTTACATTTTTAGTACAAATTTTACAAAATTTTAAAATTTTTTGTATATTTTTTTTTGTATTTTGACAAATTTTAAACCGAACACACAGAAATTCTTTCTTAAATATATTACAATCAATTTATTCAGGAAACCAGATCACAGAATTGCAAAGTTTTTGAAATTATTTTAAGGAATTTTAAAGATCTTGTTTATAATTGAATAAATTTAAATAAATTTTACTCTCTTTAATACGAACATCCCTTATAACGAACTAATTCGTCTAGTCGCCCGGAGTTCGTCTTAAGCGAGTTTTACTGTAATTAGTGGTCTAAAAAATCAATTAAAAATTTAAAATTTTCGAAGTTTTTTTCTCGATTTTTTTAAATGCAAATAAAAATTGAGCCTTTTGAAAACAGCAGTTCACAAGTTTTTAGCAAATATTTCTGCCGAATTTATCAGAATAGACTGCTATTTGCATTCAACTAAATTTATTTTAAAAATAGCAAAAACTGTGTAAATATAATAGTTTTTTTTTGCTATTTTTAGTCTACTAATATTTAGCAAAATTTTCTGCAGATTTTACGGTACAATTTGCTATTTTCAATTAGCTAAAAGTTAGCCAAAATATAACTAAAATTCTGTAAATTCAACAGTTTTAATTTTGCTGTTCTCATTTACTAGTCTTTAGTAAAAAAATCTGCTAATTTTAGCAGTTTTTTCTGCAGCATCATTTTTAACTAATTTTTGTTAACTTTTTCTATTATTTTTACAGATTTATTTCTATGAGTGTATTGGTTACATTTTTCAAATTTTTAATAATAGAAATGCTAAATTTTGAGTAATATTATTTTGTGTTAATTTTAGTATAATCTTGTGGCGATATAACTAATATTTCGCTATTTGTGCCGGACCTTGGCGGTTTGCCTATCCATAAAATACAAATAAAAATATCATTATATCCATTTCTAAAATTCAATTTGAGTTAGCTATAAATTCATTTAAAATTCCTCCACATACAAATAATTCTACACATTGTCAAACATCCCACTAGCATTGTGTTTCCCAATGAAAACTCAAAAAATCTATCAATGCTGGTGTGTTGCTTTTAGTCTTAGAACAAATTGTTTAATATTAAAACAATGATTTATTATAGATTATTAAGGAAAAATATACACTCACTATAATTTACAATACATAAATAAAATTTATTTGATATTTTCCACAATACTAATAAATAAAATTCAGTGATGTAGGAGGCCAAATTCTTTTATGAGCAGACGAATAAATAAAATTTAAAGATAAATTTCGAGGAAATTTATATTTTATAATTAGACAATATACCACTATACTGACAAATTAAATGCTGCTGCTACTGTTGCTTCAGAAATATTTTACAAAAATATACATATCAACTTTGGCGGAAATATTTAAAAAGAAAACTCCAGCTGATTCTCGGAAATTTAGAAAATCATAAAACTAACATTACCGAAAATACCTTTGATCTTTTCTAAAATAATAATAAAACAATGAAATAATTTCCACCTCCCCAACAGAAGTCACTACATAACAAAAACAAAATAAATAAGAAGAAACTCATTACGTAGTCTAGATGTCTAGTGATTATGACCTGCTGTGTATGTGTGTATAACCGCCTCCTATATTTGATATCACGTTATAAAAAAAAAAAAAAACAAATACAAACGTATCGAAAAAAAACAGACATTCTGCTTAATTTTATATATTATTTTCAATCATCATGAACATTCATCAATCAGATAAAATGATGACGATTATATGATTGTAGAGGTACTCAGTATCCCACATAGCATTTTATGAAATTTTTGATCACCTTCGAGTCATTTATGACTCCTCTGGATGATTAAAATTATCATATTTGAGCTCATTTTCTGATCATAAATGACTGTTTTGTCGGGAGAAAATGGTACCCTACCCGCGACTCTTCTAGATGAGTCTTTTATGACTCTCTTTTCTGATAAGTTTCGACTCATTTCTGACTCGTATTTATAATTATTTGTAAGTCTTCTTCGAGTCATTTTTTTGTCGTTTTCTAATCATTTCCGAATCTTTTTCGAGTCATTTTTGGTCGTGATTATGATCGTTTGGGAGTCTTTTCCGTGTTATTTTTTAGCCGTGTTTCTAATTGTGTACATTAAAAAAACAAAACATTTATTTGATGTAAATTGTTATTTAATTAAGTTTATTAAAATTATATACAATAATATAAATAAATTTATAATAAAATAGCAAAAATGTTTGTTAATGAAAATTTCCTGAGAACTTATTTTTTGGTTCTATTAATTTTTCGGCTTCTTTTTTTTTTGCTTTTTAATGGTTTGGCTGACATCATCTTTTTTAATTTAAAAATCACTTTTCACTAAAATTATAATATATTTATATTATAATATTAAATTACTTATATTAACTTTTATAAAATTACACAACTTTATACCACGAATCCAGTGAGATAAATAAACAAAAATTTACAATATTCAAATATTGGACGTCTGCTTCAAAGCAAGTAAAATATTGTCCCGTTATAAGCAAAAACAACAACATAATAAGCACTTTTTCAGCTGCGCAAAATATTACTCTAAAATAACATTGAAAACAGTCACATTTCAAGCACCTGTATGATCAATTTGTGATTGCTGTAGGTTTTGTTATTGTATTTTTAATAAATCACTTTTTAAACAAAAACAACATAACAAGCATTTTTTAAATGCGCAATATAATTTTCAATAAATCTCTTTTAGGCATAAGCGAGAATCATTTTCGATTCTTTTTTCAAGCGCGCAAGTGATTAATCAGTATTTAGTCATCAAAAGTACTCGAAGAAGACTCTCTTAGGTGATTTTTGACAAAACAATCTTCCAAATGCTATGTGGGAAATGTACAATATAGTGTTGCCTTTGTGTGTATATCAGTCTATGATCTTTCATAATTTGTTTAACGCAAGCATTATCACAGTGTTTTAAAAATGTAAAACATATCATTTAATAATCAACATAAAACATTATCTCATCGTTTATGTGGGATGAAAGAAAAACGTAAAGAGATTGCAAAAATTAGGGAAGTGAGAGTTTTTTTTAGGAGATTTGGTCGAATTTTATGTACGCTTTTATGCGTTGTAACTGCTTGTAAATTCCAACTTTAGATAAGCGTGGCAAAGAATTTTTCCATTATACTGAAACCATTTGACATCCATATATCAAGCGGTAATTTAACCTTCTGTCACGAGTTGTCAACTTATTATGGTCGATATGCCCTTTGTGTTGAAAAATTTTAAGAAATAACTAAAACACACCTGGAACAAATATTAAAATTTTAATTTATCACTTTATTTAGGCGATATAGCACAGCAAAGGTTAAAGACGTATCTAGAATTACAGTTTTTGAAAGAAGTACTTATTATCCTAGTGTAGAAAATCATAACCAGATATATGGTTATGTAAATACATACTTCCCAGTGTAGAAAATCATTACCAGATATGTGATTATGTAACTACATACTTGGTAATGGTAACTAGTTACTTTTGTTATTACATTTCTTATTACCTTTATATGGCGATGTCGCGAAAAATAATGAGTTGTCGTTACACACCAGCATACGAAAAATCAAAAAATATATCGTTACCTATGTGCTTACCAGTACTCACAAAAATAAAGAGTCTAAAAATAGATTTTCAAAAAAATAAATTATATAAAAAAAACTATTTTTTTTTTTATAAAATTTGCTGGTGCGGGAATCGAACCTGGGTCTACAGATTGCCAGTCAATAGCTCTACCATCTGAGCTATATCGACATGTAATACTTAATAGATAAAAACATAATTGACCTGCTGCACACAAGTAAGCTTACTCGCCAGCATACAAAAAATTAAAAAATATTATCCTTACCAGTGTTTAAAAAATATTGAGTCTAAAAACAGATTTCAAAAAAATCTAGAAAATTATTTTCTATTTGAAATAATGATAAAAATAAGTCATTATAAGTAACTCATTATTATATGTTTTAAAATAATGCAGCAGGTAAGTGGGTATCATTACTGGTAGTCCAAAAAATAATGATATGTCATTACCGTTTCTACACTGGGTGGTAATGGGAACTAGTTACTTTTGTTATTACATTTCTTATTACCTTTATATGGTGATGTCGCGAAAAATAATGAGTTATGCTTACACACCAGGATACGAAAAATCTAAAAATATGTCATTACCTATATACTTACCAGTAGTGACAAAAATAATGAGTCTAATATTAGATTTTCAAAAAAATATATTATATAAAAAAAAATATTTTTTATTGTATTTTCTGTTTTAAATAAAATTTTCTGGTGCGGGAATCGAACCTGGGTCTACAGATTGCCAGTCAATAGCTCTACCATCTGAGCTATATCGACATGTAATATTTAATAGATAAAAACATAATTGACATGCTGCACACAAGTAAGCTTACTCGCCAACCTACAAAAAATCAAGAAAATATGTGGTTACATATATCCTTACCAGTATTTAAAAAATATTGAGTCTAAAAATAGATTTCAAAAAATTTTCAAAAAAATCTAGAAAATCATTTTATATTTTAAATAATGATAAAAATAAGTCAATATCAGTAACTCATTATTATATGTTTTAAAATAATGCAGAAGGTAAGTAGGTGTCATTACTGGTAGTCCAAAAAATAATGATATGTCATTACCGTTTCTACACTGGGTACTTTAGAATCAATGAGAAATTGATTCCTTAACATCACTTCCACTTTTTTTTGCTGGGAAAGTAATACGTAAGGGCGTTATTGCCTTTTCACAATAAAGCTTGAGTTACCCAGACGTAAACGTAACGTATCTCTGCGAAGCTGAATTAATGAGTTAAATAATTTTTGAATACCTAGCAATATGTGATAATATGTGATCCGTTACGGTGGCCTAATATATAAATTCTCATAGCAGAGTTGTGAAACAAAAGTTCTTTTCTGTGATTTCACAATTTTACCCTTAAATTTTCTGAGCCCTAAACGTCTCGCTCTAAAAACTGCTTATAAATTTGTTTAATATGATAAATTTTGAGTAAATGCAAAAATCCATTTTATCTGGCACCAAAACAAATATGTACAAACAAATTTTGTTTGAAAAATTACTCGGAAAGGAGATCAAATTTTGGCATAAGTTCTTTAATTTTAGTTTAGTAAAAATCAAATTCAATCTGATTATATATGGTTCGCCAGATCTGCCTAGATCTAAAATTTGTTCTCAATTTTTAAATCTAATTAGATCTGGTACATCTGGTCTAGTCGGATCTGATCTTTTTTACACGGATCATCAAAAGTTGGAAAAATCGGTTTTCTTGGGATCATTGAAACAATAATTTCCAAACACAAATATCTTTTTCTTAGCAGTTAACCTAGAAAAATGGTCAGCACTACTGGATTTAGCGTAGGTACTCGAATTGGTTTTACCCACTAGCATATTTTACGACTAGCATATTGTTACCATCCGAACTGTGTCTTGTATTTTGATTTTAAGGATACATTGAAAGACGGAAGGACATCGATAAATCGACTGCTAATGTGATTCTGAGTCGACCAATGCATAAATATCAGCATAGATTCAATATACCATATTCCATGGAATGGCGGAGGCTATAATCCAATATCACAATAAATTTCAATATACTCACGTGGTTAATATAGGATATCGAAAAATCCAAGAATTTAAAACAATAACGAAACTAATAAATTTAGCTGTTTGTCTAAATGCCTAAATGATTTCTGGTGTTGTTTTTGTTGTTGTTGTTATTATTATTATTACTATTGTTGCTGATGTTCCATCTCACTGTTGAGTTAATGTGTATTTGAGTAGCTTCATATTGTGTATGAACATGCTCCCGCTTGCCTTTTATGGGCCGGGCCACGCAATAATCAAATGATCAAAGGCATTATGCGATCCATCAACACAAGCAATCAAATTGTATATAAACAAGCAAGAGATCAAAAAGCCGCTCCATCCATGAAAAACATTTATATGAATTGTTCATTCACAAAAAATCAAACCAAAACACAAGAAGAACAACAAAAATGATACAAAAACTTTTCAAATTAATTAACAAATTTGAAAGAAATAATGCATGCACTCTTCAACATACATGCTGAGATAAATGAAATTTAGCGTTTAATCAAAACAACATGGAGAAAAAAATATATATAATATATTTTGAAAAGAAAATTATCATAATAATTAGGGAGATTTTTTAGTTTTATTTTAAAATTTATTGCTTCCGACTTTTTAATACATATTAAGCTTTGTTTTATAAAGATTGAAGAAATATGTTGAGATATTTGTATACATAATATTACACATTAAAATTTTAGTTATTTATTGTACTTTACTTAAAAAATTAATGAATCTTACGTTTCTTTCACGAATTTTAATGGCTGAAAATTTTCCGGCAAAACTTCGTAGAAATATAGATCTATGCCAAAGACTAATTTTGGGACTAATTAAAACGTTAGCCTTTATATATTCACAAAATTTACTACAAACCAATCGATCGACTTGATCGAATGAAAAATTCTATATAAAGCACAGAATTTTTACTAATATTAAAGTAGAAAGTAAAAGTAAAATAAAGGTTTCTAAGATATTTTTGTAATAATTCGTTTTGCAAAATTTACCATTATAAATGAGAAATGTACTCTCAAAAAGTGTTGTTGTATATATACAACAAATTCATGAAAGGGTTGAGGAAAAATAATTTATTATATTAGGATTTGCGATCTTGCGGTGATCAAACCAAGTCGAAAAAAAAGCAAAGTTCAATTGACCGATTTGTCATTCATAAAATATCCCAATATTTTAATATTAAAATCCTGTATATATAACTGGTTTAAATTATTTGTGGACGTGTTAAAATTTTTAGAAAATATTAGCCGTTTTTTCTAATCACTTGGATTTAATAAATCCAAAAAGTATTTCTAAAAGTGCTCAACAGATGGGGTTAGATTTTTCCTATTTTAAAAAAATTTTCTGTCCGACACTTCTTTCACCCTAATTTTTAATACCGAATTCGATGATGAAGGATTCTACTTTAACTTTTAATTTATAATTATATTATACATAAAACAGCGATAAACAGTCTGCGTTTTAGGTTTTATCACTTCAATTTATATTTTTACACAATTGAAAAATTCCATTGCAATATTTAATATTCACTAATTGGATTTAATTAAATTACTTACTGTAGAGTGAAAAATTGCCATTTCTATTTGAGCTATTTCTCCATGTCCAAGATGAAAAATATGTATTTGGTGAGGTGTGGTTTTTTTTCTAAACATATTATAAAAAAAAATTTAAGAAAAACCTTTTATTTGTTAGTTTTTCAATTTTTTTGTTTCTCTTTTAATTTTCATTCGTATTTTTTTCTGACATTAAATTAATAGGCTGTTTCATATATTTGTGCTTTTATTGTGGATTTATTAAATCCAGCTTTTTTTCGGATTTAATAAATCCATTTTTTGTATGAAAAATTCTAAATCCAGGTGATTAAAAAACACGCTAATTATTTTTTTAGAACACCCATACGTATACTTAATATTAAAATACATTGGCACCATACGTATTACTCATACGCTACGTATGTTCTACAAACACACAGAGTAGAATCGGTAATGGTTAGGGATGCTAATCGGGATTGGTATTTGAAAATCCCGGGATTCGGGATTTTGTATGAAATCCCGGGATCCCGATTTCGGGATTCCGGGATTTTCGGGACTACGGGATTTTTCGGGATCCCGGGATTTGGGATTTAAATTTTCCTTTATTTGTAAAAACTTTTATGTTATGTAACTAATTTTTTATAGAATAAAGCGTTTTATAATTATTTAATAGTTGTTAATTAATAATGTGGTATATTTTATGAATATTGAAACATCTCAGTCAGAAATTGACAGTGGTACAAAAAATCAAGTACCTGCATACCACTTGGTAACCGCGACGTTAAAAATAAATGACTGGCAGAAGACTCATTTGGGACGCTTTGCCAGCGTTTGCAAAAATCGTTTTGCCAGTATTTGTTTTACAAAACATCACGGCAGCGCCAAAAAAAGATACATATGAACTTTTTTTAAATTTTATTTTGGAAAATATAATTCCAAACCACCTATTTATTGGTTTCGGCAGCGTTTTGCCAAAGTTAAAAATTTTGTTTCTCCAGTACTTTTCCGGCGCTTTTTGAACTGCCGGTCCTTTTGTCTATTGACGTTATCATATTGGAAATGGAAAAGCAATTTTTGTCAGTACTTGTTCCACCTGTTAAAATACCTTGCCATCGCTTTCCCGTTTGTATTTTTCTGGCTGGGATAATATATGAAGGAAGGCCTGTCATTAAGTACACTTGCGCCCAGTATTTTGTAAGCAGATTTTAAAACAGATTCGTTGCGATAACCTTGCCCACTAAATCGTGTAATTACAGCAACAAAATTATTTGGTTATCATTATCAAATGTTTTCATGGAAGAATTCAAACTTACAGTCCCAGCCAAAATTAGGTTTCAGAAATCGAATTTCGCTTGGAAGAATAAATCGGTAAAATAACAAACTTGATTTTTCGCATGTATTCCTCAAAAACTTAATAATGTTTAGCAAAATTTCAAATTTTTCTTCAAAGTCTTTGCATAGTTTACTCGAATAATCTACTTAATTTATAATGTTACCAATATCTTGGCATCAATTTCTTATCAATATGAGAAAATTCAAGAAAAAACGTAGGTAATCTAAAATTGCTTACTTTGTTTATTTGCGTTTATTTTAATATTAAAAAAATAAGAAAATCCCGGGATTTTTGAGAAATAATCCCGGGATTCGGGTTTTTGCCAATCCCGAAAATCCCGGGATTTCGGGATTCGGGATTTCCCGTTTGGCATCCCTAGTAATGGTATATCATTATCATTTGGATTACAGGGAAAGATGCCATTTTACTTTCTGCATTATTTGAAAGATATTATAATGAGTTACTATGAGTTACTTGTAACTAATACTTTTTCTATTATTTCATAACGAAAAATAATGTGTTACCAATTGCTTCATTATTTCGCGCGGCATCGCCCGTGTAATGTGAAGAATGGATTACAAAGGGAAAATACTAGTTTTTTTCCTAAAAATTTTGATACCATAAATGGAGTGCGAACTAAAAGGCTTAAAAATCGTGTTTTGCAGTAAACTATCTTCATATATCTATGTATATGTCACTATATATGCCACATGTAATTACATATTTTTATATACGAGTATATCTAATCTATATATATAAAAATAAGTTGGTATATGTTCGTCATTTTATAACTCGAGAACCACTCAACCGATTTACAAACCAATACATGCGTTGGAAAGGTCTACTTTTACTGATAGTTCTTAAAAAAAATGACGAAAAATGTCTACGCATACACGTTATACGCACACTTTTGTGATGGTGTGTTTTTCCCATATAAAATGTTTGACCGATATACAAATTTTTATTTTTCAACGGATTTCTGTCAACTGATTACAGGGTATGTTGAGGATGGTCTGTAGATGGTTTATGTGGGGTTTGCACGAAATTGACCCAGTGGTTCCGGAGATATGGCGTCCCTACATATAAAATGTTCATGTTGCTATGACAACCAGGTCTTGGCGTTACTATGACAACCACGCAGCACTTATAGCATTAACCTAATCTCAGCTCCTCCTATCTCATTTATCTCATCTCAATTTTTTTTTGCAAACACTTTTTTTGTGAAACACTTTTTTTTTGGAAATTTTGTTTTTTTTTGTGGAAACACTTTTTTTTTATGGAAACACTTTTTTTTTGTGGAAACACTTTTTTGTGAAAATTTTTTCTTTTTTTGGAAACTTTTTTTTTTTTGGTGGAAACACTTTTTTTGTGGAAACACTTTTTTTTTGGAAATACTTTATTTTGGGGAAACACTTTTTCTTTTGTGGAAACACTTTTTTTATGGAAACACTTTTTCTTTTGTGGAAACACTTTTTTTGTGGAAACACTTTTTTTTGTGGAAACTCTTTTTTTTGTGGAAACTTGTTTTTGTGGAAACGTCTTTTTTGTGGCAACACAGTTTTTTTTTTTGTGGAAGCTTTTTTGTGGAAATACGTTTTTTTTTGTGGAAACACTTTTTTGTGGAAACACTTTTTTTTGTGGAAACATTTTTTTTAATCACACTTTTAGGAAAGAAAATTTGTCCACTGCCACTTTTTGTTTTTAACACTCTTTCGAGAAAGAAAATTTGTCTACGAGCACTTTTTTTTAAACACATTTTTTTTGTTTGTTTTTAAACACACATTTTTATTAAGGAAAGTAATATAGATTTTGTTTACGACTATTTTTTTTTTGTTTTTTTTTAAACTTATTTTAACACACTTTTGGGAAAGAACGGGGAAATTAAATGGGGAACAAGTGGAATTGAAACTCGAGAAAATGGCAATGGAACAGAGAACGAAGTGGAATGGAATGCTGAACGAAATGAAACAGAACGCGGAACGAATGGATTCGCAATGACAATAAACAAATCGCAAAGAGAGTCATAGTGTTTACATATAAGAGTGACTGACTGACTTATTTTACCCTCTAACCGGCCTATGCTTTTTCACCAAAGTATAAATAAAATCCAAAAATAAAATTTGTTGTGCCTTTGATTAAGAAGATGTAACGATTTTCGTTTTTCAGAAACTATGAAATTGAGCGAAAGCGGGTCTTAATTTTAATAAATATTGGTACTAATACTAAATTTATTCTTTTTGTCAAATTTCATGATAATTCGTTTTCAAGTTAAGGCGATGTCCCAGAAAGGTATCCTGATAGAATCCTGTATGTGCTTGGACCAAAGTAATGAATTTTTTAAAAGCTAAAGCTGTAGTCTTACATTGTGTGTATTATCAATGGTTTAAAAGTAACTTAAATATATTTTTCAGATTTTTCAAAACTGTGTTAGTTTCAGAATACTAGTTGGCGAACTTTTGTTGAGGCTGTTTATTTCATAGCCCTGTTATATTACTTTACTTCGGTGGGGTTAAGTGCTATGGGAATAGTGAAGGAGGACACTGTATTAGGGATAAAAAAATCATACACATTATTTTTCCAAATTGATATTGCGGTCGCTGGGGATCGAACCCGCAACCATATGTGAAACAGTTCAACGCGCTAACCATTACACCACAGCTCTCACATCGTCATCGTTATTTACTGTTAATTATTAAGTGTGTTTATTTGATTTTATTTTTACTTGAAAAGTAGAAAATTTGTTTTAACCTAAGCTTCCTCTGAATAATAATTTTTGAAATTATTTATTTTTTATATAAGCTCCTAATAAGCATTCTCATCGAAGGGGGATTTTATTTTGAAGATTTTTACATTAATAAAAAACATTAAGTGTGTTCGTTTACTGGAAATTCTTAATACTTTTACTACAATTGGAAAGTTTTGTTTACTTTTTGTATTGAATTTTTCCAGCTGTAGTAAATGTAGTAACTTGTAGTAAGTAAACGAACATGCCTATTGTATTTTATTTTCATAAAAAATATTTAATTTCCATACAAAACAAATTATATTTTAAACTTTAAGGTACGCTAACAACGTAGCGGGCTTGCCCGATACGACAAAATTCGTTTTCGCTTTAACTGACATCACAAAAACTAGGCCTAAGGCACGCCGCTAAATCTAGTTAGATATATTTGTATTACATTATATATAATTTGATACATTTTAGTGGGGACAAAATTCGGATTATTTTTTTTTTTTTTTCTTTAAAAAGAGAAGCAAAACTCAGGAAATTCTTCCTATTAATTAACGTGTTGCTTCCTTTGGAAAGGGGATAGAGAAGAAGTGAAAGGTGGTGAAAGATGAAGGGCTTCAAATATGGCAACACTGTAATTGCGCCAGATGTTGAATTTTAGAACAGTTGTTGCGTGCCATCTAATGGTAAGTTGGCGAACTTTGTTGAAGCTTTTTAGTACATTACATAGCCCTGTTATATTATTTTACTTCGGTGGGGTTAAGTGCTATGGGAACACCAAAGGAGGACGCTGCGATATGTATGAGGGATAGAAAAACTCATACGTATTATTACGTAACCGCAACCTCACGTGTAACAGTCCAACGCGCTAACCATTACACCACAGCGCCCACAACGAATTAAACTATATCTTAATCATTTTTTCCCTCAGTCAACGGATATAGGTAAGTGGAAAATATAGTTACTGGTAACTGCTTATTTTTAACTAACAATAAGACTTTGAGTAAGCCTTCTTATTTAACAACTTATCTTTTAGCTGCTTATTATATGCATAATTACTTATTCTTTATGAATAATTACTTATTCTTTAACCACTTAATTCCTATATTTTTATAATGCAGCGGATAAGCAAGTGCACCAATTTTGTGGCTTTTTCATGCATCGAATATGGACAACTGCTTACAAAAATGACCGTGTCGAATAAAAATAATGAGTTCTGCTATTTATTATTTCAAAATTTATAATGATCACCCCTTACAGGGATTTCGATGGGATGTGTCGGCAGGGTTATCGTTGTGCAACTAAAGTTACAACTTTAAACCTTTTTTAAGGCCTGTGACTTTGTCAAAGTCATCTAGTTTTGCTACATTTACTAATTTTATGCGGCTTTTTCCACCTTTTTTATCAAGTCAGCAATACAAATATTTGCGTTTTTTTTTCAAAAACTTCCTTGCTAACGCAGGAAGAAAATATTTTGGTACTTGTTAAGTACCTTGGAACTCTGCTAAGTATTGTAGGAACTTGTTAAGTTCTATGGTATTTGTTGATTACTATAGGTACTTCCCAGGAAAATTTTTTACAATCGGAACTGGTTCCGGAAGCAGTTCCTGGGCTCCTATATGGAAGGTATGACTGACGTAGAATCAGATCTAGAACTAGTTGCAGAACTGATTCTAGGGCAACCGGTTCCACTTTGCAGCTACAGAAGTGGTTGCTTTTGGGACAACTTCAAACAAAAATAATCGGTGTTATAATAGAAGGGGTTGTGAATAAAAAGCAGCTATTCTACAACCGATTCTTTGAAACCGAAATCTTTCCTGGGTTGTTAATTCTATGGTTCTTGCAAGAACTTTTGCTACTTTCTAAGTACTATGGCACATGGTAAGAGCTATTGGTACTTGCAAGTACCAAAACTACTTACATATAAAAGTACTTACATATAAAAGAATTGAGTTGTAGGTATAAGTGCAGTTAAAACTGTATTATTTTATAACTTTTTCAATACAGAAAAGTGTAATGTGATTTACTGACAGACTGACTAACTAATTAAACATCGCCAGAAACTTGAAATTTGGTATGTAAGTTTTTTCTCAGGTGCAGACACCAAAAAAAGTTGAATCTTCGGTTAAAAAACTTAAACTAAACCTACTTCACTGACAAGATATTTTCTGGAATTATCATCAGGAATATGGCAAAAATGGTCGCTAGTATACTGAATTTGTAATTTCCAATAAGAATTTGGTAAAAGCGAGGTTCGAAAGGGAAAATGCGCCCAATATTCACCCAGTTCAAATAGCTGGGGGGTTGGTACTTGAAATTTTGGCGTTGACATCCACTCTAAAAGAGGCCACAAAATTACAGGAGAAAAACCTTACAAAAAATGAAATTTTTTTATAAATATTTTCCGACATTTAAAAATTAAGTTAACAGCTTTTAAGCTACTTATTAATAAAGTGGTGCAAGATACCGAAGAAATTAACTTCTCAACCGAAGTTTTTAATTAGCATTATTTTCCAGCTCTATTTTCAGATAGATTGTACCGTAATCTAGTCAATATGTACATAAAATTTCCTTGAGATAAATTTTCTAATAACAAAACGAGCTATAAAGATACTTATATAAGATGACGTTTAAAGCATACTGCTACTGCAAAAATATTTAAAACTATATAATTGCAAAGCAAAAATTAAAGAAAGGAAATAACAACACCCTCTTTCTCTGAACTGTAAATACACTTCTATATAAAAAAGACACACTTAAATATCAGATATTAAATACATAGTCCTCAAAAGAATAAACCTTACAAATAAAATTGTACATAGCCCTTCAAACTGCCAACTGCTTTACGTATATATGAAAAAAAAACATACATAAAAAAGTAAGAATGATATCATCGTTTGCAAATCTTGACAGCCGGCAACTTTTTGTTTAATGTTTGTCTTATTTAAACCACCAAACGAAAACAGTTTGAAAAATGGCAAAACAATTGCAACGATGTGATTTTATGTGCCAAATGATGGCAGCATAAAGTTAAGCAATTACTTTGATCTCATACCGCGAACACACAAAATGTCAAGTTGCTACACATTAAAAAAAAAAAACTCCGTTCCAAACAACCGACCAACCAAAAGGAAATAAAAAATATATATAAATAGATGAATGTTTTCTGTGAATGTATGGAGTTGTTTTAATATGACCACTTTATGTGGCATTTTGGAGTCTGTCGGTTTCATTTATGCTGTTGATTCTTTGTTCTGTTTTTGTGGCTTGTTGTGGGCCATTATTGTATAAATTAAATGTAGGTAAGGAAGCTGTTTAAGCTGTCAAGATATACTACGCCTGATTTGGAACTGTGACAATACAACATACGCAAGAAGAGAAAATATATGGCACAGAGTCTCCTTTTTCGGTCAATGAAATTATGGAACAAAACATTGTGATCTAAATATGAAAATGAACGTATTTAATATTTTAACCAAACCCAGTTTCGATTCCACATTTTTCATATGGTCTGATTACGATATGGCAACTCTCTTTATGTATGTCAATCATATTTAGAATTATAACATGCATGTCCTATTCTATTTTATATATGGATGAAATCAAAAAATGTGATAAATTTTTGGGCCAAATTTGTGAGAAGCAAAAAGTGTTAATATTTCGGCTTTTTCTTAATGGAATCAGTAAGTTTAGTCATTATAAACCTAATTGCAAAAAATCTCTTCTACAAATCGTCGCAATAACTTTTTTTGCACAATTTTAATTTTTTTTGTTGTAACGGAGTCTACATTTCTGCAAGCAAAAGATATAACAAAAAAAATTGAGTACGAATTTTCTTCAATTTATTAGTTTTTCGTATTTGGGTTTTCAACTTGCTTTCCAATGATATATAATTTGTGTTTATCAAATTGGCGATTTGGTTTCGCGAATAAAAATACAATTCATTCCGCAAAAAATTTAAATTTTTTTTTAATTTCCCGAGTAAAAAGTTTTGATATAATCACATATTATTTTATCTAATTGTATATAGTAACTTATAGTTACATATGTTCACATATGCTTTTAAATTCAAGCATATATACTTTTATATAGTCATATATTAGATATTTTTTCCTCAAAGGTTTTAATATGGAGACATATGTGATTTTATATTATTACATACTGGCCTACATATATACACTCAAAATAGTTTGTAGTTTAAATTAACTGAAAATGTAATTTAAAATAAATGAAAAATCACTTGAAAACCGGTCTACTAACTTTTCATTTAAATCAAAAGAACTTTTCATTTATTTTTAAATGTTAATAAATAAACTACAAAATCCTTAAAAAATAATGATTTTTCATTTATTTCCATTTTTTAAATTTCAAAAAATTAACTACAAAATCCGTAAGAATAAATGATATTTAGTCTATTTCGTTTTTTTAACCGACCTAGAAATCGAAAAGAAATTCCTTTTTTTACAAAACATTTTAAATGAAAATATTAACTGTAACAGAAAATCCGTATTTATTTGTAGTTTGTTTTTTAAATAAACGACAAAATCAGTTAAAAAATATATTTCTTTGTATTTTAACTGTATAATCATTTAAAAATAAATGTACGGATAACTTTTTAAATAAACTACAGTCGGTTACTGTAATAATATTTTCAGTGTATGTATGTGCTATATATAAGTACATAAAGTAACATATAAAAGATCTAATTACATATACGTTTATATATAATTTAGTATGACACTATACACAATAATATAAAACTATGTGGATCCATATAAAAAATATTTTATAATTTGTGTTAGTTATGATTATATATTGACGAATATGAACCCATATATAACTTATAACGTTCTTTATAAAATCATCTATAATTATATATCATCCCACATAGGCAATTTTTTCATTTTATATAAAAATATATAAGGTCCATATAAAACCGTATTATATTATATTTGGTTCCATGTTATCAATGATTTTGAACTAGTTTGAGATTTAGTAATTACTAGGGATTGGCGCGTGACACGAAATGTTCGTGAGTCACGTTATTCACACGTGAGTAATAATTACTATACTTAAGTGATTCGTGCGTGAGCGTGAGTAAGAATAACCCGTGCATGATTCGTGTGTGAGTTTATTTTTTGCATCATATGTTTTTAGTAATTTTTACAATTTGCGTGAGAATTTTCTGATTGTAAGGTTTTAATATACTCAGGTGTGCTGAGTAAGAAACGAAATGCTCGTGCGTGAGTAATTTGTTTTTGTTTAGGAGCATGAGTCAAAAATGGCTTACGCACCCATAACATTAACAACACTGAAGCTGACTGATTTTTTATATTATATCTTGGTTGTACAGTTGTGGCCAAACATTTAAGTCAATTCAAGTTTTTTTATAATTTTATTGTTGTTGATTTTATTTTTAAAGATCAAAATAGTGGCTAAATTCGCCACGAAAGGCAAGGAGATGGTTCAGAAAATTGTACAGACTTTTAACGTAATGTTTGTTTTTTAATTTTGTCACTTGTTTTAAGTGGGCGTGGCTTTTAACGAAAAATTAGCGATATAAACCTCTTATCAAATTACATAGTAAAATTTAGGCAGTACTGATCGGTTGTGTAAAAACTGTATATTTTTGTAAAACCTATAAAATTTCCTTAAGTCTTGCATTATTTTTATCTACAAATAGTCGCCAGACTTAAAAGTGGAGCACTTTAAACATGACCAAATTTTTATTTGTTTTTAGCGATTTTTAATAAAGTTAACAGCACTGAATTTTTAAAGTGAATAGTTTTATGCTTTTTTTACCACAATATAGCAAATCAGTCAAGATTTTTTTTACGTTATAGTAAAAAGCATTTCATGTTAAAATTTCAGTGTTTTTAACTTTCTTTATAATCGCTAAAAACAAAGAAAAATTTGGTCATGTTTAAAGTGCTTCAATTTTAAGTCTGGTGACTATTTGTAGATAAAGATAATGCAAGACTTAAGGAAATTTTATAGGATTTCCGAAAATATACAGTTTGTACAGAACCGATCAGTACTGCCTAAATTTTACTATGTAATTTGATAAGAGGTTTATATCGCTAATTTTAAAACAAGTGACAAAATGAAAAAACAAACATTACGTTAAAATTCTGTACAATTTTCTAAACCACCTCCTTGCCTTTCGTGGCGAATTTATCCACTATTTTGATCTTTAAAAATAAAGGCAACAACAAAAAAATTAGAAAAAAACTTGAATTGACTTAAATGCTTGGCCACAACTGTATATCATAATCCTATTAACTTTAAAATTTCAGTGTTGTTACCGATATTTTAAAATTACTACACTGAAAATATTATTACAGTAACTGACTGTAGTATATTTAAAAAGTTATCCGTACATTTATTTTTAAATGATTATTCAGTTAAAATACAAAGAAATATATTTTTCAACTGTTTTTGTCGTTTATTTAAAAAATAAATTACATATAAATACGGATTTTCTGTTACAGTTAATATTTTCATTTAAAATGTTTTTTTAAAAAAAAGATTTCCTTTTCGATTTCTAGGTCAGTTAAAAAAATTAAATATACTAAATATCATTTATTCTTACGGATTTTGTAGTTAATTTCTTGAAATTTAAAAAAACGAAATAAATGAAAAATCTTTATTTTTTAAAATCCTTAAAATCCTTAGTTTATTTATTAACATTTAAAAATAAATGAAAAGTTCTTTTGATTTAAATGAAAAGTCAGTAGACCGGTTTTCAAGTGATTTTTCATTTATTTTAAATTACATTTTCAGTTATTTTAAAATACAAACTATTTTGAGTGAAAATTAAAAGAAAAAATTTTTCATGTTTATTGCACTGTCATGATAAATCTGGATAAAAGTAATGGAAGATTTATCGAAATTATAAGATCTCCAGCAGACCTGGGGTTAATCATTACATTTTGTAATTACCCTACGGGAAATTTTAACAAACTGTCACCGAACTGGCCCCTTTATATGAAATAGGCTGGTCACTTTTGCATGGCGTTGTCATAGAAGGTGGAAATTGACTCCTTGTGACATGTCACAAGACAAATCCCAGGACAGGTTCCTGAATTTTGTTTTTTATGAGAGCTCAGTAACCTGTCCTAGGATTTGTCTTGTGACATTTCACAAGGGGTCAATTTCCACCTCCTATGACAACGCCATGTAAAAGTGACCAGTCTATATCATATAAAGGGGCCAGTTCGGTGACAGTTTGTTAAAATTTCCCGTAGGGTAATTACACATGCAATAAGATAATTACATGTAATTGTAATTGAAAAAAAACTCAACTACAATTACACTTTATTTGTAATTGCAATTCAAAAAAGAACAATTGCAATTACAAGTAATTGAACATTTTTTTTTTTTATTTAAAAAAATAATTTTTGTATATTGTTAGATATGGTCCTATATAATATGATAAAAAGTATAAGGTTAATATTTAGATATAATTGTATCAAACTATGTCCACTTTTATAACATTTTATATAATTTTATACAAAAAGATATAATTTGATGTAATTGGATGAGGACAAAATTCGGATACAATTGCATCGAATTGCATAAAATTGTATCAAATTGTACCAAATTGTATACAATTGTATACAATTCGATACAATATGATACAATGAGACGTTCTCATTTTTCCGATATAATTATATCTAATTACATAAAAGATTATATATAATTAAATATAACTTTATATGGCTCCATATCATTTTTACTTGGGTTTGTATTTTTGGTCCTTTTAAATGCTTTTCAAAAATATAAAATTTTTTAAAATCCAAACAGCGGTTGCACAGTTACAAAATAATATATTAAAAGCATAACATTTCACGATAAAAAAATTCTTAAATTGTGTGAAACAAATTTAATTTGTCTAACTAATGTCAGTAATGACTCGAAATATCGATTCAAAACCAATAAAATGCAAAATCAATCGTTTTTCGCTCCAGCAGCTTAGGGTAAAAAACTGATAACTTTTTTTAATTTGACGCAAAATTATTAGTTGAATTACCTCTGTTTATGGTTATTTTAAAATATTTTAAACATTTATCTACATTTATTTGAATGAAACCTGATGCAAACAATTGTGGTTACGGAGTTTACATTTGGTTACTTTTTTCGTTTTCCTTCAGAAACGCTTTGTCAGAATTTTTTTTCCGAAACAAAATCGCATGATGCCTACAAGGTGAATCCAAATATGACATTGTTTTTCTTACTCGTTAAAAAGTTTGGTGTAAAAATTAGGAACGGAGTTTACAACATTTATTCAAATTTTATTAAAGACATCTTTTTTCATCTCGAGAATGTTACATGCTGCAGAAAAGCTTCAAGTCTGTTATACTGGATGATTACTTACAGTCCAACGATCATTTGAGTATAAATAACATTATACTTTTCGCAATATAAATAATAGATAACTCCAAAATTCTGGTATATGCATTTTTATCAAAAATTATGACGAAAAATCGTTACAGAGTTGAAGTCCTGATAGCTAAGATATACGAAAAAGCTTATAAAATGTATTAATTTTTATTAAAAACGGCACTTTTCCTCTTCATAAAAATTCCTACAGTTAGTGTTTAGCTTTATTGGTTATTAAAATATAAGCTATTAAAATTAAAAAACCTTATGAGTTACTTGTTACGGAGTTTACATTTGGCCTATAAAATTGGTCACAAATTTTATGTATTAACCAAAAATTGGTCAGATTGTTATAAATTTTGTAAAACAGGTGACAATGCGCTGATATATCTCGAAATATGTAACTCAAATGTAATCCATGCATTAGAAATTCGGTGGTTACACGGTTTTTATCACATTTTTTGATATCACCCATATATACATACATATATTTTATATTTCGTTACACTGACATCATATTTTCAAAAAAAGCTTTACACAACTTACTAAATACTGCAATAAAACAAAATAAAAATGACTACATATAAACATGCCTGTCAAACTGAATGACTTGACGTTACATTTTATGTCAGACAAATGTCTATCAATTTTGATATTTTTTTATTTCGTTGATGTTTTTGTTATTACTCTATGTGGCTGGGTTAATGAGTGATTGCAAATAATAAACAGCGCTATAATTCTCTTTATACGTGTTTGCAATCATAAGTTTACACATTGCACACAAGTTAAATAAATGTTTACTTTTAATTAAAAATTAACAAAAAAAAAGAAATTGTGTATTGTACTATTTTTGCAAACTTCATATGAGTCATTTTGGAAATGCACAGTTGCTTTTTGTGGAAGGAATAGACAATTTGTTAATATATTTTGACATCTCTGACCTGAATGTTAATCCTCTGATTATGGTTTCTGAGAGGGAATTGAGTTGAGGGTGGTTTGTATAGGCACAAAGCAAACCAATGGCGCTCAGACTATAAATTATCCATTGCACCAAAGTCTACACCATTTACAATTGAAATTGAGAGCTTTCCATGTAGTATTGAGAAAAGAACAATTGAAATTGGGATTTTCCATTTGATAATGGGAAAGGAAAAATTGAAATTAAGATTTTCTATTTCATATTGAGAAAAAAAGAAATGAAATTGAGATTTTCCAATTAAAATTGAGCAACGAATAAATGATATTGAGATTTTACAATTGAAATTAAGAAAAGCATACATGAAATTGAGATTTTTAATTTGATATTGAGAAAATAACACATGAAATTGAGATTTTATATTTAAAATTGAGAAGAAAACAAATGAAATTGAGATTTTCCAATTAAAATTGAGAGAAAAATAAATCATATTGAGATTTTACATTTGAAATTGAGAAAAAAGCAAATGGAAATTAGATTTGTTCATTTGAAATTGAGAAAAGAAAAAATTAAATTGAGAAATTTTTAACTGCAATTTAATAAAATTCTTGTGAATGAAATTAAGCCTTGCACGGAGATAAAAATACCAAGAAGTTTGAAATACCTTACACGGCCAAATATATTCCTGAAAATCTTTCCACATTGAGCTGGTTACAATGAATAACTTTTAGAATACCTTATTCGTCTGAATGAGTATGTCAGAGACGGTAATCAAATACATAGTTCGGCTGAAGGAAATAAATTTCAATTTGAATTCGCGCTACCCAAACGCTCCCATCATCACATGGCCCAAATGTTCATTTGATCGGAGCGATTGAAAGGACCATCACGCGTTATAAAAATGGATGAAAATATAAGTTCTGTTAATGTGCCTGCTGCTAGGGAATGTATAAAAAATTTTCTGGTGAGATGGAAGGAGATGGGGAACGACCTTTCAGAGTAGGTGGTAGTTGTTGATAGTGCTACTTGTTACAAAAGGTTCGAAACTGTATTTGAAAACTCTTCCGGAACTCTGCTCAGTTTGAGCCCATAATCCCGCATTTTCAACACCATTGAAATAATATGTAAAAAATAAAAGCCCATGTCAAGTCCAACATGGACATTCCAACAATTTCCCAATACATTACCTTGCAGCTAATCGCCTGAAAAATTGATCAGACAAATAAGGTATAAAGTAATGCGTGGGCCCCTAAGGCTGTGCATTACTTTATACATTTTTTTGTAATGTATGATTTAATAAAATTTGTTCTTTAGTTAAATTTTTTCCCAAAATCGTTTGATTTTTTTTCAATTTCATTTATTCTTTTCTTAATTTAATTTATAATTTTCCCAATTTCATTTGTGTTTTTCTTAATTTCAAATATAAAATCTCAATTCCATTTGTTCTTTTCTCAATTTCAATTGGAGAATCTAAATTTCATTTGGTATTTTCCCAATATCAAATATAAAATCTCAATTACATATGTCCTTTTCTCAACTTGAATTGGAAAATCTCAATCTCATTTGTTCTTTTCTCAATTTTAAATGGAAAATCTTAATTTCATTTGCTTTTTTCTCAATTTCATATGGAAAATCTCAAAATCAATTGTTCTTTTCTCAATATTAAATAGAAAATCTCAAAATCAAATGAAATTTTCTCAATTTCAAATGGAAAATCTCAATTTCAATTGTTCTTTTCTCAATTACAGTTGGAAATGGTGTAGAAAGGAAAACTAAAGAAAATGCGGGAGAAAAAAAAACTCAAAAATGAAAAACGAACGAGCTCAGCTACAATGCCTATTATAATCATGTGGTGAGCACAATCATTGTGCCGCGTATTTAACTGAGTAAGTCTGAGCTATTCACAAAACACTTCCTTGCTCCCGGTTGACCATCTCTTAATAAAAGTAGTTTTATATATACAACTAGAAATAAGACACCAGAACTTGCATTGCTATTTATATTTTTTTTTATTTACTTGTGTCTCCTATGATCAATTTAATTTTCAAAAATTAGCATTTCCATTTTCTTTTATCTTCCTTATTTGGTACCATATTCCACTCGATCTTTTTTTATGACAACTACTACTTCCTTATTAAACGCCGTATTGTCGAATACTTTAAATATATTTTATATTTTTTTAAATTTGTTTTCAAAGATAGGTGGATTCTTTTTATCATAAAATTTTCGCATTTATTTTAATCCTATATTTTTTGAGTTGACATATCATGGTCAATCGTTGAATCGCCAAACTGAAAGGCAAAATAAAATCTGCTGGAGATGCACTTTGTTCTACCCCATGTGATATGCCAACCGTTGCACAGAGGAGTATTTGACCCGAAAAGATGGCCAAAATTATTAAACGTGTTTTTTGAACTAAAACTTCGGGGATTTTGATAATTGGAGAACCGTTTGGAATTTTTACTTAAAATTTTAAGTAGGCTGAAGAAATTACGATTATTTTTATAATCGAAAGAAAAAATTGTTTTTTTATTGAAATATGCGTTTATAATACCAAAGGAATTAACAATAACAAAACAGTAGATTTTATCTATTTTGTGAGTGGTTTGAAGAATCCAATGGCAGATTTTTGGAGGGTTCGTGTTGATTTTGACCCCCCTCTCTTTCGTACTTAGCAGAAGAATGAGAATTTCCAATTTTTTTTTTATTATTTTGTATTTTAATCCTTTATCGACCAAAGTTTGAAGATACATATAAGGAAAGTATTTTAGATTATTTTGTGATTTTACAACGCCCCCTAGGGGAAATATTTGGAAATAAAATTCAAATTTTGACATGCTGTATCTCCGAAACTAGTCAAGATTTTTTCAACACTAAAATGCGGAATGCGGATTGGTCTACACAACCTAGTTGAGGATGATGTTGGATTTTGCCATACACTCAAAAAAGTTTGACAGTTGTTTGTATAGTAATCAAAAGTTGTTGTTTTTAACTGTAATTACTGTTTTTTTTTTCTATGTAAAAATGGAAAGCAACTGCTATGACAGTTATTTAAAGAAACAACTAACGAAAAGTACTGTAATTTCGTAACAGTTATTTAAAGCAGTTATTTTGTAATATAATGAACAAGTACCAAAACAGTACTCAGTAAACAGTTCTTTTTTTTAGTTATTTAAAAAATAAAAAATTTCGGTAAAAATTGTTGTTTAGTTTATATTTGTTATTATTGATATATTCCTAGTTTGCAAATAAAAATCAAAACTTGTATTGTATCTCCAATGCACAAAAGCATAATAATTGGATAACAGTTTGGAATTTTTACTTAAAATTTTAAGTGGGCTGAAGCAATTACGATTATTTTTATAATCGAAAGAAAAAATTGTTCTTTTATTGAAATATGCGTTTATAATATTAAAAGAATTAACTGTAACAAAACAGTAGATTTTAGCCATTTTTTAACAGTTAAAAATAACAGCATTTTTAGTTATTTTAAAAGTAAATACCTTTGTCGCCTTTTTAACTGCATATACCTTTGTTTTAATTGTCTTTTTTAGTAGATTCTACCGCCACTGAGTGTACCGTTTTTATTTTTCCATTAGCATTTGTGATTAATTGAAGGCGCACAAGAGCTTTGGAATATACTAGCGTCACTATCCTTTTTATTTTAAAATTTTTCCATATAAGATAATTGGTACGAACCATCACAGCCCTATTTACTTATAAGTTCCAGAAAATGAAGTTCTTTATAGTCCAACTGCAGTAAAATCTCATCAAGGTATTTACATAATCGGCCGAGGAGAGAGTGAAGCTTTACTTCCGATAAGGTTTCAGTTACGGTTATGGCATCTTCAGTTGGATAACAATTTTTTTTTTAGCATTTTTTAGTAATATAATTTCATATTGGTTGTTCGTACCAGGTTGACCTCAGAAGTTGTTAAAGATTTCTTGCAAATTCTTGCTTTTCTAGTAGATCTCGTTATATGCACTATTAATTTGGCCGCATCATTATGTTTATGACTCACAAAAAAGTATGAGAAAAAGTGCCTGATGAGCAAAAATTTAAAAAAGATGAAATTTTCAAAAAATCACCAAAAATCATGGTGGAAACTTTTTTTCTTTTGTTTAAAATAAGAGATTTCCAGTTTTATTTTGGTATATAACGTTTTTACTACACTCACTCCCTTGGCTTTTAAAAATCTTCTTTTTTTCCAAAAAAAAGTGTATAAAAAATGTTTTTTTAATTTTTGAACGAAGTGTTTCAACATAAATATTTAAGATAAATTTTTTAAAAATTGCTCAAAATAGCATTAATCAAGTCTTTCATTGAGAAAATAAAAATCAATTTAAAATTTCTATTCGTTCAGCCATAAAAAAATATCATATAAACCTCTTAAAACTGAAAAAAATTAATAAAAACAGATGAACTTTTTTTAACTTTCCTGACTTAACAGTGTCCCGGAATAACAAATCTCAACTTAATGTCTTGAAAATTTGCAATATAATGCAGAATTTAGTTGCCTCTTCAGCTGCGTACTTTGTTTTTTAGATTTCTTTAAATTAATTTTGCCTTTTTGGCCAGCTTTTTGGGTCAAATACTCCTCTGTGCGTTGTTGTGTTACTCGCCTCAACTCCACAGAAGCTGAAGGTAAGAAACATGGGTATTTAGGAAAATTATCAAACTACAAATTACCTTTTATTACTTTTAGGCGGATTCGGGTTAAATATGACCAAATGAAAACGACAAATTTAAAGGGAAATTAAAAACGATTACACACTTAGCTCATTCACACATTTTTTCTTATCAATTTGCGTTAAAATATCTCAAAACGAGTAAAAAGGTTAAAGACATGCTGTCTATATACTAACGTACACCGATCTGATTGAAAGTCTAATGATTGGATCGGAAGTTTGAATGGGTTGAAATGATAAAATTTGTTTATAAAATGGGAAAATATTAGAAAGTCAGTAAGAAATTTTGATTTCACCTAATGCCAAGTGTAATTAAAAAAAAAAATCGGAAGTATAGACCATGTAAGCGATATGCCCAAATATAAACCGATTCAATCGTAAGAAATTTCACTTAGTTATACTTATGCTTGCGAAAAAATACGCTACATTCCACTTTTCGGTTTTGTGGGACCTTTAGACGGGCACTTGGTCTAAACATGCACCGAATCTAATTATAATCAATATGCTTTGTCCATTGGCGAATATGAAATTTAAATATCTAAATTTTTCGACCTGTAGCGTGATTAAACTATTATGAACCGATCGGTGTACAAAAACGTGGGTATGTGTAGGTAGAATATTTTTTGCTGTTACAAAAATCAGCACAAACTCAATACACCCTGTGCACATAGTGATGTAGGGTATAAATATAGTAAACATTTTTAAAATTTCATTCATGCATTGTCTCATCTTCCACTTAAGTAGCATCAACAGTTTTGAATAGAAATTTCATTGAAACTCATCTAAATACATAAAAAGCAGAAAAAAGTATTCACAAACGGTCGTTTCTATGAAAATAAAAACAATTTCAACGTAATTTTATATCTTATTTTTGTTAATCTAATGTCAAAAGAGTAGTCATGCAAACAGACTACTGATTTGATTTTATTTTAACAACCAAAGTTGTCAAATAAACCATAAATAACAAAAGGGTTTAAAACGGGGAGGCTTTTAAGAGGAAAACATTAAAACATTTAACATTTTTATGAGTTTTTGACACACACACTTGAGACCATTTTCCAAAATTTGTATACCCAGCAAACAAAGATGATCATTAATGGCTCAGAAATTACTCTAAAAGCATAAATATTTTTCACTTTTATCCATAAAATTGGCCCGTTCAAAAGTGCCCCTTATTAACGCGGAAATGACTCAGAAAAAAATAATCGAAATTTTCCTCATAAATTTCAATAATTTCGGAATCTTTTTTGAGCCTCAGAAAAATAAGCCTCATTTTGAAACATCTTTTTAGAGTGTAGAGACAACTTTTTGTATTATATTCTTAAGGCTTCATATTTTCTCCAAAGAAAGTGTTTTCAAAAAGCCAGTAATCAGTTTTACGAGTCATTTACAAATCTTATTATGTGCGCTTCGAAATTGTTGGCTGGGTTGTACATTTTTGAAATAGTTTTAATTTTCCTAAATCTCTTCCATACAACGGACAAATACCATCTAAAGAATTTAATTTATTGTTTTTCTTGGTTATTTTTAATGTAGGAAATCATTTGTGGCCGTGCCTAATTCCAATTTTATTAGTTTCAAACATTTTGTGATGAGTGTTGGGTATTTTAATGCTTCATCTACTTTTAGATTCCAATGAAAGTTTTATTTACTAAATATATGATGACGATGTCAATGAGTATGAGAGTTTTGTTGCTTGGTATGTTTTTATTAAAACGTGACATTTTAGTTTGGAGGGGATCTTCTGTGTTTTTCTTTCCACTCCTTCTAAAGAAAAATTACAAACATTTTAAAATAGCTGTAGGTCAGCTTGTGTAATTAAGTAGAATTTCAAGTATTTTTCATTTTGTGCATTATTCACGTAGAAGATTTCAATAGTAACAAGTCAAGAAAAGTGAAATAGATTTAGAAACTTTGTCCAATTTGGGTTCAAACAAAAACTTTATTGAAAAGTTGTTTAAATAAAACCCTTTTTATCAAAAATTTTAGAGACTATGTAATAAATTTTTTGGTTTTCATTCACATGTTAAGCTAACAAGTAAACTATTTAATTTTAGCAAAAGTAACAAAATTAAAGAAACGGATCATAACCCCATGTCTATAAGTGCAATAAATGATGGCCAGTAGTTAACTAAAACAACACCCAGAAAACAGATTCAGTTCTGATAACCGCATTTGTAGCCAATCGCATATTTCGGTTGTGGTAGCCGAATTTTTCAGTTGTGGTAACAGTAAACCAATTGAGACAGGACTAATTTGACTGTGGCAACGGGATTTCAGGTGTATCAAGAATAAGTCGGTAGCCGCAACCGAAAAATTCATTTGATGCAACTGAACCATTCGATTGGCAACAAATGGGGTTGTCAGCACCGAATATGTTTTCTGGGTGAATATAAACTCAGACAATTGCACATAAAGACACTCAATTTTGATTGGTTATAAATTAGATCGTTTTTGCCCAGTCTAAATACACTAATAGAATGTAAAAATAATTTTTAAAAATTATTGTTCCTGCGTTGCCATACAATAATTTAAAATATTAGGTTTCTCTCTCCAAACACCAGTGCTAAAACTTGTTTTAGAACCGGCTTTATAAAATATAAACTTTGAAAATCACAATAATTTCGCAACAATAACAATAGTGAATGAAATTTGATGTTTTTAGGAAAAAAAAAAACAATTCAGTAATAGTACAGTAGACTTTTAGTACAGTAAAATATTCTTTTTAAGTCTAAGTTTAATTAGAAAAGGCTATAATACCCAGCAAAAAAAAAGATTCCGAAGCATGATTTTAACATTGAGTTGTCATAGGAGAGGAGTACTCCCACTTCAAAAGTTTTTCAGTACTTTTGAACAAGTGCAAAGGAAGCTCTTTTTCACCAATTAAAAGTTAAAAAAATTCTTTGCAAAAAAAATTATATTTTTTTTATTTTACAAAAGTTTTTTATTGCCGCTACCGGCTATCGAACTTGCGACCTCACGATTGCTAGTCGCTGAGCTCTACCGCTGAGCTATTATTTGATATGAAAGTTGACTGTCTTAAAAACACCACTTTGTTACTGCGATATATTGTTCCTTATTCTCTTCAATAAAAGTACTTATTAAGCAAGTGTAAAACGTGCACTCCAATTCAATTTTGTTTTCAGTACTATTTTTACAGTTGCATAAAAAGCAATTTATCACCATTTTTTTTATACAGTTACGAACAATTTTATGCTTGGAAGATGATCCAGAGAATAGCGAATAGGATTATGCTATACTTTCCACGATATAACAGATCAGTCAGGGTATTTTTTCATTGTAGATAAAGCATTTCGTATTAAAATTTCAGTGTTGTTAACTTTATTTAAAAATCGCTAAAAACAAAAAAAAATTTGTTTATATCACTGTGAGACAAATGGTAGGGGTCAATGATCGGGAAGGGTTCAAACTACCGGGGAAAGTTATATCGGTAAAAAAGAAGTTATACGTGTCCCGGCGTTTCGCTGGGTCACCCCTAGGAATCGAGATATATCGATTTGACCTTTGGTGGTCTTTTTTTTGACATAACTCGAGAACCACTAGTCCGATTTTGCTCAAACAATTTTAAAAAAATTAAAAATTACAATTCCTTTAATCTGTTCATATAACGTTTTTCTATATACTCAACAGTTTTGCCGGTAAAAATAAATGTATGAAGAAAAAAATATTTTTTGCCTAAAATATTAAAAAAAGTAATAAACAAAAGGTTATTGATTTTTATGGTAGCGGTAACAAACATTTATTTTTAACGGCAAAACTGTTGAGTATATAGAAAAACGTTATATGAACAGATTAAAGAAATTGTAATTTTTAATTTTTTTAAAATTGTTTGAGCAAAATCGGACTAGTGGTTCTCGAGTTATGTCAAAAAAAAATATATCTCGATTCCTAGGGGTGACCCAGCGAAACGCCGGGACACGTATAACTTGTTTTTGACCGATATAACATTTCCCGTTGGTTTCATCCCATCCCGATTTTGACTGTCGCATAGTGTATTTAAAGCGCTGCCATGTTAAATCTGGTCACCATTTCTGAATAAAAATATCGCAGGATTCAAGGAAGTTTTATAGAAAATCGCTGATTTTTCATTGAAAGCCACGCCTACTTAGAACAGGTAGCAAAATTGAAAAACAAGTGCTAGACTAAAAATATCTGCAATTTTCTGGATCATCTTCCAGTTTTTCGGGGACAACTTAATCATTATTTAGATCTTTAAAAATTAAAGTATCAAGCACAAAATTAGAAAAAACTTTAAGTGATTCTATTATATTGTCCGTCACTGTATGTACCAATTTTGGACCTTTTTCCAAATTGGCTTTTATATTTCAAATCGGACTTCATATTACATTTAATTTTTTTTAAGACCCTTAAACAATTTTTAAATTCTGATTTTGAGCTCCTATACATATTTACAAAAGTTATTGAGATATTGATTCATACTTAAGTTTGAAAAATAGGACATGGAAGTAAGCTTAAATTTTTAAAGGGATTTCTTTTTATAGCTATAGTTAATAAATTATAAATTTTTTTTTTTTTAATAATCGGCTGATAAATGGAAAAGATTATAGTCGCGAATTGTGCAAAATATACAGCCAATTTGAACAAACTGGTTGCAGCTTCGAAATCAGCACTCTCCAATTACACTAAATACACTACAAAGTTGTGCGACTTAAAAATATTATCCTATTTTGTAGAGTTGTGTTTTCAGTAGACTCGTACACTCACAATATTTTATCGTTAAAAACAACCTAAAATACATATTAAATTAATTGAAAACACAATTAAAAAAAGGACTACTAATTTTTCATTATATTCAAACCATTTTCTATCTATTTTCCAACATTGTGTAAACAATCCATAAAAGAAATAAAAGTAATTGAAAAGTCTGTTAACACAATCGTCAATTTTTAACTGACAAAACGTTAGAAAAAAACGATTTTTTTGTTCGTTTTTTTCACATTTGAAAGTTTTTTTTTTGTTTGAATTTTCAAAACACTACACACACAACACAGACGTTAATATTTTTATTGGCTATGTTTGTGTGCATGAGTAAAGAATTTCTTGTAATTTGGATTGATATAATTTTATATATAAACAAACTATTTTAACAAAACAAGAAAACCGAAGATATTTGAATTTTTTGTTTTAAAACAGAAAACAACGAAATAATTTAAATTATTTTTCTGAAAATAGAAAACTAAAAATATAAACATTTGACTGAAAATATCAACTCCTTCAGCCGGTACATATTTTTTTGTAGTTTGTTTTTTATTGACTAATAAAAAAAGTTAAGCAATATGTTTCAATATATTTTAATTGATTTTTGAATTGAAAACAAACTTTACCTATTACTTTTCAAATAAGCCTCACTCGGTTATGGAAAATATATTGTAAGTGTATACAGCCTGTGTTGCCGTCAAAATAAAATCCGTTTTTGTTATAAGAAAGCTGAAAACTTATTAGATATTGTAAAAATTATCCTTTTTTAATCATTTCGTGCCTGCTCGATTAAACATATTTAATATAACATTTATTGCCATATTATGGTTGCTCTAAAAAAATAAAAAAAAATAAAATACCACCAAATTTCAATCTTCAAAATATTTAACCCATATGTACTTTACAGATATTCTTCCCCACGTTAAAAATTGAAATTCGTTACAGTATTAGGACAGAGGTTTTATACAAAAATTATCAGATATTTTTATTTTTCCTAAAAGCTTTGTACGTTTTAAAATTTGAAATTTTTGCAATAAATGCCGACTATATAATACCAAACACCAGTCTGGATAAAAGCCAACTAATGTTTGGATCCAAAATTCAAATGAACTTGTGTCAAAATTTTCTATAAAATTATAAAAGAAGAGAAAATCGGAAATATAATCAATATGGGCGATAGGTCCAAATATGGACCAATCCTATCTAGAATCAATAAGCTTTGTCTTTGGGACTATGCCAACCAAATTTCATTGAAATATCTTCTTATTTGCGACCTGCAGCGTGTGAACAAGCCAATTTTGGGTGACCCTTATAAGGGCACAAGATGGACCGATTTCAACCAAAATTAATAGGCTTCGTCCTTAGGCCGACATAGATCGGTATTCCAAATTTAATCCAAATATCTTGATACGACTTGTAGAGTGCGCAAAAGAATGCAAAAACAGACAGACAGACGGACGGACTGACTGACAGACCGACATCGTTAAATAGAAACAAAAAGTGATTCTGAGTCGATCGGTATACTGGGTCTAGGTCCAATATTTTTTTGTGTTACAAACATCAGCACGAACTTATTATACCCTGTCCACGTAGTGGTGTAGGGTATAAAAATGATGATGCACTTGAACGGATTTTTGTATTTTTTCTAAATGTAATTTTAATTAGACTCAGTGAGAGCATATATGTACAAAAGAAGAAAACTTTTCTGATTTTGCAGCAGTTTTTTTTTAAGTTTTTTGAGCTTTTGAGTAATTTTAAAAACTAAAGTCTTGAATTAAAGATAGACACAATATCGTATTTTTGCACGGATTAAAAATCGTCATTTTGAACGAAAAATTCGTCAAGTCGTCATTTGGCTATTTTTGATAGTAAAAATTATCAAAATGACGATAAATCGTGAAACCTGGCAACACTGTATACAACAAGCGTGCTCCAGTATTTTTGTTAGTTGCAAAAATTAGCCGAACCTATAATCCCTTCTTTACATACGTAGTATACTTAAGATGATGGAAGGTATATTTAATCCCTTCTTCTAACTTTACGATAAGGATATTCACAAGTCACCATATACCACCTGATACCCTACTCCTCATTATACTCGATTTTACAAAAAGAAAAATGTCAAAAAATTGACATAACTGACAAATGTTGACAAATGTATATAATGGCAGAGAAGAGTGTGTTCTCTATATAGCCCTTGGCAAAAAAAAAAAAAAACAGAAAAGCAAATATAAAACTTTTATCATCACACTAGCACCACAAAAAATAAGAAAAACAAATAGAAAATATTTGTCTTCATTAGTGCGTAACATTGACGTACGTCTGGCAAAAAAAAAAAACTTGTTTGCTTTTCATTTTACACTATGGCAACCCCTTCTATTTATTTAGTGCGTTTGCAAAAATACTACTACCACCTAAAACACCCTTTGGTTCCCGTCCCGGTCTTTAAACAAATGGGCGAATAATAAGAAAAATATCAACAATTTTGTTTTCTCTTATTTCTTGTAGTAGTTGTCGTCTTTTTTAGTCTTTCATTTTATGTGTGTGTATGTGTGTTTACACAAATAATAATTTTCACATTTTAATGCTTTTGGCCTGGTGTCAAATCAATCATTGTCGTTTTTATTGACATAAGCCCATAATTTTTCATAAATGCATGACATGAGAAATGACAGTTCTTTTGCAAACCCATCATCACTGTCATCACATGTTATCATAAAATGAGTATAATTTTTTTTTCTATAAACGAGTGTATATGTGTTTGTGAGTGTTTACATACACAACAATACAAAACAATGGGTAAAAATTTTAAAAAAATTGGTAATCATAAGATCGATAATAAATTATGCCTTAAGCACCGTAAGTTGTTTTTCAAGTGGAAAATTTTCACTCGAACTTTAAAGGCCTGAAATTGCAATTTAAATTATAAAAATGAACAATTTTTATATTTTGTAACAAAGACACAATCACAATAAACACAAAATGTCACTTTTCCCCAAGAAAAATAATAGTCTTGTACATTAAATTTGCGTGAAAAAAACCTTACACAATTTTCACTTAAAACTCGTTATCGTCAAAAATATTTTTTTTTATATGGAGTATAACAGTTTTTTCACGTGAAACTCAAACAACTTACGGTGCTTTATTTTGGAGAATCCATAAACTTATGTATATATCACCATTGATTATTTTACTTGTTTGATAATCATGAATTTCAAAACAAATATTTAATTAAAATTTCGCAAAAATGAAATCCATGGTAACTGAAATTTAGTAAAGTTTTCTTTTAAAAAATCAATATAATTTAAAAGTCAGACACTGGTTTAAAATCCTGTTGTTAGATAATCACTGACGTGTCTAATTTTCAAACTATATTGATTTTTTGGAGGAAATGTTATACCAAATACATTTAGACCTGAGAAAAACCTACATAGCTTTTTTTTAAAAATAGTTTTTGCCAAGGTTTAAATGTAGTGTTACTAAATTTCTACTAACGCGGTTTTGACTTTCGAAAAATTTAAACAGCTTATAAATTTGGCCGATTTATTGTAGAAATAATGGCTATGCTGATTATTTTTATCTTTAATACGAAAAAATTCTGTTTAAAAATTTGTAGTTCCGATTGTTATTTATTAAAAAAACTACTGGTGGTACTGTCCCATTGTGCCAACTACATATTTTTGTTTGCTGTTCCCATATGTGACTTTAACTTGTTATTTGCGTGTCATTTGGTTTTGTTCACTTCAGTTTTTTTTTTTCGTTGTTCTTGTCATATTTATTATTTTTTCATGAATTTTATTATAAATTGTATTAAAAAATAATTTTTTTTCTATATTTTGTTGTTACTAATTGAAGTTGTCATTTGTCATTTTCTTTTACTTTGTAATCACATGGTTACATGCAAAAATATTTTTTTTGTTAATATTTTGTTTCATATGTATGATTTTGACATTTATGCCAATGGAAACAAATTATTGTTGTTGCTTTTTATTTTTTACTTGCTTTATGTCAAGAATTTTGCAATATTTGACAAGGGTTTTTATTATATTTTGCATGTCATAAATATAATTTTTGTGTTTCTTTGAAAATAAGAAAAAAAAACATCATGTTCATACATGTGATTTTGATATGACAAAGTTTTCTAAAAGTCATAATAAATGTGGTTATTAGTTGACAACCTTTAAGTCCATGTTTTAATGTTATGGATTTAGCACATTAAAATACTTCTCCACCATACTGAAGTCATCATTGTTATATGAAGTTTTCAAAATTAGCAATTAAGGGTAGCAGTTTATAATAAATTATACTTTATTTCTTTAATAAATTATAATCTCAAAATTTTACAGTCTTATTTAAAAACCTTTAAAATAGCCTAATTAAAGATTTTTAAGCTAATTTGGCAAAAAGAATATTCACAAATGATTAATAAAGAAAAATGTATTAAACGCTTAAATCAGGGTATAGCTAAAGTATAAGTTTGATAAAGTTTGGAAAAAGAAAACCACTGTAAAAAACTAAAAAACATGAATTTACAATGATTAAATGATTGTTTTAGAGTCATCGACCCAATAATAGATGGAAAACAACATTTTGAATCCAAAATAGTGCTGGTAAATTTGGCTATAAAGAGATTGGGGGACTCTCTATCACTGAGAAAGCATTTGTTCTATTATGTGCATTGGAACAGGAACATACTCAAACCAATATCACCCAGCAAACATGGCAACATGAAGAATATTCTCCGAACATATCGCCAGGAAGAAAACATTTATTGCCGGCAATATCAATTTCGAATTCCGGAAGTTTCCTCCGTCGGAAACAACTGTAACACTAAAACAATATTTCCAGGCAATATGAAAGCAATAACTCATATGGAAGATAAAAGGGATATCGTTAAATAAACTCCCAGTACAATAAAAAAACAATTTAATTTTTTCATTATTAAATTTAAGCCTGAAAAACAATATCTGCATACATAATCCATTGACCAACTTATAAATTATTTTGATTTCATCTTAGCCGATTTTTCCGGCGCAATTAATCTTTATTTTTCACGAGATTATTTCCTATATATCTTTTGATTGTTTTTGTACAAATTTAGTTTTAATTTTTTCCAAATTGATAAAAGATTTCAAACAAATTTGCTTTATCTTCCAAATGATACAAAGATGATATTGCCGAAATATTGTCATAAAAAGTTATGACAAAAGATAAAATTTTTGAATTACTTTTTTCCAAATATCGTCGAATTATCTTCCAAGTGATAAAAGGAAGACAATTTCAAAGTAAATACTACTTGATTATTTTCATTCAAATGAAATATCTTCTTGGAAGGTATCTTTTAAATGTTTGCAGGGTCATTATGTGCGCTCTTTGTATGACTCAAAACATCGATTGTAACCAGGGATGGAAAATAATAATTTAGTTATAAATATATATATGGAATTATACTATTCCAACAGTATTATAGTCCTAGATTATGAATTTTAAACAACCATACGTAAAAAATTGCAAAATAATACCGGAATGCGAAAAAAGGCTTTGGGGTTCAAAAAATTAATTAAAAGATTTACATTCTGCAAACGATGCCAAAATGTTCTTCTTTTGCAACTAACCACCAAACTTTGTTTTAGGAAATGGGCATTATACTCCGTAGATTATAAATTTAAAAAACCGCACTTAAAAAATTGCAAAATAATAGAGGCACGCGAAAAATGACTTTGTGGTAGAAAAAAATAATTAAAAAACTCAATCAGCGATGAACAGTCTGCAAATGAATACAATGACGCAAAAATTTTCCTTTTTGCAAATATTTTTTTTGCGATTTTTTTTTTTTTTTTTTTGCAAACTAAGCACCAAACTTTTGTATATAAAATTGGTACTATAGACCCTAGATTATAAATTTAAAAAAATCACACTTAAAAAATTGCAAAATAATCGCGGAAAGCGAAAAAAAGGCTTTATAGTACAAAAAATTAATTAAAAAACTTAATCAGCGATTTACATTCTGCAAACAAATATATTGCTGAAAAAATTTATCCTTTTTGCAAATTTTATTTTTCGCGATATTTTTGCAACTAGCCACCAAACTTTGATGTCTAAAATGTGTATTATAGCCCCTAGATTATAAATTAAAAAAAAAAAAAACGCACGTAAAGAATTGCAAAATAATAGCGGAATTTGAAAAAAGGCTTTATGGTACAAAAATTTAATCCCTAGGTTATATACATATTTAAAAAAACCGCATTTAAAAATTGCAAAATAACGGCGGAATTCGAAAAATGCTTTATGGTACAGAAAATTAATTAAAAAAAGTAATCAGCGATCGACATTCTGCAAGCGAATATATTGTTCCAAAAATTTCGCTATTTTTTAGTTACTTACATTTTTAAATATGTAAGAGCGATCGAACATTTTTTGGTATAAGAGCCCGATTAAGTGAGCCTTTTCCATCCCTGATTAACCAGTCGGAGTTCGTTCCTGTTCCAAGCCGCCTAATATTTTTTCAAATAAAAAATATTAAGAGAGTTGCAAGGCCTTTGATACTACTCGATATTTTTAAATATCAAATTTTTCAAAAATTTTTAATAAAATTCTTTGAAAATGTTTACTTTAATTCAATATTTAAATTTATATACATATTTTTAAACATTTTCACCAACTATTCATTGCATTTTTCATAGTTTTTTAACATACACTTTTAAATATTTTACTTGTGATTTTTTCTTTCAGCAGTGTTGTAGTTTTGTGATAAATATTTAAGCGGAGTCACGTTTTTGTGGTAAATATTTTAGCGAAGTCACATTTTTATATATTTTGTCTGTCTACTACTCAGAGTTCAATACTCGATACTCAGAGCTTCGAAGAATTAATTCCCCAATTCCCTGTTTTTGAACTGAATTTATATTTTTGGAATGAATTCCCTGACCAAACTTAAGGAATTGAATGAATTCCTTTTTTTTCATTCGATTTATATTAAAGGAATTCATTCATTTTTTTTCTAATGCCTTCATAAAATTTTATGAATTCATTCAACAAGGAATTCATTCAATTCTAGTTAATTCAACTTTTGGTAAAGGACTTCATTCCATTCTAGTTATTTCAAATTTTGGTCAAGGAATTCATTCAATTCTAGTTAATTCAACTTTTGGTCAAGGAATTCATTCAATTCGAGTTAATTCAACTTTTGGTCAAGGAATTCATTCAATTCTAGTTAATTCAACTTTTCGTTAAATAATTCATTCAATTCTAGTTAATTCAACTTTTGGTCAAGGCATTCATTTAGTTCTAGTTAATTCAACTTTTAGTCAAGGAATTCATTTAATTCTAGTTAATTCAACTTTTAGTCAAGGAATTAAATTTATTTCGTTTAATTCAAGGAATTGAAAACCTAATTCAGGGAATTAAATGAAAAAAATTTAATTCCTAGCGAATTAAACGAAAAAATTTAATTCCTTAGGGAATTAAACGAAATAAATTTAATTCCTTGTCTAAAACTTGAATTAACTAGAATTGAATGAATTCCTTGACTGAAAGTTCAATTAACTAGAATTGAATGAATTCCTTTACCAAAAGTTGAACTTGAATGAATTCCTTGACGAAAAGTTGAATTAACTAGAATTGAATGAATTCCTTGACCAAAAGTTGAATTAACTAGAATTGAATGAATTCCTTGATCAAAAGTTGAATTAAGTGCACAGTTGAATGAATTCCTTAGGCAAAAGTTGAATTAACTTGAATTGAATGAATTCCTTGATTTCAAATTGAATTAACTAGTGTTGAATGAATTCTTTAGTGAATGAATTATTTAATTTTAATTCTTTACGCTTTGGTCAGGGAATTCATTCTATAAATTTTAATTTTTTGAATTCATTCACAGGAATTAATTCCTGCTTATGTCTTATTGATGAAGTCATTCTTTGAATTAAAGAATTGAATTAAATTTTTGGGAATTCATTCCAAAAAGGAATTAATTCTTTAAAGCTCTGCCACTTCTCATATTTTAACCAGCACTAATCCAAAAGAAACAAACAAATTGCAAAAATTTCAAGACTAAACTCTTTTTTTTGAAAATTTTCCCAAATTTGCATGAAAATAAAATAAAAACAAATTCAATAAAATAGTGATGCCTTTATAATAAAACCATACTCATTATTCGAATACTTTCAGTATTCCTAATATAAAAAATTCTTTAATGCAGTTTGTTCCCATTACACTATGCGACAGTCAAAATCGGGATGGGATAAAACCAACGGGAAATGTTATATCGGTCAAAAACAAGTTATACGTGTCTCGGCGTTTCGCTGGGTCACCCCTAGGAATCGAGATATATCTTTTTTTTGACATAACTCGAGAACCACTAGTCCGATTTTGCTCAAACAATTTTAAAAAAATTAAAAATTACAATTCCTTTAATCTGTTCATATAACGTTTTTCTACATACTCAACAGTTTTGCCGGTAAAAATAAATGTTTGTTACCGCTACCATAAAAATCAATAACCTTTTGTTTATTACTTTTTTTTAATATTTTAGGCAAAAAATATTTTTTTCTTCATATATTTATTTTTACCGGCAAAACTGTTGAGTATATAGAAAAACGTTATATGAACAGATTAAAGGAATTATAATTTTTAATTTTTTTAAAATTGTGGGAGCAAATTTTATAAAAAATGTAATTTTTTATGGAATACCCCTTATCGAGTGATAATAGGGGGTAGGTATATTGAGAAAAAGCGTTTGGAGGAAAAAACTAATAGGGATCGGTCTTATATTCCATACCTCTAGGAGGCACCATGGGAGAGGTAGGAGCTGATTTCATAAAAAAATAAACAAAATTGTATGAGGACCACCTTAAGTGTTAAAGATAGAGGGTAGATATGTTTCGATAAAATGTTGGGGTTGAAAAAATATTGAGGCCGGTCATATATTTGACTCCTCTAGGAACACCGTTGGGACAGTTAGAATGGTGGGAGATAATTTTAAAAAATCTCATCTTATATGGGAGCCCGCTTACCGAGTGGCGATAGGCGTAGGTATATTAAGAAAAAATATTAGAAGGAAAAAATTAATGGGGGACGGTCTTTCATTACACCACTCTACGGGCTACTCCGGGGCAGTTGCGGGCCTTTTTGTGGATTTGTAATCATTCACCACCACCTTTGACTCCAATAAGGAACCATTTTTCCCCACCTCACCTCCCGCATTTGTTGATTCATGCATTTTTTCTCAAACCTCACGAAATTAGGGGTTCCAGAGTATTGAAATCGAGAAATCGTGCACTATTTTACCCCTAATATTCATATATATCAATGTATGAACATTAGGGTGGACTTTATTTTCTCCAACTTGCCATTTAAGCCGTCCCGCCCCCTTCCCACCACCTGTTAACTCTTTCTTTAGCAAGGTCAAAGGTAAAATTTTTGAAATTTTTCGATTTCTCCTGGAAGTATATAAAAACTTGGCGAAAGTTGTTCAAATAACTCTACATTAGGATTCTATTGTAGTTACATTTTCTACAAACACAGTTATTTGAGAGCCAGTATTTTCAAAAAAAGGGAAAAAATACTATTTTTTCGGATTGTAATTGTATTTCAAACATCAGGGCCGATGCGGCATATGTTCCCGTTATACAATCACCTTAATTTTTTGCATGGTATATTTTTATTCCCAGAGGCACATTTATAGGGGAGGGGGCGCACAGTGCTTTGATCCCATATAACGATTGGACAAAAATAGAAGGAGTGGAGACAGAGTTTTGACATTTGGTATACTGACATAGAACCCCTTAGTTAAGAAAAATTTTAATTTTTGGAAATATCGGGCCAAGGACAAGCCCACCTCCCATAGGTCTTGTAATTTAAAAATATTATATTAGCTACATAAATGGACGTAAAATTACAAAAAGTAAAACTGGAAACGTTTGTGTCAATTTTTATGAAAATCGAAGCAAGGACTCTTAGTCCAGCCATATATGCTTTATTTTAAAATCTTTATAAAACCTGCAAATATCCGATTGCGATGAAATTTAGCACGTGAATTGATGTAAGGTCAAGCTATATTTCTGCCAAATTTGGGTAAAATCGATTCATTAAAAAAATGCATTTCACAAAAAATGATTTTTCTTAAACAAAAAAAAATTAAATAGGATTAAAGTAGGAAACCATGTGAATCCTCCATTTTAGGCATAGGGTATGTTCAGTGAACTTCTATAAAATACTACGAGGAACATTTTTGTGGAAAAGTTTTAACCTTCTAACTCTTCAATTAAACAGACTTTTTTGGCCCCTTTTTAAAACGGACAAAAACGACCCGAAAGTTGAAGACTTAGAGGGCTAAAATGTTCCGCAAAATTATTTGCCATGAAATTCTACTATAAGTCTTTAAAGACATCAGCATTGAAAATTTAACTTAACTGCCAGTAATAAGTAAAAACTTAAAATATGTTTAAGGGTTAAATTCGTACTTATTCAGAATTGGTGCTCAAATGTCCTACAAATCTCGATTTTAGGGAAAAACTATGAGAATCTTCCATTCTAGGTATAGGATGTGTTCAGGGAACTTGTGTAAAACACTACGAGGAACATTTTTGTGGAACATTTTAACCCTCTAACTCTTCAAACTGCGGCTCTTTTTTGTCCCTTTTTGAAAAGGGGCTAAATAATTCCCTTTAATTGAAGAGTTAGAGGGTTAGAATGTTCCACAAAAATGTTCCTCGTAGTATTTTACAAAAGTCCGCTCAACACATCCTATACCTATCTTGGCGGCAAGAGCAATTACACCAAATATTTTTTTCACATTTGTTTGAGTTACTTTATTACCTTTACAAAATCCTTCTTTAATCACAATTTCAGACAAACATTTTTTTTTTTATTTTTGTCAATGAGACGAAGCATAGTGGGGCGGGTCACAGGTCGCCATTTTTTTTCGTCCATATAACGCAGGTCTACCCTGATGAACATATACTTAGGTATTACCTCAATTTTCATATATGCTCATATATGAACCAATTTGAAAATTTTTTACCGGGGAGCATTTCTTATTAAAAGTTCAGTGTTGCTAACTTTATTTTAAAATCGCTAAAAACCGAAAAATTAAATTATATTTAAGTCACTATCGTGGTAAAGCTTTTATGGATAACAGAAACATTTTCTTGTATTACAAACTTTAGCAAAAACTCATTATGTATACCCTATCCACATTAGTGTAGGGTACAAAAAGTTGTAATAATGGAAAGATATTTCAAAAGACCATAAACTGTAACTTAATTTTTATACTATTTCTGTTATCGTATAGTTGTTGTGGTAAAAACACAACAATTTTTTTACATTTGCTCGAAAAAATAAAAGTCAAAAACAAACTTTTATTTTTAATAAAAAAAAAAATTACTTTTATTTTTGCTCGAAAAAATAAAAGTCAGAAAATAACTTTTGTTTTTGCACAAAAAAATAAAAGTCAAAAAATAACATTTAGTATCTGAATTTTATGATAAAATCGTAACGTTGCGGTCCCTGTTTTAATGTTACTTAATTCAATAAGTTATGCTCTGCTTAATTTTTATATTTAAATCTTCATTTATATATTTTCTGTAGAAACCGCAATTTATATTTTTAACCATATCATATAAATTATACACCTAATGATTATTTACGTACCATACACTCAAAGCTTAACAAATTTAATTATAACATCCATGAAAACATATATTTACTCGGCTAGAGTTGTTAATAATACCCGAACTACATACAAAGTTAAACAATAATTTTTATATGCTGCCAACATAACAAAAATACAAATAATTATAGAGTGTCAGTGAGAGAGAGGAAGAGGAGGGAGGCTGTTTTTAGAAACCAAACGACCGACAAAGAATAAGGATAATAAGTTAGGGTGTTACAAATACGTAAAACTGCAATTAGCTAGATTTATGATTATCCTTGTTAAGCACAAATAATTTTTGGCAATTTAATGTCAATGTCAAAACTAACCCTCAACACAACAACTGACATTTTCTGGTTTGACAAGGCTTACAAACAAACTGACTAAATGAAAGACATAGATAAATTATATGTTCAAAGCAACATAAAGAGAAAACAGGGTTGAATTTGAAAATATTGATATTGTAGTTTTATAAGGGTCCACAAAAAAGTACATACGCAAAAGGCAATAATCATTATTTATGAAAAAGGCCATAAAATCAAATTGAAATCTGGTTGAAATATGATACAACAAAGTATTGGAAATATATATTAAATTATAGCAGTGGGCTTGTTACAAAACCAACCCTGCAAAAAATAGGGTGTAGGTAGTTGACACTATCTTATATAGTTTTATTCATTATTTTGTTTGAAACAAACCACATCGATAATAAAAACCTTAAAAGCCACAACATATGCCTGCAAGTCATATTTTTGTCATAAACACACTCTACACTTACATACTTTGGCTTGTTTAAACACCCATTAAAAAAAATACTAACATCTTTCCAAATGACAGCTCGTCTGTCATTAAGTGCGAAAAAGAATGGTTTTACAAACAAAAATATTATTTTATTGTTTCTGTTACCCGTATGTAAAAGTAAACCCTTTAGGCATTTTTATGTGTCGCCACTTTACTCTAAACAAAATATTTCATTTCATTTTGAGTGATGTATAACAAAAAATAAGTAAACAACATTGTCGTGTTTGCAAAAGTTATTAATTTCTCATATAACTGAAATTTTAGAAAACTTTTTCTTTTTTTTTTTGCAAAAGTCAACAAATTTTGTTGATGGTTTAGTTTGTCACTGAAGAATGATTTATTGAAATTTCTTTAGAGAATATTACTATCCCATACACGCTCACAGCTGGAAGACGGGACTGTAATAAAGGATATTTTTCAGAAACATTCAAAGTCGTTACTACACCCAGAAAACAGATTCGGTGCTGACATCCCAATTTGTTGCCAATCGAATGGTTCAGTTACATCAAATGAATTTTTCGGTTGCGACTACCGAACTATTCTTCATACAATTGAAATTCCGTTGCAACAGTCAAAGTAGTTCTGTCTCAATTGGTTTTCTGTTGCCACAAGTGAAAAGCTCGGCTCGACCACAACTGAACTATTCGATTGGCTACAAATGCGGTTGTCAGTACCGAACCTATTTTCTGGGTGTAGGCCTGCCAGATATAAAACTTAAAGAATGGATCTCTGACAACACATGGAACCAAATAATGGAGAACAAAAGAATCAAAGGACAACTGAATATTGCTAAGACCCGTAGATCAAAACAACAATCACAGCAGATTCACAATAATTTGAACCGTGAAGTCAAACGCAGCCCCCCACAAGATCGCCAATAATATCGCAGACGAGGCACAAGCCGCTGCCGTAACCCATCAGAATAGAGACCTATGTCAAGCCACCAATAGACTGATCCACAAAAACATCGCCCGCTAGTTAAGTACTTAAAATAACTGATGGAAGTCTCACAACATCCAAACACAAACAACTGGAAATTTGGACCAACAATTACACCGATCTGTTTCAAACCCCTTCAATAGCTGGTCCATAACTCTGCTCATACAACGAGCATATTGTGAGGAATGACATCTCCATCCTTTGTCCAGACCTGCAGAAATTGAGAAGCCTATTATCGCATTAAAATCTAATAAAGCTACAGGTAAGGATAATATTTCACCTGAACTGCTCCCTATTATTCAGAAATTTTTGTAACTCGGAACACATATTCGTTGTACTCAAAAAAGGTGTTATTGTTAAAGTGCTGAAAAAAGGAAATATTGCTAAATGACAAAACTGGATGGGAATAATCTTACTAATAATGCTCTACAAAAGCATTGCCAACACAATTAACACGAGGCTTTCCGCATCACTCTGAAATGTTATACGACAAGAACAAGCGGCATTCTGCGCTGGAAGATCCTTTCTTGACCACGAAAATAATCTCAGGATAATCATCGAACAATCCGCAGAATGGCGCTCTTATATTTACCTCAGGTTCATTGACTTTGAGAAAGCTATTGAGACCCTTTTACTTTAAGCTGTGTGGTCATTGCTATGTTGCAATGGAGTCCAAGAAAAAATAGTATCGCTCATTCCCAACCTAGACCCTGATTCCAATTGTCGAGTTCTATACTGAAATAGAACTAGCCACAAAATTGCAGTGAAAAAAGGCATTAGATAAGGCGGCCTCTTATATTTAATTTCGTCCTTGATACCACCATGCTAAATGGTATATGGCACAAGCGGCAGCAGAGGCATAAGCTGGAGACTGCAGGGGCGTTTAGAAAACCTCCACTACGCGGACGATATCTGCCTCCTCGCATATGATATACAAGACATGGACGTATCCAACTAAAACTCTTAAACTTAAAGAAGCTTCTCGTGATTATGTTACATAGCTGTTTGAAAAGGCAAACATTTTTTTTACAAACTTTTAACCCTGTCATGACCGTTAGTGGTGTTTTAAGCGGTAAACATCAAAATTTGTGTCAAAACTAAATTTTGAATGTCTCCCACTTAATTTTGGAAATCTGTTAATACGTATACTCTTCATCATATAACTTCTTTTTTTTTGTGTTTTTATAGAGAAGCAACACTCAGGAAATTCTTCCTATTAATTAATGTGTTGCTTCCTTTGGAAAGGGGATAGAGAAGAAGTGAAAGGTGGTGAAAGATGAAGGGCTTCAAATATGGCAGCACTGTAATTGCGCGAGATGTTGACTTTTTTAGAACAGTTGTTGCGCGCCATCTGATAGTGAGTTGGCGAACTTTGTTGAAGCTTTTTAGTTCATAGCCCTGTTATATTATTTTACTTCGGTGAGGTTAGGTGCTATGGGAACACCGAAGGAGGATGCTGCGCTATGTATGAGGGATAGAAAAAACTCATACGTATTACTAGTTTTCATAAATTGATGTTGCCTTGGTTGGGGCTCGAACCCGCAACCTCACGTGTAACAGTCCAATGCACTAACCATTACACTACAGCGCCCACCGTAATAGGAAATTTAGCATAGATTATAAGCAGAGTAAGTTTTTTTTTAATTATTTCATCCATTCCATGACAGAAAGCCCAAAAACTGATTCTGAGTTATAGATTTATTACATATGTGCACTAGCAAACGATGTGAATCTACCACCTTGGGTAAAGGATGTGTTCAGCGAACTTATATAAAACACTACGAGGTACAGATATGTGGGAGTATTTAACCCTCTACTATTCAATCAAAGGGACTTTTTTGGCCCCGTTTTAAAAAGGAACGGAAAGACCTGTAAGTTGAAGGGTCAGAGAGTTAAAAGATTCACATATTTTCCTCCTTAAATCCATGTTTGTGGGACATTTGAGCGCCAATTCTGTATAAGTACGAAATTAAACATTAAACACATTTTACGTTTTGACTTATTTCTGGCATTGAACTTACATTTTCAACTTTGATGTCTTAAGAGGCTTTTTGTATAATTTCATGACAAATATTTTTGTGGAACATTTTAATCCTGTGAAAAATATTTGTTTTTCGTGGTTGTTTGGTGAAAAATTCGAAATAACTAACATTATTAATAAATATACAGTAGTTTTTGTAAAAAAATTACTCTCAAAAATATTGAATGTTTACCTAAGTAAAACACATGAAATTGCAATTAAAATAATTACCACCTCTTTGCTCCACAAATAGCTATCATGCAGTAATAAAAAACTTTTTTGAGTATAGATTGATAGTGTTGCCAGTGTGAACTTTGGTAGTGTTGCCAGTGAAAATTTAAAAAGTCACTACTATGAACCTAAGTATGTTCATGAAAATCCATTTAAAATATATTTTTGTATCAATATACTCGTATTATCAACTAAGTATCAGGCCTTTAACATTTGCTTTATATACACACAGAGAAAAAATATGCCATTTTCCAACTGAAATTCGATTACATCTACTAAAATAGGTTGATACAACTGAATATTGGCTATAACAACAAAATTCGGTTTATACAACTGAATTTTAGTTGCAATACCCAAAATATTTAGGAATCGCATTCCAATATGGTTTCACCAACCGCATTTATTGGTTGTAGGAACCAAAATAGGCTTAGCAATTCGGTTGGCAATTTTTTTCCTGTGTGTAATAATGTTCATTGTTATTTGATTTATTTTCAATTTCTCATACTAAAAAATAAGTTGATTAAAAAAAACAATTAAAATATATATTAACTACACCTACATAAAACATTTGTTGTCCCAACCGAATTTGGTTCCAACCGAATCGTTCGGTTGCTGCAACTGAAAATTCGGTTGTTTCAACCCTATTTATGTTGTCACAACCCTATTTCGGTTGCCGCAACCCTATTTCAGTTGGAGCAACAGAAATATGGTTTTGACAACCGAATTATCGGTTGCAGTAACCGAACGATTCGGTTGGGACTTTTCTTTTGATAGCAAATATGATTACACTTATTTGGAATAAATATGAAAACAATTCAAAAAATTGAAAACGGAGTCATTTTTGAACCAAGTTTTAGTCCTCAATATTACATATCCAAATTTCATCCAGATCTGAGGGAACAACACAAAGATACCTTTTTTGTAAGTTATGGTGTAGTGATTTTTTATACAAAATAATCAAAGGATCATTTAAAAGAAATCAATGTTTATTTTTTCGTTTTCTAAATAATCTACTTTTAGTACAATAGAAATGATATTATTGTACAAACATGCAATGATTTTGCAACAAATCTTTGTATTATACTAGAATGAATAATACACAATAATAGTTAAGATACATATATATGTGGCTTTCCAAGACAACTGTCCAACAAAAAAATAGTACGTGTTACCAACGCCAAATTGTTAGTATTAATTACTAATCCTAGCAGGGAGAAAACACTTTTTTTTTTTTAATTTTTTATACAATTGTTTACTTTTTTTGTTTTTAATGTAAATATTTTTTTTTATTTTCTTAATACAATTAATTTATATGGAATTTTATCAAAATAAGTGTTTATTTTATTCAGTTTTAAGATCAAGTATGACAAATTCCAAATAGAATTCACAATTTTTTACAACAAATGGAGAAAAAACTTATGAAAAAAGCCTTTCCTAGAACCAATGGTTGACAATTAATGCATTTTCAAGTGCTCCCAATCACTGTCATCATATTATATCTATGGGGTTCCCTCTAGGTTATAATGTAGATTTTAGTTTTTGTATTTGCCTTAACTTCTAAATGTAAAACGTTAGCAGAAGTAAACTCAAAATTTTTTGCTTAGATATTTTATTTATTACAACGAAAATCACATGTGTTCCACCATAGATTTTATTTGATCTGAAGATTCTTACACAGAAAAAACAGTAGGCACCAACAATGGGAATTTGTGGAAGCAATCACATTTTCTTTTAAATTGAAATTTTATTTCCAACAATTTTTTTGTTTGAAATATTTGTAACTCATTTGTAAATTGTTATCTTTCATATAAAAATTGTTTAAAAATAAAAATTTAAAGTTACAAAAAAAATAATTTTTTTTTTTTTTGATTTCCAAATTTCTTTGTTGGTGCCTTTTTAAAAAGTTTTTTTTTGTATTTACAAATTCGGTATCAGAAAGGGGTTTAAAAATTTAATTAGAATTTTGTAAATTTTTTCTGTGTACAAAGAGTGTTATTTTTGTTCGGTTTTAAGATGAAATATGATGAATTCGAAATATAATTCACAATTTATTTTAAAAAAAATAGAGATAAAATTTATTTAAAAAAACCCTTTCTTGGAACCAATGGTTGACAATTAATGCATTTTCAAGTGCTACCAAGCACTATCATCAGATTGTCTTTATGGGGTTCTCTCTAGGTTATAATATAAATTTTAGTTTTTGTATTTACCTTAACTCCAAAGTGAAAAATGTTATGAAAGTAAACTCAAATATTTTTACTTAAATATTTTATGTATTACAACGAAAATTACATGTTGTTTTTATGAAGATATAAAAATTTCATACAAAAATGTAATTTCTAAAATATTTCTGTTAAAGTATCAAAAAATTCAATAAATTTACAAATGGCTTGTAAAACAAATTTTCCATACAAAATTCAGTTAGCGTACCTTAAAGTTTAAAATGTAATTTGTTTTATATAGGAATTAAATATTTTTATGAAAATAAAATACAATAAGGTTTTTCACAAGGGGTGTGCTGTTTGTTGTATCGTTGTATCGTCCTAACAAAAAACAGAGTTGCTAAAAACTAAATTGAAAAAATACAACATTTGAGAATAGCACGATACAACATTTTAACATATGTTTAGTGTCCTATGTTTGAGTGTGCTAACAGATAGAAAACTGAATAGAAAATCGTTGTTAAATACAAATAAAATTTTTAACAACTCTGTTTTTTGTTAGGACGATACAACGACACAACAGATAGCACACACCCCTTATGAACGACCTTAATGTTTTGCATTAATGTAAAAATCTTCAAAATAAAAGCCCCCTACGATGAGAATGATTATTACGAACTTATATAAAAAATAAATAATTGCAAAAATTGTTATTCAGAGGAAGCTTAGGTTAAAACAAATTTTCTACTTTTTAAGTAAAAGTAAAATCAAATAGACACACTTAATAATTAACAATAAATAATGATGACGATGTGAGAGCTGTGGTGTAATGGTTAGCGCGTTGAACTGTTACACATGTGGTTGCGGGTTCGATCCATCAATTTGGAAAAATAATTTTTATGATTTTTTTTATCCCTAATACAGTGTCCTCCTTCACTATTCCCATAGCACTTAACCCCACCGAAGTAAAATAATATAACAGGGCTATGAAATAAACAGCCTCAACAAAAGTTCGCCAACTCACCATCAAATTGCGCACAACAACTGTTCTAAAATTCGAGATCTCGAGCAATTATAGTGTTGCCATATTTGAAACCTGTCATCTTTCACCCCCTATCTCTTCTTTATCCCCTTTCCAAATAAAGCAACACGTTAATTAATAGGAAGCATTTAATGAGTGTTGCTTCTCTAAAAAAAATAAAAAATTCGAATATGCGACATTGTTGAAATAAAATAGATGTTTTTTCCTTAAAAGATTTCCAGGTTTAACTTTCAATATTGAAATTTTTACATTGCATATTTTTGCTTTATTCAAAAAACATATATTCCTATAAATTCTACTTTCGAATAACACTGCTCCACAAAAAAAAAGGTGAATGGTATTGCAGTGGTTTTTTTTCCAATTTGCAACCAGTTTGTTCAAATTGGCTCAAGGTTTTGCCCAATTCGCGATTTAACTTTTTTCAATTTTTCAGCCGATTTTTTCAATAAAAAATGTATAATTTAGTAACTATAGCCTCGGAAAGAAAACTCTTTACACAGTTTAAGATTAATTCTGTGCCCTATTTTTTAAACTTATGTGTGTATCAATATCTCAATAACTTTTCTAAATATAGTCGCTTAAAGTTAAGACTTAAAAATTTTTTAAGGTTTAAAAAAAAAAGATTTAAATATAAGTCGAAGTCCGATTATAAATATCAAAGCCAATTTCGAAAGAAAAAGGTCCAAAATTTTAGTGTTGCCAAATAACAGTTTTTAAAAAACGTCTTAAAAAAAAGTTAAAATCCATACCAATTTTTTTTAAAAAGTTTTAAAAATATTGCAAAAGAAATAATTTAAAGTTCTTGCTATTTTTTCATAGAAATATGTATTACCAAAATATAAAAATTTAATTATTGAAAAATATTAACTATTTAAGTGCGTATGACGGGTCAAATTTTCAATTTCAATTACTTATAAAATAATGCTTATTATGAAACCAGCTAATCCTTCAACCAAGTTTTGTCAAAAAATTCCCATGGAATCCATGCTTGGTATGAAATGGGTTAACTAATATTTTCTATAAAACGAAGCCGAGTAATGCGTTTAATGATGCTTAGCGAATCGATGGAAGTACATATAAGTTTTTTTATTAAAAGAAAAAACTGAAAAAAATTGGCCGAATTTCAGATAAAAAACACAGAGTTGGGTATGAGATTTTAAAAAATAATAATAATATCGTATGGAACAATAAACTGTTAGTTTGACATGGATAAGATGCACTTTTTCCTTTAGCTGGGCAGCTGACTTAGAAAGCCTCATATATAAATATAGATAATATGTTACTTACCAAGGATATGATTGTTTATAAATTATAAGAAATTGTATTGTAACATTTTCTTGTTTTCATTGGAAGAAAAATAATCTTATCGTAACATACAAATAAATATATATCATTGACACTTTGACATTGGAAACATTAGAAAAAACTAAAAGATATCGAACATCACCATCATCATGCCATGACCGGATTTTAGTACTTTTCAAAATGACACTTAATCATGGCAGTCGCCTGGTGAGTTAAACAAAAATGGATATAATAAAAAAAAAAAAAATAAATGGCAGAAAAACTCACCAAGTATATTACGTGTGACTGAGTGTGTGTATGGTGTGTCTGTAATGTAAACATGAGGATGTCAATGTAAAAGTATGTTCAGGAAAAGGAAATACACAAGTAATCGCATGTGTTTTCGCTTGAAAAGATATCACGCAGTCAAGTTTAACGTGAATGGGTAAGAGAGTCCTACCGAGAAAGGGGGCTGGCTAAGCTGACTGCTACTACTTGAGAAGTATGAAAAAAAAGAAATAAGATTAATGACTTGACAATAGAAATTGTCTACACAGAATGTTAGTGTATAAAGTATCGAAAGAAAACAAAACAGTGCCAAAAAAAATTAGACGAAAAATTGTATTGAACTAAAGCTGCCCACTAGGAAATGATTACATACGTTTTTAAGAATATAATAACTTTAGTACACACAGAGAACAGATTCGTTGTGGTAACCGAATTTGTTGCCAACCGAATTCTGGTAGTTACATATACTATCATATTATTCGGTTGTAGTTCTTATTTTATTTTATTTTCGTATGCCAAATTTTCAGTTATAAAGGGTTCTTCAATAAGAGCGCTACAAAAAAATAAAACAAAAACAGTTGCATTTTCTAATTTTCTCTTATTAACGAAAACTTTTTATTAACACAATTGATATTATATAATTGCTAATAAATTTATGTTATAGTGGTATAATCATGGTACCTCTATTCGAATTCTAACTGATTTATTCTCTGTGTGTATTCGGTTGTCACTATGGTGATTTACTTTCACTGAACTGAAATTATAGAATTAGATTTGTAAAAAATTCCTACTAGGTATGGTGGACAGAAAACTATACATTTTTAGCCTTCGCTGCTTTCTACTTTTTGTTTTGTAACTATCATTAGTCGGAAAATTTACTGCTGTTAAGTGTTATTTGTGCTATATCCGGCTTACTACAGTCGTATAAGGATAAAACATGACTTTAGTTTTCTTTTTTTTCACTCATTGACTGACTTGTTCGTCCCTTGTCCCCCGTTTTTAGCATGAACATTTTGCACATATGAAAAATGTAACAAAATATTTTACATCGTTTATCACTTGATTGTGTTTAGTGATTTTCAAAAAATGTGTTGTAGTTTGTAGTTAACGGTTAGTATAAAGAACCGACAAAACAAAAAAAAATTAATGACCACATTTTAGTTTTAGCAACATTTACAATAAAGAGGGTGCAAAATACCTTCCAAAAAAGCAAAACATACTGTTACACCAAAAAACCAAATGTAATAAATATATTTTTAATGCAAGATGTTTTATGGGGTTTTCCCTTGTATTATGGTAGTAGTGTCTTGGGTAGTAGTGGTAACTAAGTAGTGCTCATATAGAGAGTATACAAAGTCAAATGTCCATTTTATAAATGTTTGCTATCTAAATGGTCCATAAATTTTACAAATTGCTAAAACAAGAAAACAAAAAAAGTGAAACGAACTTATAAAGTAATAAATTGATCACAAGTTATATCAATTACGTTGTGAAAGATAAATCTATTTGTATTAAGTTAAAATGTTTTCATTTAATCATGTAAAAAGATTTCGGAAAATGTTAATTTATTGCTCCCAATAAGAACTTATTTTTACCCTTTTACGTTCTTTTGAAAATTTACAACAGCCATTAGGTTTTTCGGCTTTTATAAACGATCTTATAAAAAAATAAGGTGTCTATAACCATAGAGAAATGTAAATATTAAAAAATACACAAAAAATTGTAGTATAAATATTTTGTGAAAAAGTTTTTCCTTTCTTCAGAAGTTGTTTGGGAAAAACTCCACATTTTGCTTATGGCTTAAGTGGAAAAGTTGTAGATAGATGTAAAAATTATTTTTGTAAATTTTCAACCAAATGCGAATTAAGTTATAAATCTGCAATTTTGGAACGAATTGAGTTTTTTTAATCGAAATTTTCTTCACGCAAATGTTTCTTCATTCAAAACAAAAAATTCGGTTCGGCCAAAATTAGGCCTCGATAGCGAATTCGTAAATTGGATTTATCCAAGAACAATATGCTATACAGAAAAAATTATTAACCTAAAATATCGAATTAAACATATGATAAAAATAAAAACAGTTTTTAATCAAGTATTTAATTGAATCAATTAATATTTTAATTGTTTTAATTAATCGTATACAATTTTTAGTAACTAATAGTATCACTTGAGTGGTAGGTGCAAAATCAATTAAAATTTTAATTAATATAATGAATTTCGTAATTAAGACTTGTTTTTAGTTTTTGCTGTTTACGGAGACCAGAAATTTTGTCCGATCGATATATTTTATCTTAGCTCGTTTATAAGAGAGAATGAAGATATATTTCACGTGATAAAGCTTCGAATTCGGAAAAAAAATTGTTCACAGGGTAATATAAATGTTTTCCTTTGTACACTGTTGGAAAGGTTTAAAATAGACTATTCAGCTCCATATATGCGAGTTGTATTTACATAATTTTCGGTCGAATATAAGTGGTATAAATATTAACACGATCGGTATTATAAATATTAAGAGAGTGGTATAAATATTAACAAAGTAAAATATTTTTTACAAGGGTTTAGGAAACCTATACTTGGTGGCTAAATGAAATGAAAAGAATGAGTCATGCTTTACCACTTTTTTTCAACAACCAGTCGGCTGTAGAAATCGAACCCATGCATTCACTGATGAAGCATGTCAATAAAAAAAGGCAAATCCTAGATCTAGACTGATTGGCAAATTAACAATGTGTTTATAACTTTTGAAAAAATGGATATTCTTCTTCTTAGCCTCAAACCTACTAAATTAAAATGAATAAAAATGCATATTAATTACAATATTAATTGCAGTTGGTCTATATGACGCGTTTGAAAAAACAACACTTCCCATGTGAAAATCGAAATATGTATATATGAACATACATGATCATACATTGACTAGTATATGATCATGCATAGGCATACATGATCATATACGTCAATGCATAGTTCAATGTATGACCATACATTATCTCATATATTTCCATATATCTTCGGATGGGAAATTTGAGGGTATATGACCGTACATGTTCATATATGATCATATATGCTCACATATGATTTATGTATGCTCATATATGATCATATATGGCCATATACCTCCATATACCCCCAAATTTCGGATCCGAAGATATATGGAAATATATGAGATAATGTATGGTCATACATTGAACTGTGCATGTACGTATATAATCATGTATGCCTATGCATGATCATATACTAGTCAATGTATGTTAATGTACGTATTTCGATTTTTACATGGGTTTATTAAATATTTTTTGTTTATAGTAATCACAAAATACTGTATTTTCCATTTCTAAAGCACTACATTTTTTGTATTATCGGAGCTTTGCCAACGTCGGCACATAGAGTCGTATAATCGTGTTATCATTTCAAAATTAATGAATATAAAAAAGTCTTGTGACAGTTCAGCTGGTACATAAATTGCCTGCTGTGTTGATCTTTTTATTACTTGTCATACATTTATTGCTAATCTATGTTTTTCTTCTTTTTTCATTATATGTGTTTGTCCCAAAATTTTGTTACCTTTTCCAAGTCCAACACCCTTACAAACATGTGTTTTTAATGATTTCTTTATAATATCACAAACAATAAGTCACACTCTTAACTTTTAACTCTAATGATAATTTCATGGTGGTCAAACAATCCTTATTGTTTTTAACAATCATCCTATTTTTGTACAAAACCATTTATTGCAATTGTTATTTAGTAAAATTTATGTCCTTTTAGTGTCAAACTCTCCCTCATCTATTGTTTAGTGTTATTTAGTTACAAGATTTGTTTGCCTTTGTTCCTGTGGCTATGAAGAATCTGTGTGTTTGTGTGTGATAGAGTTTATTAACTAATTCACCTTGCACACCCCTGCTGTTTAACTAACATTTCATGATAATTTTATTAACATCTTAACTTAAGATATTTTTCTAAGTTTTAAAAGGTCTAGCTATGATTTCGTTTAGTGTGGAGTTGGGTAACTGACATGTTAAGTGAAAATTTATAGTATGCTAGGGATTAGAGGTTAAATCGTAAACTGTGTAGTTTATTTACAAATTGGAAGCCATTTTTATAAGGATGTATATAAGAGTATAGTATACACTTAGGTATACAACATGAGGCGCGTCATAGTTTCATTACATGCACAGGAAACACACCAAAAAACGCTAGCTTTAGGGGACTCTGGGCGACTTGTGAAAACTGGGCAGAGGTAGATCCTGAAGAATAAACAAAAATGGTGAGTTTTACAATAACAAGGAATTAACGATTCTGGGCCTAAATAACATAAATATGGCAGGAATCCCGGCAGTTTTTAAGAAAAACCAAATGTGAATTGATAAATTTTAATACTTTACATACACACATACACTCACAATATTTGATCGTTAAAAACAACCTAAAATACATATCAAATTAATTGAAAACCCAATTAAAAAAAGGACTACTGATTTTTCATTATATTCAAACCAATTTGCTATTTATTTTCAAACATTGTTTAAACAATCCATAAAAGAAATAAAAATAAATGAAAAGTCTGTTAAAACAATCATCAATTTTTAACTGACAAAACGTAAAAAAAAAAACGATTTTTTGGTTTGTTTTTTCATATTCGAAAGTTTTTTTTTTGTTTCAATTTTCAAAACACTGCGCACATAACACACACGCTCTTTGTTTATTTAATTTCTCTTTAATTTAATTTTCTTTCGTTTTAAATTCAAAGCAATTTTGTTTTGTTCCAACACCAGACACGATTCGAACCAACGACCTTTGGTTTAGAAGTTCATCGCCTTACCCCTTGAGCCAAACTATATTGATACAAATAGTTTCATAAACATTTTTTTATAATTCAAATTGTTTTTATTTTATTTGAATCCATCTTTTTAAATTTCAAATTACCCATCACACATAAATATAATAGTTAAGAGCAATGCCCTAAATGTAACAACGAACATGCTGCTCTTTTCAAATTTTTGGTATATAAATTTAATGCTTAATGCAGAAAGGCCCTAACTGGAATTAATATTCCATTAGAGGAAATTGAAATGTGAAAAACTTAGATTATACTTTTTATTTTATTGTTTTTGTATTAATATAAAGTTTCATTCTGAGAAACAATATTTCCACCGCTTTTATATTTTATCTTTATCTTAAGAATAAAGATACACTGAGAGAATTATCTGCATGATATTAATGAATTTTTGCATAAAATCGATAAAGTTTCACGGGAACTCGTCCATTGATACTTTTCATTGAATTAATGGAATTTTTCATAATATATTATCAAAAATTTCATTTTATTTGCTTAAAGTTTCATACGCTCCATGAAAAAGTTTCACTAAAACTATATTCATAAAATATACGAAGCTTCTTCATCGAATTTCACAAATTTTTCATTTATATTGTGAAGAAAACTTAAACAGTTTACTGAAAAATTTCACTAAAACTCGTCCAGCAAAATTCTCTCTGTGTAGCGTCTTTCTTTATTAAGCCATCGATATTAAACTTTGGAGCAAAATTGCACAAAAATATTTTTATCATAAAATTATTTAAGATTTTAAAATCATTCTGTTTGACGACAATTATCTTAAAAGTGACAATACTCTCTGAATTAGATGAAAATAAGATTAGTCGACTGACTAGAAATACCAATTTACATAAATCAAAGTCCCTAGAATTTTGTGTTTAACTGCAGTTATAAAATTAAATTTTAATTAAGAATAACTTGCGTTATATTTACTTTTTTTGATTTTTTAAGTTAAATTTTCATTTGAATAAAATTTATAGCCCTGTATTTATTTAATTTCTGACATGCATAAAACTTTTTGAGAATAAAAAAAAAATCATAAAATATAAAATCTTTCGTTTTTACTTCCACACAAAATTAAAAATAAAAACTCTGTAAAAAAATTCCCCTCAAAGGGCATTATAAAAAAGCTTGTTTTTAGATTTTATTTTAGTATTTTATATTTTTACCCCTAAATTCATAAACGCTTTGTAAAATTATAGGAGGTTTATTGAACAAATTTTGTATGAAAATGACGTTTTGTAAACCTGCTATAACTTTACAAAGCATTTATGAATTGAGGGGTTAGTTTTTATAACGATTTGTATGGTGAACATTTGTGTGGTAAATATTTTAGTCGTATATGCCGACCCTATTGCTATCAGCTGACATCATCGAGATTTCTCCACATTTTTACAACCCGGCAACCCCCTGATTATCAAATCAATTTAAACATTTTTACTAACAATTCAAATAAATTTGGCAATCAATTTCGATAATTTCGTTATCGTAAACACTGATTGAATTCATGTTATTTAATATTCAACTATTTTAAGTTAAAACAAACAAAAGAATTTAGATATAAAACGAAGTTCAGTTTTTCTAGTCGTGCGATAGATTCAAATTATTTTTATAAATTCAAATTGTGTGTTGGGTACATTTGTTTGTTTAAATTTCTTTTTGTTGTATAAATAAATATTTCAAAATATTTTAAATTCAAATTTAATTTATACAATTTTCAAATCGGTTGTGGTGTAGATGTCTGGAAATTCAGGCATTGACAAAATTTAAATTTTTGAGGGTGGTGGTTCAAATTAAACACGTGCACAGATAGAACTGCTTGTACAAGTTTCGGTATGTACTGATTTGAATACGTATTGATAAGTAGTTTAGTGTTTCTGGTATAGTTGATATTGTTATTCTTTCTAGTAGATTGTGTGTAAATGAATAAAGAGAGAATGAGCGTAATATATTTGTTTTACTATAGTATGTTCAAACAAATAAAACAGATCATGAAGATTGTACAATAGATACTTATTGTACGCTGCCAATAAATATATTGTGAAAATTTCGACCAAATCAACCCCATGTCTTCCTTCGACCTCTTTTTCACTAATTTTATTTAAATTAAATACAATTTTTTTGCTTTAATTGAATTTTATTAATTTTTAAATACAAATTTCACAACAAATTTAATCTTTGGTCACTTGATATTTGTTTCCACAACAATTACTTGAAAATATTTGTGGTACAATAAGTATTTGAGAACAAGAAACAAATAAATGCTTCACTCAATACAAAACAAGAAATAACTGGTATTGTGTTTATGAATAAAGTGAGTGCGTTGAAACAAAACATAACAATATCAGTTACACTTCTTCTCTTATTTATACCAATAGTAACAGTTATGTATATGGTATATTTGTTTTGGAAATACTTTAAGATATACAAGTGCACGTCTTTAGTTCAAATCTCATCCCAAAAAAAAAATTTTTTTTTATTTTTTCTATAACTATGTATACACTTAAAATACTTTATCGTTAAAAACCACCTAAAATACATATTAAATTATTTGATAAAATATTTGAATTTTTTGTTTTAAAACAGAAAACAACGAAATTATTTAAATTATTTTTTCTAAAAATAGAAATCTAAAAATAGATTATTTGGCTGAAAATATCAACTCCTACAGACGATAAATATTTCTTGTAGTTTGTTTTTTATTGCCGAATATAAAAAGTTAAACAATATGTTTCAATGTATTTTAATTGATTCTTCAATTGAAAACAAACTTTACCTATTACTTTTCAAATAAACCTCAATCCGTTATGGAAAATATATTGTGAGTGTATATATGAAGCCATTGAGAGAAATATGTGTGCAGAGTAAAAAACAAAAACCAAAGAAAATTTCAAAGAATTTAGTAAACATTGATTTTTACCGACTGTTACATTTAATTTTAACTGAATATTCATTTATTATTACTGATTTTTCAGTTATGTTAGCAACATTTATAAATAACAAAACTTATCTAGTTAAAATGAAACATAAGTATATCTGTTTGAAGTTATTTTATTTTAATTGTTTTGAGTTAAGTTCTCATTACAAATTAATTCTAATTATGTTATTATATGATATTAATAACTAATTTATTATACCCTTAAACGGAAAGCTTACTTAATTTGTTTCAAAAGTGTTGCAGATAGTAAACGTACCACAAAGACCGATAGTTCATGAAATTCATATGAGAATTAAAATAGCCATAAATTATTAATGTAGCTCAAAAAATAAGGAAAATCTGATAAAAAATATTATAAAAATACATTACACACAGACTGGCAAACGGACGTACATACATATAAAACACGATATAATAAACACTATTAATAATTTCCACATCAACAAATTTCAAAAGTAATAAAAAAGAAACAATTTTTTGCGACAAAGAAAAATCTACGGAAAAATGCTGTGCTTACGTTAAATACATACATATGAAAAATGTTAAAACATAAATCACTTAAGCGCCTTATGTGTTACACACACACAGACTAATATTATAAATGCAATCATTCCGACAGCCAAATAATAATATAAATGTTACATTGAAAAACGACGAGGAAGAAGAAGAAAAAGGAAAAAATAATAATATATCAACAATGATTGTAAGTTGAACAAATTTTATTGTTGTAGCAAAAAAAAAAAACTGAAACCTTAACTAACGACCAATATCCTTAATATAATAAAAACAACAAACCAATAACAGCAACATTTATACTCTTCCACACACACACACTGATTGTTAGTAAATATCCCAAGAAATATAGTATATAACACAACTCCTTATAATATATAATCCTGCTTAGTTTAAGTGTATAATCTATGACCGACAAAGACGTGTCAAATGTTAAGACATTACAAACCACTATAGAAAAATGATACAGAAATAGACGAAGGGAAATCAGAAAAGGACTTAACAAACGAAGAGGGGAATTTTTAGAATGAAAACTAAAAGTACTAGCCATGTATATCTCCCTAGCTGCTATACACTCGGATGATCCCAATAGAAACAAGGACTAAATGTTAAAAATGTGTAATATTGTATATACAAAGAATACATAAATCAAATAGAAATCACCCAAAAAATAAAAAATAAATGGTACTAACAACATTTCCATCAATCTATTGTATTGATTTTTTTTACTGGTTTTTCTTTGTCCATTTCTTTTATTTCTAATGATATTGTTTGTCTTCCTACTTAGACACATTTAACACCACAAACATTAGAGAGTGAAGGTTTTTTTCTTCTGGCTGGTAGTTATTTTTTTATAAAAAGGTCCTTTTTTATGTTGTAACATGACAGCAGAGTGTACGTTTTGTAAGATGACTAGGGGTGACATTAACTCGACAGGATAACAAATCTGTTAAAATGTGACAAACGATTTTGTAACTTGCCATGAGTTGACAGCAATCGTAATATGAAACAAACAGCCTGATAAATTTATATTTTTTTTATTAAAAACTTAAGGAGGCTGTTTATAAGATACACACGCACAAAACGCGTGCTTGTAAGGAATGAAAATTTTATAAATAAAATTGTACAATATTTATTATAAAATCAGACTTGTACATTCACAAGACCATTTAAAGTTGTCTGTGAAATGAAATCCTTTTAAAGGAGAAGTCGGATTAACTGCTTAAACAAGCACTAAACAAGTAGATTTAGCCCTATTTTAATCTATTTCATTAAAATTTAATCCAAATTTAGTCTGCTTACTATTCCTAAAGAACTCTGTGTTCATACTACTACCCAGTGTAAAAAATCATTACCGGATATATGGTTATGTAACTACAAACCTGTTAATAATAACTAGTTACTTTTCTTAACGATATGGGCAGTGGTTTGGGAAAATCTTTCGGCACAAGAACTACTCAGAATTAAAATCGAAAATATTTTTAAAATTAAATCAACAGGCACACTTGCAAAAATTTTGTTGTCCCAACCGAATTTGGTTCCAACCGATAATTCGGTTGTCACAACCCTGTTTATGTTGTTCCAACTGAAATAGGGGTGTGGCAACCGAAATTGGGTTGTGAAAACCGAAATATGATTGAATCAAGCGAATTTTTAGTTGCAGCAACCGAACAATTCGGTTGGGACAACAAATTTTTTTTGTAAGTGCACAAAATATTATAGTGAGATTTTACAGGCATTTAGATCACGGCTCTGGTAAATATTGAGTCTAAAATTAGATTTTCAAAAAACTAAATTATACAAAAAAAATTTTTTTTTATTTTAAATTTGTCCTTTTTCTTAATTTGCTCGTGCCGAGAATCGAACCCAGAACTCCAGATTGCCAATCGGTAGCCCTACCATCTGAGCTATCTCAACAAGTTATATTTTGTAGATAAAAACATAATTAACCTACTGCGCACAAGTATGCTTATTCACCAAACTACAAAAAATCAACAAATATATGGTTACTTATATACTTAACAGTTTTGAAAAAATATTGAGTCTAAAAATAGATTTAAAAAGCATACGAAAAATCTAAAAATATGTCATTATCTGTAATAACAAAAAACACTGAATCTAAAAATAAATTAAAAAAATTAAATTTTTTTTGAAAAATAAATTTTTTAAAAAAATATTTTTTTTAAAAAAATATTTTTTTATTGTACAATAAAATTTTTTTGACAAAACTAGCTGAACCAGGCACAGAGCTACAGGGGGCGAGAATTAACTTCATCGCGTGTGAAAAACTTTTGTGCGGCTTGTAACTTCTTTTAATACTGACCGATTTTAAAGATCTTCAGAGTTTTCACTATGTAAAAACACAAAATTAACATTTCCACCAAAAAATTTTACAAATACAATAATAAAGAGATTTTTTCAGCAAAATTAACGATTTTTTGGTTAAAATTTGAAGTTTTGAATTCAGATCTTTTTTATGACTTAATGGAATAACATATTTTTAAGGTGTTTTCAATATATTTTCTTGAAACTTTGTCAGAAATTTAATGGTGTACTTTAAATTAAAACCGAACACGCATTAAAAAAAGTTAGAAGCAAAAACCCAAAAAGAGTCGAGGAAAAAATGAAAAATTTTTCATTTTTGATGTAGAATATCTTTTAAACTATAAGAGATACAAAACACTTATTGGTACTTTTTTCTTGTCTTTTCTAGCAGAATCTAGAAATCTGAAATCTTTGAAATCGGCTAATATTTAAGCAAGTTACAAGCGGCACAATATTTCTTTCACCCTACACAGAAAAAGCTGTAGGCACCAACAATGGAATTTGTAAAAAAAACATATTTTCAATTTAATTAATTAAAATATTCGAGCTCAAGGCCAGTTGTTATTATAAAAATTAATTTATTTCTCACTATTTCGAAATTCATTGAATTTCATCCTCAGGAGAATTGTATTTAATGTTTACATAAAAACACACAGCTTAGAACGATCGTTGTTTGTTGATCATCACTTGTTATTGCACTTTTTTCTTTTAAATTAAAATTTTATTCCCAACATTATTTTTTTTTAAATCTTTGTAACTCGTTTGTAAATTATTATTTTTCATATAAAAATTGTTTAAAAATAAAAATTCAAATATTTAGTAAGAATATTCTTCTAAATATATGAAAATATGATAAAAATTCAAAGTTACCAAAAAAAAATTTTTTTTGGATTTACAAATTCTATTGTTTGGGACTTTTTAAAAAGTTTTTTTTTTTGTATTTACAAGAACGTTATGAGAAAGATGTTTAAAAAATTAATTAGAATTTTATAAATTCTTTCTCTGTAGGTCGTTAATTTTCGTCACCTTTAGCTGCGTCCCTGGTTCAACTACAGACATATTAAGACATGACTCTGAAAACTTGATGCTCCTCCACAATCATTTAAATTTTCCGAGAAATACATTCAGTACTTTAGAAGTTCCATACTTGTTACCACTTTTTTTTATTTTACACCACTCTGCGGCCAACATTGCCATAATGTTGGAAATACCAGAAAATATACGGTCAACTAAATCAAAAAAAAATATTTTTTTTTTGGGAAAATATTCATTTAGGAAAAATATTAATGTTAAATGCCCCCAGACTTCCAGACAATCTCTCTACATACTAAGCTAAGGAGACTTGTAATACAAGTTAGTTTAAATCATAAATGAATGATTGGTATAACGTCAGTTGGAACTCACTTACTAACGTTGGCATAACATCAGGAAAACCAAAATATATGTAGATGGTCAGAAAAGGTTTAAGAAAAGATATTATTGTAAAAAAAATTTAATTTATTTAAAAAAAAAATCTATTTTGTAAAAACAAAAATTAAGAAAACGAGTAATAAAGTTAAAGGCGGGCATGCCGAATATACAATAACCTACACCAGTCTGGTTAAAAGCCAACTCATGTTTGGATCCGAAATTCTAATGGGTTAAAATGGGACTTGTGTCAAAATTTTCTATAAAATGATAGAAAAGAAAATCGGAAATATAGCCCATATGGGCAATAGGTCCAAATATGGACCGATCCTATCTAGAATCAATAGGCTTTGGCCTTGTTACCATGTGAGTTAGCGAACAAAATTTAATTGAAATATCTTCGTATTTGAGACCTGCTGCGTGTAACTAAGCCAATTTTTCGGGGCCCCTTACATGGGCACTAGGTCTAAACAGTGACCAATTTTAACCAAAATCAATAGGCTTCGTCCTTGGGCCGACGTAAGTAGGTGCACCAAATTTCATCGAAATCTCTTAATATTTTCAACCTGTAGAGTGCGCACAAAAATGCATGGACAGACAGACGGGCATCGTTAAATCGAAATAAAAATTGATTCTGAGTTGATCGGTATACTATAAGGTGGGTCTGGGTCCAATATTTTTTGGTGTTACAAACATCAGCACAAACTTATTATATCCTCTCCACGTAGTGGTGTAGGGTATAAAAACAAAAATTTGATGTCCGTGCACGGAATTGAACACGAGATTTTTTGCATATAAACTTTATTTTGCTGTAGATTTTTAGCTAATCTGAAGATTATTATACAATGAGTGTTATTTTTGTTCGGTTTAAGATCAAATATGACAAATTACAAATAGAATTCCCAATTTATTTTACAACAAATAGAGAAAAAACTTATAAAAAAAACTTTCCTTGAACCATTGGTTGATAATTAATGCATTTTCAAGTGCAAACAAGCACTTTCATCAGATTGTCTTTATGGGGTTCTCTCCAGGTTATAATGTAGATTTTAGTTTTTGTATATATTTTAACTTCAAAGTGAAAAACATTTCTCTAAATATTTTGAAAATGCATTAATTGTCAACCTTTGGTTCTAGAAAAGTTTTTTTTTTCATAAGTTTTTTCTCTATTTGTTGTAAAATAAATTGTGAATTCTATTTTTACAACGTATTCGGATTTTTTTACTTAAAAAGATTTATTAAAATGTATTTATTTTGAACAGTTTCCCAAAATTATATTTGAATCTACTGAATAGATTTGCGAGTTTGACTCCTTGATCTATTTCCTAAAGTGGCTAATTTGAATATAATTTTCAGGGGTATGGCATCACCAAAAACAAAAGTTATAACGACATCGTTCTCACTAGATGGCACTTTGTTCAAAAAATTGACAATTTTCTTTTTTTATTTAAATTGAAATAATAACAAACAAAAAAGCAAAACAAAAAAAGGAATTCTCAAACTTAATTATTTGAACATATTTTGCGCTTGATTTTTTCTTATTTTGCGCAGTTTTCAGCAATTTATGAGTTTTTAAATATAGGCTCAGCTGATACTAAAGTAATACTAAATAGTTGCTCAGGTGATACTAAATATCAGCGCCCACTACCGGTGAGTAGTGTAAGTTTTGATTTCCTATCTCTATAATTAATAGTCTCTGATAATTTTAATGTGTTCCAATTTTTTTTATAAAGTTTAGAACTGAAATGTTACAAAAAAAACAATTCTCGATATATCTGCGGCACCCTTAAAATACCCTTGGACAGACTTTAATCTGAAATTCTACAATTACTATTAGTCCTTTGACTATCAATCCAGAACCGCTGCAGGTTTTCTAGCGAAACTTTTTGAGGACATGGACTTATGACTGAGTATTATTGTTATGCAATTTTTGGATATTTTAATGGATATTTGGTACACTGACTCATATGGGCCCAAGCACAAAGTCTATTGATTTTAGATAGGATCGGTCCATATTTATATATTTCCGATTTTCTCTTAAAGATACCTAACGCTAGGTAAAATAAAAATTTCTTACCGTTTTTCTAATAGCTTTATAATTTTTTACCATTTAGCGCAAGTCAATTTCAACTCATTCGAATTTCGGATCCAAACATTAGTTGGCTGGTGTAGAATATCATAGTCGTTAAGATTAACAAACTAAAAACTAAAAAATAATCTTAAAATTTTAATTTTCGATGTCGAGCTCACCTTGTAATGCTCTATCACAAAGCAATATCTCTTTAGTGTCGATCAAAATAGATTAGTTATAATCGTCTCACAAGGTTTTCTAAAACAAAAAAAAGGAAAAATGGGACATATGTATATCAACCATTTATAACCGAAGGGTTTACTATTTCGAAATACTTCTCCATATTATTGATTTTGAAATTATTTTTCCCTGGGTCAGGAATAAAAAAAGAAAGAATGGCCCTCAACTCGGAAAACCGATTTGACACAACTTTTTTAATTCGGGTTTAGCAAACGAATATACTTTTAAAATATTTTAATTAAAAATTGTACAAAAAAAGATGTTGGTCGTTTTTGAATGGCATAATGTAGGAGGGCTTTCGGTAGTTTTCGAAATAAACTGCAATTTTTTTTTATTGAAAACATTAAGAAGTTCTCTTTTCTTCTTTGGACAATGCTTTAGTGACAGTTTAAAAATTTGTTTGTACCATATGCAAAATGATTCACATTTTGTTTTTCCAATGGTTTAAAATAACGATGGGCTATGTCATTTTTGGGTTATCATTTAGTTCGTTCTCAAATGTAGGTATGCTCTGCCAGTACTTCTACCACTTTGGCCTTAGTATTGATTTGTCTGAGTTATATTTATTTTTCGAGCTTAGAATACATTTTTTTTCATTCAATAAACTTAAGTTTGTTTTTTGTCATTATTTACATACCGAACAGGCAACTCTTTAATAATACAAAGTTTTCTTATGCGGCTGTCAGAATTTGGGCGATATTTCTTGAAATGATATATAAGCTTTATTTCATGTTTAAATCATTATTAAATTGTACAAATGAACATTATTATAAAACCTATACCAAAATAAACTGAAAAAGGACATGACATTTCAAATAAAAAAATTTGACAAGGGATAGCATAAGGCCAACATCATCTATCCAATTACACACTCGCACACAAACTCACACACACACAATAAATACGGACACAATATATACGGACATAATAAATACCATATGTCCATTACAAAATAAAAAGTAATGAATGACTTTGATTTTTTTCATATGATAGTTATTTTTTTATGGCCGATAAATTATTATTCTTTAGTAACAATTTTAGCAAATTTGTTTTATTGATTTAGCAAATGTGTGTTTGACTTTATGTATAGAAAAATTTGCCAATAATTTATGAGTATTTTATGGTTATTTTAGGGGCGTTTATAAAAGTTTCACTAAAACGAGTGAAAGCAAAAAAAGTCATACTTTATGACAATGCAGTTTTTTTGTTCTATTTTGCAATTAAATTGATTTATTGACAAAATTTTAACAAAAAAGATGGGTCTCTATACAAATTTTAGGATCTATTATAAAGATTAACTACACTGCTTTTTTCTGCAATAATAAATAAATATTTATAATTTATTGTTATCAGGCGTGTTAACATTTTTAGGGTAATAAAAATAAATATTTTCTAAATATAAAAGTCTTTATTTATGACATTTTCTTGTCTGAAATTGTGTTTATAAACGTTTATATTTAAAATAATTTTAAATCCTTTTTTTTTTTGTTCAACATTAATTTACGATTATTTTTGAAATCTTTATACATAATAGTCTCATGCTATATGTTTGGGGAAGAGAAACTACCGTGACAACATATATTTTTCACGCTTTTCTACAAAATGCAGTCTTGCATCTCATAAATTTGTCTTTTTCTTTTCCATATAAGTTTTTGAGAATGTTTTGTAAGAATGTGGGTATTTTTTTCTTTCAATCTGTAACAAATCGCGGTGTCTCCTTAATATTACAGAACATTGAAAATTATGACAATTTAGTGAAACAAAAAATTATTCTTGGTCTTAACGTTAAGATTTGTGTTATGATGTTATTGTTACAGATAGATACGTAGATATATATTGTTAATTTCTTTGTTAAAGCGTGAAAATGTTTTGTTTTGAAATCTGTTTTAAGTAAGTGTAAAATATTTATGTATTTTTATTTCGTTAAGTGTCATATATATTAGACTAAATGTCAAATTTTGTTTGTAGAATTTTTTAATAAAATATTATGAACACAGCTGTGTTTTTTGAGTGTAAAAAAAATTAATTTCTTTGAAATTTTAAAATAATTATTCTAAACTAATATATTTGGCTTTGTTTTTTTTTTATTTGAACAAGATCTTCAAGAAAATACTTTACTTAAAGATTTTTAAGTAAATATCCAGATATTTATGGGTGAAATCAAAAAATGTGATAAATTTTTGGACGAAATTTGTGAGAAGCAAAAAGTGTTAATATTTCGGTTTTTTCTTAATGGAATCAGTAAGTTTAGTCATTATAAACCTAATTGCAAAAAATCTCTTCTACAAGTTGTCGCAATAACTTTTTTTGCACAATTTTAATTTTTTTTGTTGTAACGGAGTTTACATTTCTGCAAACAAAAGATATAACAAAAAAAATTGGGTACGAATTTTCTTCAATTTATTAGTTTTTTGTATTTGGGTTTTCAACTTGCTTTCCAATGATATATAATTTGTGTTTATCAAATTGGCGGTTTCGCGAATAAAAACACAATTCATTCCGCGAAAAAAATGTTTTATTTTTTTTTTAATTTTGTATTTTTGGTCCTCTTAAATGCTTTTCAAAAATATAAAATTTTTTAAAATCCAAACAGGGGTTGCGCAGTTACAAAATTATATATTAAAAACATAACATTTCACGATCAAAAAATTCTTAAATTGTGTGAAACAAATTTAATTTGTCAAACTAATGTCAGTAACGACTCGAAATATCGATTCAAAACCAATGAAATGCAAAATCAATCGTTTTTCGCTCCAGCAGCTTAGGGTACAAAACTGATAACTTTTTTTTGATTTGACGCAAAATTATTAGTTGAATCGTCTTTTGATTCATAAATATTAGTTGAATCACCTCTGTTTATGGTTATTTTAAAATATTTTAAACATTTATAAACATTTATTTTAATGAAACCTGATGCAAACAATTGTGGTTACGGAGTTTACAGTTACGGAGTTTACATTTGGTTACTTTTTTCGTTTTCTTTCAGAAACGCTTTGTCAGAATTTTTTTTCCGAAACAAAATCGCATGATGCCTACAAGGTGAATCCAAATATGACATTGTTTATCTTACTCGTTAGATAGTTTGGTGTAAAAATTAGGAACGGGGTTTACAACATTTTTTCAAATCTTATTAAAGACATCCTTTTTCATCTCGGGAATGTTACATGCTGCGGAAAAGCTTCAAGTCTGTTATACTGGATGATTACTTACAGTCCAACGATCATTTGAGTATAAATAACATTATACTTTTCGCAATATAAATAATAGATAACTCCAAAATTCTGGTATATGCATTTTTATCAAAAATTATGACGAAAAATCGTTATAGAGTTGAAGTCGTGATAGCTAAGATATACGAAAAACTTTGTAAAATATATTTATTTTTTTTTTAAAACGGCACTTTTCCTCTTCATAAAAATTCTTACAGTTAGTGTTTAGCTTTATTGGTTATTAAAATATAATCTATTAAAGTTAAAAAATCTTATGAGTTACTTGTTACGGAGTTTACATTTGGCCTATAAAATTGGTCACAAATTTTATGTATTAATCAAAAATTGGTCAGATTGTTATAAATTTTGTAAAACAGGTGACAATGCGCTGATATATATCGAAATATGTAACTCAAATGTAATCCATGCATTAGAAATTAGGTGGTTACACGGTTTTTATCACATTTTTTGATATCACCCTTATACATTTCGACTATAAATTACTATTTCCTTGAAACAATTTAAGTAAAAAATATGTATATATTTACCTGAAAGTCCAAATAAATAAAAATACTTTTTTCTTTAATTGAATAGTTTTCAAATATTTTCAATAGGGGTTTTCATATAAACTCGTATTCTACTCGTAAACCGTGTAAACCTGGTATGTTTGTGAGTTTAATGTTAAACTCCGTACATAAAGAATATGGTTTGTATTTATACAAGGTTTACAAAGAATTTACGAGTATATATGAAAACCCCTAATATTTTTTATAATACTTAAAGTTCTCACGTATAAGTAAAAATTATTTTTAGTTGAAAAGTTTAAATAAGTATATGGAAGTATTTTCAAAAATATTTTAGTTGCGAGATTTTTTCAAATATTAATGCTTGACATATTTTGTTTGCAAATAAAATTATTGGCAAGAAATTTTAAGTATATCATTTTTTGATGTTTGATGCCCAAAACAAAATTTCATTCGATAAATGGTGGATCATACATGAAACTAATTAATTATTTGGATAAATTAATTGACGATTTCATTAGCATTAAATTGAAACTAATGCTAATGAAATTTTTTGCACTATCATTATTTCGACTAATGCTAATACTTTGAAATACATCGATTTAATTACTAGTGCCAACTGTATGGTACACACAGGAAAAAAACATTGCCAACCGAATTTCTAAGTCTATTTTGGTTGCTACAACCAATAAATTCGGTTGGTGAAACCATATTGGAATGTGATTCCTAAATATCTTGGGTATTGCAACTAAAATTCAGTTGTATAAACTGAATTTTGTTGTGATAACCAACATTCAGTTGCACCAACCTATTTTATTAGATGTAACCGAATTTCAGTTGGCAAATGGCATATTTTTTCTCTGTGTGTAACTATATTACGATTAATAGCTGTGTTTGTGCGGAAAGCAATCGACGTTGGCTTACGTCATTCCCATACAAATTTAACATTAATAACGTTAAGAGTTAACACTAAACGTTGGCTAATGTCAAATTTATATTGGAATGACATAAGCCACCGTTGATAGTTTGCCGCACAAACACAGCTACTAATGCCTCAATTACACAGTGCAACATTTTTGAAGTCATCGAGTGCAAACTCCTACTCGTGTGGAATTTCTCGCAGTACTTATCGAAACTAACATAACCACACTTGGGTTTTGCTAGTTTAGCTGCTAAAACTTGATTTGTCTCACGGCTATATCTTGGAAACCAATTGGAATTTGGTTTTCCTGTATTCGGCACAATTGTGGCTATAGGCTAGAAGAAAAAAAGTGTAAAACAAACTAACCGGAAAAAAATGCATGTAGTGCCTCAAAATTGCTAAAATGTCGAAAAATTGTTTTTTCTATCTTTTTTACAAATTTTGGCCCAGAGCTGCTGGGAAATTCCGTAAAGTAAACTTCAGAAAAAATATTCCTTATAATATAATTCATATTTCTTCAGATTTCTTCAGAATGTGCTATCAGGATCTGTTGATGGTGGTGATTCAGATCATGGAGCTGAACCACCAACGAAAAACCTAAGGCATAAACTTCACAGGCTTCATCGAGAGCATTTGCTAAATTTTTCATACATTTCTCTAATTTTTGATATAAGATACAGCTGGGAAATATCAAAAAAGCATTTTCTAGTATTGTAATTAATACCATGACAATATGTCATCTAATACGGAAGTAGTCGTTGTCATATAAAAAAGATCGAGTGGAATATGGTACCAAATAATTAAGATAAAAGAAAATTAGAATCCCAAGTAAAAAAGTTTTGATATAGTCATATATTATCATATAAAATTTTGTATAATTATATATTGGAACCTATATACCAAGATTACATATGCCCAGAGCTTCGAAAAGCTTATTTCAATTTAAGCTTAATTCACTAAAAATTAAATTCAGATTTTAAAAAGATTCATGTACCATTCCCTTAAACCATTCATAAAGAATTCATTCATAAGCTTCATTCCCAAAGCTTTAATATGAATTGAATGAATTCCTAAATTGAATCATTCAAATCGCATGTTCATTCACCATTTTACTAATTGAATGAAGAAATTTTATTACCATTCACTTAGTGCAGTGTAGTTTGAAACTAACATATAATCAAAACCAAAGCATACAAGTTGTAACAAAGCATACGATACTATTTATTTCTGTTAGATGAATTTTAAACGTTTTTCATTGTATTATGCTAATATTTCAGCAATTACATACAAATTAAAATTTTTCATTTGATTAAGTGAATGAAAACAAATAATTTTTCATTCACTTTTTTATTAAATGAATTCAGGTAAATTGGGTTTCATTCAGTTAGAATTCTATCAAAATAGAATGAATTCATATAATTTTAAGCTATAGGGAATTAAGCTATCGAATTAATTCCATAAGAATGCTATTAGGGAATGAAATTTAACCCAAATTTCATTAATTTTTAAAAAGTGAATGAAAGAATTAAGCCTTTTAAACCTTTGCATATGCCTCATATAAGTAATTATGTATAATTGTATCGAATTATATTTGATAAATTTGGATAAGGACAAAATCCGGATAAAATTGTATCAAACCATATTTTATTCTATCAAAATAGATCTAATTGTGTCTAATTAGACCTAATATGACCATAATAGGATCTAATTTGATACAATTAGATGTTCTCATTTTTCGGATGTAATTATATATAATATCAAAAGTCATATAATTTTTTTTAGTAGGATGCCAATTTTTGAAAACTTGCCTTGATTTTAACTTGATTTAAAATTAAAAAAAAAAATTTTTTTTGTTCAAGGTACTTAAAGAAGATTAAAATGCCTTTAATTAAAGGTACATATCATTTAAATACCCCTAATTATTTTTGGTTTTTCTGAGGAAAACTTAAAAAATGAGTTTTTTCGACATTAACAAAAATCATAAAAATATTTAGAAATTGAATTGATAGATTTGTGTGGAATTTTGTAGGGACATACACAAAAAAAACTATTTTTAAAATCGCATTTTGAAGAAAAGTGGAACTTTTTTTTACAAAAAAATATTTTTCTTTATTAAAATCCACAATTTTTTAACAAAATTGCATACGGCTACATGACATTTGTATTGATTGCCAGGGCTACTTCAAGCTTTATATGCACTTGCAACAACGCCATCTATGGAAAAAAAATTCACATACCCAGTGTGAAAATGTTAATGACATATCATTATTTTTTGGACTACCAGTAATGACACCTACTTACTTTCTGCATTATTTTAAAACTAATAACTAGTTACTTGTTCCATTATTTCAAAATAAAAAATTGTGCGTTACCAATAACGACTTATTTTGATCATTATTTCAAACATAAAATATTGTTCTAGATTTTTTGCAAATTTTTTAAAAAATTTATTTTTCGAATCAATATTTTGTCAACACTGGTTATTTTTTGATGTTTTGTATGTTGGCGAGTAAGCTGCCTTATGCGCAGCAGGTCAATTAGGTGTTTATTAGGCTGGGTCGATTTGTGGGGAGGCAAAAAAATCGCCCATGGCTCAGGGAAAATCGTATTCTAGGGATCAAAATAAGAAACTTTGCCGAAGGAACCATACCTCTAAAACGAATTCTACTACCCCCAACTGTTGACTTTTGTCCCGTAGGGTCAAGTTTTGAAAAATCCCACTTTGACCCATTTAGAGTGCCCCAATCGAGTCCAAATGTATGACCGACCCCCACTAACTTTGGAGGGCCGATCCACCCATGCCAGTGGTACACCCCCTGGAACTCCCCTGGGGGGTTCCCCATACAAACATTTTAAAAAATCACCATTTTTGGCACTTTATTTTATTATTTTTTATTTATTTTATTTATTTTTATTATTTTATTTATTTTTTCTCTTTAGAAATTTATTTAGTCAGAACATATGTAAATGAAAAAATTAATTTAACTTAGTAATAGAAAAGAAAATAAAAAAAATTACTGTTTGAAGTCTTTTTTGCTTTCAAGTCTGGGCATTTTTTCTTTTCTATTACTAAGTTAAATTAATTTTTTCATTTACATATGTTCTGACTAAATAAATTTCTAAAGAGAAAAAATAAATAAAATAATAAAAATAAATAAAATAAATAAAAAATAATAAAATAAAGTTACAAAAATGGTGATTTTTTAAAATGTTTGTATGGGGAACCCCCCAGGGGAGTTCCAGGGGGTGTGCCACTGGCATGGGTGGATCGGCCCTCCAAAGTTAGTGGGGGTCGGTCATACATTTGGACTCGATTGGGGCACTCTAAATGGGTCAAAGTGGGATTTTTCAAAACTTGACCCTACGGGACAAAAGTCAACAGTTGGGGGTAGTAGAATTCGTTTTAGAGGTATGGTTCCTTCGGCAAAGTTTCTTATTTTGATCCCTAGAATACGATTTTCACTGAGGCATGGGCGATTATTAAATCGACCCGCCCTAGTGTTTATCTACCAAATATTACATGTCGCGATAGCTCAGATGGTAGAGTTATTGTCTGGCAATTTGGAGTCCCGGGTTCAATTCCCGCACGAAAAAATGTTATTAAAAAAAATTTTACAATAAAAAGGTTTTTTTTATAAAACTTGTTTTTGAAAATCTATGTTTATCTATTTACGTAAGTATTTTTAAATTTTTCGTATGCTGGTGTGTAAGCATAACTTTTGCGCGACATCGCCACACAAAGGTAATAAGAAAAGTAACTAGTTAGCATTACGAGGTACATATGTATATAGCTGCTAGGGTATTCAATCGATTAATCGCTATTAAAATGTCCAAATTTCGAATAACGAATAATTCGAATAATTTCATACGATTAATCGATTAATCAAAATTAGTAGAAAATTAGAAAAATGTTTAAAAAATATAAATTTTTAATTAAAGTAAATGTGCCAAAACCTCAAAATTTTTTAAAAAAATTGTGACATAACTTGCTGTAGGCTTGTGCCTATCCGAATTTCATTCTGCCCTAAGAAAATAATTAAGCGACGAATTTCTAGAAATATTTGTTAGATTCAACTCAATGAGAATTTCATGTTTTCAAGTAGGAGCGTTAATAAACATCTTAAATCCCAAAGAAAAAAACAAAATCAATATAAAACGAGTAAAAAGGTTAAAGTCGGGCATGCCGACTATACAATACCCTACACCAGTCTGGGTAAAAGTGAACTAATGTTTGGATCCGATATTCGAATGGTTTAAAATGGAGCTTGTGTCAAAATTTTCTATAATGTGAGTCAGCGCACCAGATTTCATTAAAATATCTTAATATTTGCGATCTGCAGTTTGGGGGGACCCTTATATGGGCACTAGGTCTAAACATGGACCGATGTTCACCAAAATCAATAGGCTTTATCCTTGGGCAATATAGGTCTGTGTACCAAATTTTATCAAAATATCTTAACCCTCTAACCGGCCTAAGCTTTTTTGCAATGAAATTTATACCATGTGTTCCTCACGAAAAATAAACAATAAGTTCTTCTACAAAATTTTTTTTCGTTGCCTACTTTAGGCGATATGGGCCAAGATAGTTTAAGGGTGAATCTCGAAAACTAGCGCATAAAAATTACTATGTTTAGGCACAAATTACTTCTCTTACCAAGATGTAATTGCAATTAAAAAATTACATTTTTTGTGCTGTTACTTAAGAGGATGTAGCGATGTTCGTTTTTCGAAAAACGCGAAATTGAGCGAAAACGCACCAAAACTTCAATTTCTATTATTCAAACTTATAAACTTTGCTACCTATGTCAAATATTATCGTTTTACCAAATTTCAGAAAAATCTGTCCATTCGTTTTGAAGTTAAGGCGATGTCCTTTAAAGGTATCCTTATGGAATCCTGTGCGTCCTTGGACCAAAGTAAGGAACTTTTTGAATAGCCTAAGCTCCAATCTTACTTCGTGATCAATATCAATTGTTTTAGTCAATTTAAATATGTATGTTTTTAAGATTTGTGAAAATCTTGGTTGTTTTAAAATATTTAATTTTTGAAATTTTACGAAATTTTATCTTTGACACTTTCTTGCTTCCAAACCGTGCATTGTATACAAAAAAATTCTTCACAAAAAATTTAATAAATTTTGTTTTCTGTTGAAAAAGCATAATTTCTTATTATAAAATACTCCTTTGGCGCATTTCTGGTCAATTTAATATACCCCGCCTGGAGGCGGGCTTGCCGGTTAGAGGGTTAATATTTGCGACCTGCAGCGCATAAACGATATAATTTTGGGGGGACCCTTATATGGGCACTAAGTCTAACCATGGACCGATTTTAACCATGGACCGGTGTAACAAATTTTATCAAAATATCTTAATATTTGCGACCAGCAGCGTATAAACAATATAATTTTGGGGGGACCCTTATATGAGCACTAGGTCTAAACATGGACCGGTGTTCACCAAAATCAATAGGCTTAGTCCTTGGGCCAACATAGGTCTGTGTACCGAATTTCATCAAAATATCTTAATATTTGCGACCTGCAGCGTATAAACAATATAATTTTGGGGGGACCATTATATGGGCACTAGGTCTAAACATGGACCGATTTTACCAAAATCAGTAGGCGTCGTCCTTGGGCCGACATAAGTCGGTGTACCAAGTTTCATCAAAATATCTTAATATTTGCGATCTGTAGAGTGCGCACAAAAATACATGGACAGACTGACAGACAGACAGACAGACAGACAGACGGACGGACGGACGGACAGACGGACATGGTTAAATCGAAATAAAAAAAAAATCTGAGCCGATCTGTATACCATAAGGTGGGTCTAGGGCCAATATTTTTTGGTGTTACAAACATCAGCATAAACTAATAATACCCTGACCACATAGTGGTGTAGGGTATAATTATCACAGTTTGCTTTGTCATCTTCCAAACTACTACCCTGTTGTTGTGACTTATCTAGTAAAGTAGTGGTATCTATTTACGTATAATAAATTTTTAATTATTTTTTACGACTTTTTAAACGTCGATATTAAATGAAAGCATTAATAATTAGTGTAATTAATGATTATTAAAATTATTAATTATAATTAATGCTCAATGTAATAAAGCTTGTTTTGTGAGCACTCTGAATTAATAAAATAAAAGGATGGAGGTACGGAAACGTAGAGGGAAAACAATTTCTCAACGGAATTCCTCCCTACATTTACGTTTTTTATATATTCAATGCATACGAAAGAGATACAAATTAATGTTTTATATTCTTATTTTGGGTGTGGTTCTCCCCGATTTGGATAAAATTTTAATATGTGAAAGAGGGGACAGAAAAAATAAAAATATTGACAAAATCTGATCTCAATTATTACACTTTTTTATTTTTATGAATTCCAGAAGAGTTACTGGATTTATTTTTGTTCCTTTTTTTAAATTAAATTATTAAAAACACAACAAGTGTATGTATATTATTTTACAGAAAATTTTTTCGATTAATCGATTAATTTTAAAATTTTGTTCGAGTAACCGGTTAAGCAAAAAACCCGAATAATTATTTGCACGATTAATCGATTAAAAAAAAAGCCGATTAATTGAATACCCTAATAGTTACATAACGACATATCTGGTAATGATTTTCTACACTTGGATATATAAAAGACTTAGACTTTTTTCTTTCCAAATTGGCTTTGATATATAAAGTCGGACTTCGTCTTATATTTAAATTAAAAAAAAAACCTAAAAAAATTTTTAAATTTTGAATTTGAGCGACTAATTTACAAAATTTATTGAGATATTAATATACACTTGAGTTTGAAAAATAGGGCAAGGAATTGAGCTTAAACTGGGTAAAGGGTTTTTTTTTGGAGCTACGGTTACTAAATTATAAATTTTTTATTGAAAAAAATTTTGAAAAATAGAAAAAAGTAAAATCGCGAATTGTGCAAAATCTAGAGCCCCAATTATTCTAAATCCCTATTTCCCCCTTATATGATATATATATTTAGATATAATTACATATAAATTTTTGGTGGTCCATGTCAATTGCATCAAATATCATCCAGGGAGATAAACAAATTTTTGTTGTTCTTTTTAATTTCTTTTTAATTTCTTTTTATTTTCTTATTAATATTTTTCAACAGATCTTTAAAAACGTAGCCCGTTTTGGTGCAAATTTTTTTTTATATCATATGATATATAATTAGATACCATATGTGGTTCCATGTCAATGGTTTCGAATTCCGGCCACGGAGACAAAAATAATACTTTTTACATTTTTATTATATTCTTTCTTGACATTTGACAACTGTTTGACTTTTATTATAAAAGTCAGATACAAAAAGTTATTTTTTGACTTTTATTTTTTTTAGCAAAAATAAAAGCTATTTTTTGACATTTATTTTTTTGAACGTTTTTTTTTGGCAAAAATAAAAATTATTCTTCGACTTTTATTTTTTCGAGCAAATATATAAATTATTTTTTGACTTTTAAGAAACAAAAGTTTTTTTTTTACTTTTATTTTTTTTTTTTAGCAAAAAGACTGCCCGATATGATCAGGATTATAAAATTAAAATTTTATAATATTTTTTATATATTTTTAAATAATCTCATGTGTCCTAGAATACTATGTAATGCAAATCATAAACAATTTCATAATGAACCCTGCAAATTAAATTTTTTCCCAGCGATCCTGGGAATTTATAATTGTCCTTATCCTTAAGAGTAGAACACATATCTTTATGATTGGTTATGTGCAGTGATATTATCATTAACAAATCGATGACTACAATATCCAGCCGTTTTTTCTCCACACAGAAAGTTCTAAAATCAATAGATTGAAAAATAGGGTTGATAAGAGTTTAGAATTTTAATTCAAATTAATTTCTACTTGATTAACTAATTTTAAAGAAGACACCCTATGGTTTACTAAGGCAATATAAAGAGTCTTAAAGAAACCCTAGGAATGCATTTAATGAAGAAATAATAATGTTAAACTATACCCAGATCAAATAAATCCCTTGAAGAGAAAAAAAGGTAACACGATTAAGAAATTTAACACTTAAAAAAGTCTTTGAGGTCGATTATTTATCGATTGAATAAATTTTTAGTTTCTTTTGTTATACTATTACTGAGCGACAACAGGATGTCAATAATTTAAAGAAAGACATTTAAAACTATTGTTTCCTATACAAAATACAAATAAATTTCAAATGCAAAAGGTTAAAATATGGAGGAAATTATAGAAAAGGAGGGACCTTTTAGCCATAGAATTTGTTTTATTTTCATTTTTGTAAATCCTTAGGATAACAAATGTTATCAATTGTATAAATTTTGACCCATTCAAAACATTTCACATGTTAAACTAATTATAAATGTCTCATAAAATTATATTTAGACGGGTCTAAAATACACAAAAAAAGAAACACGAATTAATTTTAATTCATTCATTGATAATATTTGGCAGGTGTAAACTAGATTAAATACCTCAACAATTAGAAAACGGATAACAGCCGTAGCACACAAGATGTTTATAAATAATGTTGATTTAGGTTATAACAATTATTTCTATACTATTGTACGTACCATAATCCTGTGTAACTTTTTTCTCTCTCTCTCTATCTCTATCTCTATCTCTGTTAACTAGTTTGCTTTAAATTTATTACTTCCATTCAATTGTTGTGTGATTGTCGTCTTTGTTTTTAAGTTCGTGATTTTGATGACCAGACTGATTGTCTTAGAACAACTTCTTTATTTGTTCATTTATTTCTTTGTTGCCACAAACTGTATGAATATTTCATAGAATTCCTTTAGGTAAATATTCTTCATCATCATATAAGTAAATATATTCTTAACTTGTTCTGTACGTGATTGTGGTTTTTAAACTAATCTTCATAAATTTATTTTTAGGACTTTTTTTTATCGAAATAGTTACAATTTTAATTTTTCTGTTTATTTTATATTAAATATTTTAACAATTTCTTTGAAATCATTTTATACACGTTTAACATTTTAGTATGCTCTTTTGACCAGTTGTTTGTTTGTTTTTATTAGAATTGTCACATTTCTAAGCATAAATGTTAAAAATAAGTTTAAATTTCTATGAAATTCGTTATTTTTTACTGGCTTTCAGTTGTTTATTTATCAAATTTATAACATCCGGCATTTAAGAGGAAACATTGAAAATTTAAATCAAATTTCAAGATTGTTATAAATCTAAAATGTTAATTTGATTTTATACAAAAGAGTTACTTGTACATTCAAATTTATGAGTTTTAGTTTTATAACTTAGCTACGTAGAGGAGAAATTCAAAATAACTATCATATAATGCACATATTTTGCAATAACTTGAAGTTAAAAAAAATAATAACCCGGGTGAAAATGGTCATATATGATGATATATGAACAAATATATGGGTTCATATATGATTCCATATATGCTCGGATCCGTAAATTGAGGGTATATGACCGTATATGATCATATATGGACATATATGAGTTCATATATGATCATATACCTACTTTCGCTCATATATAAAAATATGATTTTCTTTTTGTATTTTTCAACAAAAACTTTTAAACAAATTGATAGTTAAAGTAAATTATTAACAATATCATAAATTTATTTTAATTTAAAGTCTAAATAATACAAAATCTATCGTATAATACATCTATTTATACGGTAATAACAATTTAGAAATTTTAAACTAAGTTAATGGATTAATAAACATAAATTATTGTACTTCAAGTAGAGATTATTCGACAACTTCCCAGCTGTATCTCATACGTTTTCAATTGCATTTCAAAATGTACCAAGTTTTTATAGATTATAATAGGATACTCTCGACATATTCTTCGATATTGCTTGCAAATGCCAGATATATTAAAAAATAGTAAATTTTAATACAATTGTTAGAAATGAAATTAAGAGATTTGTATTGTTTTAATTTGTTTGCCCCCAACATGGTTTTTCAATGAATGATTTGTAAGACTTTATATTTTCTTCTAAAGGAAATATGTCTGAATAAGAAATTAATTTAAAAAACTCCTTATCTCAAAATGGGATGTAGTTTAATTGCGTCGCACTCCATTAAATAACGTGCTCTTAATAAACAAAAAGAAAATGTTCTGAATTCAAATTTTTCAAATTGCTTTTGATCGAATTTCAGTTTGGTGATCATAATTTATTTATTGCACAGACGTAAAGTCCAATTCATTCAAGAATCCATGTAAATATCGTTCATTTATACATTCATACCAATTTCCGCTTAAAAATTCATGCGGATTTTTATTCAGTAGGATATGGATAAAAAAATAAAAATTGATATGACTCCATATATGGACATACGTGACATATATTATCATATATGTAACAATACATGAATTCATATATGAAGATGTTTGGCATATATGGAGCAATATATGCAAGGTATTATCATATATGGTGTCATACATTTCCATATATGAACTTTTATTTTGGATGCATTTACCCATATATGTCACATATGTTCATATATCATTCATATATGATCATACATGCAACGATATATGCCAATATATGAGCATATATAATAATTTTCATCCGAGAATTTAAAAAAAATATATCTCATGTGATAATATCCGATTTTTATTAAATTCGGATATTTGATGGAGTATGGAAATCTAAGAATAACCTTTTTCATTATTTTGGCTATCACGGGGATTTACGGTGAAAAATAGGTGAAAGATAATCCACCATTTTTTGTATTTTATGTTCGGCAGCATCTTATAAACTATCGATATTCGATGTAAAAACTAGATAAAAAGAGAATGTATTAATCAAATGAAGAAGTTTGATATACATAATGCCTAACAAGGAAAGACCCCCAACGCGGATCGGCAGATCTTAATCAGAACTTTGAAGAATTAATTCTTTAATTCAGTTTTTTAATTCTGAATTAAAAACTCAATAAATTAATTCACAAAAGACTATATGTGACAGCGCATAGAGAAAGGGACCTAAGGGTAAAAAAATCAATTTTTTTTTTTTGTGGACAACATCTGAGCATCGAATGAGACCGATCCCATGCTCTCCTGACCTTAGGTCCCTTTCTATCCTTAGGTCCCTTTCTATTTTGCGCGTCACATATATTGAATGGAATTAATTCATATTTGTTTTCATTCGATTTCTTTTGTTACGAGTTACAATAATTCAGCTGCTATAGTTCTTTTTATTATATCAAATGAATTAATTCACTAGTGAATGCGTTCAATTTTATAAATCGAACAGATAAGAAGTGAATTAATTCCTTACTGAATTAATTCCTTACTGAATTACTTCACCACTAAATTCGTTCAATTTCATTTTTCATTCAGTGAATTGAAAAAAAATACGTTCACTGAATTAAAAAACAAAAAATTACTTTCACTGAATTCAAAAGCTGTTTTCTGCCGTTCAGTACACAGTGGAGTGTTTTCAAAATATTTTGGATAAATAAATAAACAAAAAAAAAAATTTAGTCATCCCCTATTGGTTGGTCAGTATGAGATTAAATGTTTCTTTAAGAAAATATATAGTATTCATATTTTTCTGAAAGCATAATTCTTTTAGATGGGCCTAATGGCAAAAATATCCTCCACTTGTAAATTTTTCTTCGCCCAGACCATTTCAAATTCGAGTAAAACATCCCATTTTTGTAAAAATTTTACAGTGCTTTGGGAGTTGTAGGATTTCTTTCATCTTATCTCCATTTTTTTTTTCTATTTTTATGTAAAGAATAGTAAAAGAAATGGCTGAAGTATTGCCAGAATTTGGTATGCTGAACGGCAGAAAACAGCTTTTGAATTCAGTGAACGTATTTTTTATTTTTCAATTCAGTAAACTTATTTTTTTTTAATTCACTGAACGTAATTGTTTTTTTCAAATCACGGAATGAAAAATGAAATTGAACGAATTCAGTTGTGAATTAATTCAGTAAGGGATTAATTCACTTCATTTAATAAAAAGAACTATATCAGTTGTGTTAATTCTTTGAATTTGTTTTTTGTTAAACGCATTCACTTGAGCGAATTCAATCAATTACTTAAGAAAAGGAATTCATTCAATTCTAAAGAAAAATTAATTAATTCTTCAAAGCTCTGACCTTAATGAGCTTCGGATATGTTGTAGAGGAGAAAACTTTAAAGCAACTACCCAGCAAAAATGTGGAAGCAGTAAAAACGATTACTGCTTCTTTACTGCTACTTTTACCGCTTCAAAAAATGTATAGCTTCGTAAACAGCACTAATGAAAGGCCTAAGTTGATTAATGGTTTACATCGCTTTTTGCTGTGCTTTTCAAAAAGCACGGTTGTTTTTATCAAAATTTTTTAAAATGCGGAAAAAAGTTATTTTAATGAAAATAAGAGGTTTTTCTAAAAATAAGAGGCATTTTCGCTTCACGGAAAAATATGCAGGAATATTGTGCTTTTGAGAAGGCATGCTTTTAAATAGTTGAAAAGCTTTATAATATGCACTTCCGAGAAGGCATGAATTATCGAGATTTTAAAAGAAAAACAGGAGCACTAATTAAAAGCGGTGAATTCATGCCTTTTCGGATCTCGAAACAAGTGCTTTCACGGGAGCTATCTCGAACAAAAATCAGGCATGATATCAGCAATAATGCAATCGCTTCACTTCTCAACTTTCCCTGACAAAACTGCTTCCAAGAAAGCAGTAATTTCTGCTGGGTAAGTTTTAAAAAAATGGGGTCAAAAGAGGCCCAATTTTCGGTTTTTTCATTCTATTTCCTATTTGTCCGTTTTGCACTACCTAACATTTCATTCATTTTGCTCTATTTCGATTAGTTTTCGATATATGGGCCATTTTATGAAGTGGAGAATTTTTACTAAAAATTTCCGATGGTCCAAGGCCCTACTAATGTCAATTTTTGGATAGAGACAACATTTTCACGAGAATATTACATGGTTAGGGGTAGTCGAAATTTTCATCAATTTTACTCAATCTCTCTTAGTTTTCGAGAAATGGGAAGGAGGGGAAAATAGCGCCAACTCTAAAATTTCGGATACATTGGTGGCGCTATGGACCGCGTAATATCAGAAACATTAAATTATTGTTTATAATAATTAAATATGCTAAAATCCCAAACGCATTTAACAAATTGTGAAAATTAATCCGTTGTAGGCATGTCCCTATCCGGATTTCATTCCTGCCTAACGAAATCGTCAGGGGACGACGTTTTTAGAATTTCTGGAAATATTTGTTAAGTTAAATTACAAACTCAATGAGAATTTCTTGTTCTCGTCTAGGAGCGTTATTAAACATTTAAAATATCAAAGAAAAAACAAGAACAGAAAATTTTCCACAATTTGCTTTGTCATCTTCTAATGTACTACTCTGTTGTTTTGACAGATCTAGCAATGTAGACATTTTGATTCTACCTAATGTTAGGTGTATTTAAGAAAAAATTAGAAATATAGTTCATATGGACGATATGTCCAAATTTGGACCGATCTATTCTAGAGAGGCTTTATCCTTGGGCACATTGTCAGCGTACTAAATTTCATTAAAATATCTTCATATTTGAAAAATCCAAATTTGGGCACTAAGTCCAAACATTACCCGATTTCAACAAAAATAAACGGGCTCCGTCCTTGGGCCGATATAGTACCGTTAACCAAATTTCATCAAATTATCTTAATATTTGCAACATGGACAGAAGTAGAGACGGAAATCGTTGAGTCGATTGGTAAACTAGGAGGTGGGTCTAGTTTCAATATTTTTTGGTGTTACGTATTATACCCTGTCCACATAGTGATGTAGGGCATAAAAAGAAAGCAACTGTGGGTAAACGAAGGAACACCACTGCATAATTATTTTCTAACTTAAGTAAAACTTTATTTAACCGAAAATATTCCAAGAACTAAAAGTCATTTCTTAAAATTAAAAATAATAGTAATAGCCTCCGTTATTAAAATATAATATTCATTGATAAAAATCAAACATGCAACCGTTAATTTATAAAAATTTAAAAAAAAGTCCAAAGAAAGTTTATATATAAAAGTGAAACCATTAACATATAAATGAAAAAGGCGTTTACTATAATAGCCATCGAAGAAAACAACAAATTAAGTGTATATTAAACTTTAACAAAATTATATATTAAACCTGGGAGTAGTGATTATGGAACGTTAACATGAAATCAAAACATAATTATAGTTTATGGGATGCACAATCACAATTAGCACAACATGGAGCAGAAAAGAAAACATGGCCATGATTTCAAAATACAACCAAAGTAAACTAAAAAAGAACCACTGATTTTCTATTGAAAAACCATCAAAATACTCAATCACTATTAAAACAACCATTAAAGAAAAAAATCTAAAAAATACCGTTTGATTTTTTGTAAAAAAAAACCTATAATTACTTATGAAGATAAACGATCAATTGGTTCAGGTTCAAAGCATCAATTGGTTTTTTTAAGAAAATTAAACCATAGTTTGGCAGGTACAGATCAAGTTTTTCTAAGCCGAAAAACAATTAAAACGTTTAGGTTTTTTTCTCAACAATATTGTTTTCTCTTGGCAGTTGATTGATGTGTCCTGCCACCAACAAAAAAAGAAGTGAAATCAAAAACATCAACTTATTATAAACTTGGCTCACAAAGATTCTATTTGATGTTCTCAATGGTGATTAGACAAACTGTTAGAACATCAATTTTGTAAAACGCCATGAAAGAGAAGAAGGCGCCTTTTGTTTAAAAATTTTAACAAATTAATATTAAATTACAGTAGTTCCTCCTTCTGCTTATTTTTTGGGGTAGATTATTTCATTTTATCATCATTATAATCATCAATCCCTTTTGTGAAATTGTGGTTATTGTGTTCACGCAGATGTGATCATATGAATTGTATAGAATGCACCAATTATTATTATTAATGATTATGTTTAGATTAGAGAGTGTAGTCTAACAAAAAACCATTAATTCAGCATGAGTTTCAGTATGTCTTAAACAACAGTCCAATCGGGAGGCATTTAATTCAATACCTTCTTCATTCAACATTAATAATGGCTTTTGTGTCTGGAGTAGGCGAGAAATTAACATCAACAAAATGTCAGACTGTCAGTATTTTTTTTTTATTTTTTTATTACGACTATTTTGAATTTCGTCGCTTTTTTGTTTGTTATTTAAAAATTTGAACAGTTTTGTAGTGGGACGGAAGTCATAATTAAACGTTATTCTTAAAGTTGTAGTTTTTCGGTAAAAAAAAGAAATAAATGACTTTTATGGCGCCAAATATATATCATTTATGTTAGACACGTACTTATTATTAAACGCTTTATTATGATGAAAGGGTTCGTTAAGGGATAATAATAATTACAAACAGCTTAAACAATTAAAATCTAAAAACTACACTGAGAAAATTATGTTGGATGAGTGATAATGAAAGTTTTTATTGGACTAATGGAGTTTTCTTCAAACGTTTAATAAAAGCTTCAGCTTTATAACATTCGTTTTCATTACTCGTATCAAAATTTTAATAATTAAAACAAAAATGTTCATCAACAATATTCAGAACAAAGAATGCGCATATGACAACACAACACAGGATGTTTAGATATCTGTAAATTGAAACAAGAACAAAAAAAGAAAAAAGTATTTAATTCATTCAATTAAAAATGTTGTTTGAATGGAAATTGAATTTTAGCAATTATTTTTGTCACTTAAAATTTGGTGATTTTTTTTATCCGTGTAACTCTCACTATGCACTGATACACAGCCTAAAAAATCACCAAAAAATTTAAAATTTTCGAAGTTTTTTTTCGATTTTTTTATTATAAGTTTGTGCATATTGGTCCTAGACTCACCTTATAGTATACCGATCGGCTCAGAATTTTTTTTATTTCGATTTAACGATGTCCGTCTGTCTGTCTGTCCATGCATTCTTGTGAACACTCTACAGGCCGCAAATCTTAAGATATTTTAATGAAATTTTGTACACCGACTTACATCGGCCCTATTGTTTTTGGTTGAATTCGGTCCATGTTTAGACCTAGTGCCCATATAAAGGTACCCCTCAAAATTGCCTTTTTTACACGCAACAGGTCGCAAATACGAAGATATTTCAATAAAATTTGGTACACTGACCTATATCGGCCCAAGGACGACGCCTATTGATTTTGGTTGAAATCGGTCCATGTTTAGACCTAGTGCCCATATAAGGGTACCCCTCAAAATTGCCTTTTTTACACGCAACAGGTCGCAAATACGAAGATATTTCAATAAAATTTGGTACACAGACCTATATCGGCCCAAGGACGACGCCTATTGATTTTCAAAAATTTTTTTTTACACGCTGCAGGTCGCAAATACGAATATATTTCAATGAAATTTGGTACACAGACCTACGTCGGCCCAAGGACAACGCCTATTGATTTTGGTTAAAATCGGTCCATGTTTAGACCTAGTGCCCGTATAAGGGTACCCCCAAAATTTTCTTTTTTACTCTCTGCAAGTCACAAATACGAAGATATTTCAATGAAATTGGTTCCTTGACTTACATGGTCCCAAGGAAAAAGTCTTTTAATTCTATCAAGGATCGGTCCATATTTGGACTTATCGCCCATATATCGCATATATTTTCGATTTTCTCTCCTTTTATGATTTTATAGAAAATTTTGACACAAGTCTGTTTTAACCCATTCAAATTTCGGATCCAAACATTAGTTGGCTTTAAATCAGACTGGTGTAGGGTATTATATAGTAGGCATGCCCGACTTTAACTTGTTTACTCGTTTTAGTATACAAATATTTAGCAAAATTTTATTTAAATTTTACAGTACAATTTGCTATTTTCAATTAACTAAAAGTTATCCTAAATATAACTAAAATTCTGTAAATTTAACAGTCTTAATTTTGCTGTTCTCATTTTACTTGTATTTAGTAAAAATATCTGCTAATTTCAGTAGTTTTTTCTGCACCATAATTTTTAGTTAATTTTTAGTAACTTTTTCTGCTATTTTTACAGATTTATTTCTATGAGTGTAGCTCCAATATTTTTTGGCGCAACAACTTGTTATACGCTGCCTACGTCGATTTGAATGGTATAATAAGTCTCGAGTTACATTCAGTACATGTATCATCCCAGCTAAAAACAGATGCAAAAGCAGTAGAAAATATACCACAATAAATAAACCAAATGTTGTTCTTTTTTAACAGAAACACTAACACTGCAGCATTTGTTCAGTACTTTTTATTTTTAAAAATTAAAAATTAATAATTATAAATTTTAAAAATAAATAAAAAAAAATTGTTTCGATAAATTTTCTGCCAGGATCCAAATCCGCGTTTATCTGTTTGGAAGCAAACTGTATCCAATTCACTTCTTGGAATGACTTTTAGAGCAAGAATGCTTAAGAAGCATTAATTAAATGATTTTTTGGATATTGTTCAGAATTACTTTTAAAAGAGCTATAGAAATATACTAATGGCTATTGTGGAAGCAAAGAAAGAATTAATTTTTTTTTCAAGTTGTTCAGAATTACTTCTATAAAAGCAGTAAAACTACACTTACGGATAATTTGGAATCAAAATAGATGTGGTTTTTAAAGGATGACCAGTTTCTATTTAATTTTTTTATATTATTCGCTACCGTATGGTCGAAATCCGGTTTAAACGAGATTGTAAATAACCAACCAGCAAAAACAAAGAGATGCCGAAGCAGTAGTAAAAACACTACAATTGATGATCTAGATGTACTTCCTTTTTAAGATAAACACTAATGATTTTAACATTGAGTTGTCATAGGAGAGGAGCACTCCAACTTCAACATATTTTCAGTACTTTTTGAACGGGTGCAAAGAAAGCTCTTTTTCACCAATTAAAAGTTAAAAAAAAAAATATTCACAAAAAAACTTCTAAAAAAGCAGTGAAAATTCACTAACGGATACACTCAAAAAAATAAGTTTGTTGAAAAATTAGTAAAACGCCTTGTATATCAAGTGTACTAGTTTTCAGCAATTTTTTTGCTGAAATTCCGTTTTCAGCAAAAAATTTAGTTATATTTTTTTTAAGCACTAAACTAATTTTGAACTAATGTTTTACTAATTTATTTTGCTACAAATATTGTGCCGATTACCGCATCCATAGCGTGGACGACAACCAGATAGACAGGATATAGATGTCGCAGCTTGCCTGGAAATGGAAATGACAAAAAAAAAGAAAAACAACTCTACACATATTCTATATTTAAATTTTCAGCAAATAAATTAACTAAGGTAAAATTTCGCTACAAGTTTTTTTGAGTTTTTTTCAGTCTACTAATATTCAGCAAAAAGTTTAGTGATTTTAACAAGGATTTTTTTTCATTTGCAGTCGACTAAATGTTAGCAAAACTTTTGCTGAAGATTACTATTTTTTGGTAAAAATCAGCTCGCTGATTTTCAGCAAAACTTTTGCTGAAATTACCAACTTTTTTGCAAGCACGCTCCTGACTAAAAATTTGCTGACACAGCAACATTTTTTGCTGACTTTACTGACTTTTTTTTTGAGTGTACTTGTGAAGCAGGGAAAGAAGTAGTTTGTAAAGCTTACTTCCAATTTTTTTTGCTGGGTTATTAAATAAGTTTGATTTAAAGAATCCAAATGTGTGCTTTGGTGTTCCAAGTCAGCTTAAATCTGTCATTCATACTATTTGGCCAGAGACAATTACTTATAGAGATAGGAAATCAAAACTTACACTACTCACCGATAGAGGGCGCTGTAATTTAGTATTAGTATGAGCAACTATTTACTATCAGCCTATATTTAACAACTCAAAAACTGCTGAAAACTGCTCAAAATAAGGAAAAAACAAGCGCGGAATTTACTCAAATAATAAAATTCGAGATATCGGTTTGTTTTTTTGCTTTTTTGTTTGTTATTATTTAAATTCAAATAAAAAAAGAAAATTGTACATTTTTTGAACAAAGTGCCATCTAGTGATAACGATGTTTTTATAACATATTTTTTTGATGATGCCATGCCCCTGTATTTGGCTAAAAACTTTTTTGGATGTTGAAAATCAAAATTTACAAAGATGTTAGTTATGTTTTTAGGAAGTATTTTAGGATGGGCTGATGTATTTGAATTGGTGTATTTGAATTTTTCATAAGTTCCGATTTAAATTTTTAAAATATTGGTTTTTAATTTTAATTTAAAAATAAAACTTGTTTTTTCGACCTTTTTAATTGATAAATTAGAAATTTATTAATTCTTGTTAGAGGCAAATTTTATTTTTAAATAAAAATTTAAAACCAACATTTTGACAACACTCATAGTACGGATAAAATTTTTTTGCCTCTTTTTGTTTTAACAAAGAAGTAAGAGAAAAATAAAAATTTATATTTATTTATACCATTTCATTACCATTAGTTCATACTAATGACAATGAACAAAATTTCACTACCATTTAATGGTAATTAAATATTTTTCATTAGAAAAATCATTACTAATTGTAATGAAATTACACTAATGTATAAAAAAAAACTAATTACAATTGATTAAAAAAAACCATTTGTTTACAAAAAAATTCAGGCAAATGAAAACGAACAACGGGTTTGGCCGGGGAAGTTATAAAACATAATTTTTTAAGGAGGCTCCATTCCAATCCGTTAAATCTTACCTGGATACAAATAACAATGGAATGGAAAGTAATATTTAATGTCAAATTATCATGAGCCTGAATGAGCATATTCCATCTTCGATTTCAGCGAGTTTTACTCCCTTTTTACGTTTTTCTGTTAATGGCAATTATTTTTTTAAATTTATTCATTATCAATGGTAATGAAATTTAAAATCATTGTCATTGATCAATGAAATTACATTTCAGAATCATTAACATTAATTAAAAAAATGGTAATGAAAATAATTTCTTTACAATTGATATCAATGCAATGGTAATGAAATCATCAATTAATTAGTTCGCCTAATTAATTAGTCCCATGTATGATTTATACCAATGGTATAAAATAGAAAAACAAAAAATTTTCAGAATATTTCTAGTGTTGGCTATGCTTGCGGCAGACTTCGAAAACATATTTTATTGTTTGCTTCATTCAGATTTTGTTGATGTAGCAGACTAAATTTAATACGAAGTTTTGATGATTTAATTTGCAGTAATGATACGATTTTCTAAAAAAAACTGATGAAGGGGAACTAGAAAATCCCCGAAACGATCGTCTTTTCATTCCTGAAAGTATAGAGGTTTTTGAAAGCAAAAGCTCTGTGAAGTATTTGTCAGTAGAATATCCTGATGAAGAAAAATAGCCGTTTTTGGAAAAAGTACTTATTATGTTAATTGATAATAAGAAAATTGGCTTCGAACAAGAATTAAAAATAGCTAATTTATTATTTTTTAAAATATTTTTTTAAGACCGATGAGCCTTATTAAATGCGTATTTATCTAGATATTCTATGCCAGTTTAAAATTTTCGTAAATCTATACCAATTTTTTCAAACTTGTTCCGAGAATTTGTATAAAATTTGTAGCACCATCCATATGGCAAATACCATATATGCATGTTAATTCACTTAATCCTTTCACTTACATATAACAATAAGCTTAACAATCGCATTATAACTGACCTATGCCATGTCCATTCACATCACCACCATATGCATTGTATATTATGATACAAATAAAAATAAATTTTATGATCACTAATAAAACTATTGTTTATTTTTATTGCATTTTACTAATGTTTCGTTTCTTTCTTTTTATGTCCGTCTGTATTTGTAGCTTGTTATGGTAAATTTACATTGTTAACAATATGATTCTATAAATATTGCATTTCGCCCATTACATTTCAACCACAATGTAAAATATGTAAAAGATTGTATTTTATATGCAGTGTAGTTTTGAGCACATGCCAGTCACATTCTCACATGTAGGCGTTGCACCAAACACAAGAAGGATACCAATTTTTTTTCCTCGTTTCACCATTGTCTCTCTGTTTTAGGAATATTGTGTTGGCGCTGAAAATCAATTTTATACGGTATGAAACCGTACGAATATAATCTCATATATTTAGATATTTTATATGCTTTGCATTGATGTCCATTAGGGTGGAACTTATGTTTGGACTAGGGACATTGAAATTTTAAACTGAATTGCCGAATGTTTAGGGCTTTTCCACACTATGCAACTTCCATCGCAGCACCGGAGGAAAAGGGTGTTTTTAGGTAGTTTCTTTAAAAAGTTATATGAAATTTTATAAAAAGCACCGTAATCAAAATATATAGTATCTTTTACATGTTATATGGAATTCTTTAAAAATAGGAAGATTTATGCGCCGACCTTGGTCTTTTTCATAAAATTTTTTCGATAAATGATTAACGAAAATCGTCTAAGGTCTTTCGGCTTATAAAAATCAAAACTAATATAAATCAATGCCTTAGATTTTGAAAGTAATGCCAAAACAACGACAATTTTTATAAATCGAAAAATTCTTCTCTTTTTATTTTTTGAATTTCTTATATGGGTGACATAAAAAAATGTGATAAAAACCGTGTAACCACCGAATTTCTAATGCATGGATTACATTTGAGTTACATATTTCGATATATATCAGCGCATTGTCACCTGTTTTACAAAATTTATAACAATCTGACCAATTTTTGGTTAATACATAAAATTTGTGACCAATTTTATAGGCCAATGTAAACTCCGTAACAAGTAACTCATAAGGTTTTTTAACTTTAATAGCTTATATTTTAATAACCAATAAAGCTAAACACTAACTGTAAGAATTTTTATGAAGAGGAAAAGTGCCGTTTTTAATAAAAATGAATACATTTTACAAACTTTTTCGTATATCTTAGCAATCACGACTTCAACTCTGTAACGATTTTTCTTCATAATTTTTGATAAAAATGCATATACCAGAATTTTGGAGTTATCTATTATTTATATTGCGAAAAGTATAATGTTATTTATACTCAAATGATCGTTGGACTGTAAGTAATCATCCAGTATAACAGACTTGAAGCTTTTCTGCAGCATGTAACATTCTCGAGATGAAAAAAGATGTCTTTAATAAGATTTGAAAAAATGTTGTAAACTCCGTTCCTTATTTTTACACCAAACTATTTAACGAGTAAGAAAAACAATGTCATATTTGCATTCACCTTGTAGGCATCATGCGATTTTGTTTCGGAAAAAAAATTTTGACAAAGCGTTTCTGAAAGAAAACGAAAAAAGTAACCAAATGTAAACTCCGTAACCACAATTGTTTGCATCAGGTTTCATTCAAATAAATGTAGATAAATGTTTAAAATATTTTATAATAACCATAAACAGAGGTGATTCAACTAATATTTATGCATCAACAGACGATTCAACTAATAATTTTGCGTCAAATCAAAAAAAGTTATCGGTTTTTTACCCTAAGCTGCTGGCGCGAAAAACGATTGATTTTGCATTTCATTGGTTTTGAATCGATATTTCGAGTCATTACTGACATTAGTTTGACAAATTAAATTTGTTTCACACAATTTAAGAATTTTTTGATCGTGAAATGTTATGTTTTTAATATATTATTTTGTAACTGCGCAACCGCTGTTTGGATTTTAAAAAATTTTATTTTTTTGAAAAGCATTTAAAAGGACCAAAAATACAAAATTAAAAAAAAATTAAAATTTTTTTCGCGGAATGAATTGTATTTTTATTCGCGAAACCGCCAATTTGATAAACACAAATTATATATCATTGGAAAGCAAGTTGAAAACCCAAATACGAAAAACTAATAAATTGAAGAAAATTCGTACCCAATTTTTTTGTTATATCTTTTGCTTGCAGAAATGTAAACTCCGTTACAACAAAAAAAATTAAAATTGTGCAAAAAAAGTTATTGCGACAACTTGTAGAAGAGATTTTTTGCAATTAGGTTTATAATGACTAAACTTACTGATTCCATTAAGAAAAAACCGAAATATTAACACTTTTTGCTTCTCACAAATTTGGTCCAAAAATTTATCACATTTTTTGATTTCATCCATATAAGATATTTGGGTGCGAATTTAGTTTAATAATATATTTACCCCTAATACCCATTGTATAAAGTTGACTCTATTGCAGCATGCAGAGTTAAACGAATTTTTAATTTATGACAATTCATTTTGTTCAATTGACCATAAAGTATTCTCTACTATGTTTAGTTGTTATTTTTCCTTCTCTGACTATAACTCTATATTTTATTGTTTTCATATGTTATTGTTGTTAGTTTTTGTTTGAAATACAATATAAAAACATACGTTATGCGATTATAGTAAAGAATCACAAAAACTGACTGTGTTTCTTTACTTTTGGCATTTAGAGGCAGATGTGTTTTTGAAAAGAGCCAAAATTATGAGAGAAAAAGACCAACACAGAAAGGATGTCATAAATCATTATTATGGTATGACGATGATAATTTTTAATAAATGACAGTTTTTAGAAATTTAACAATATATAAAAAACGGTTATAAAATTTAAAAAAATTTTCTATTTCAGTGAGTTGATATTAATTTGAAAGTGTTGCAAACTTCTTGAAACGTTTAAAATGGCGTTAAAGTTATGGCCTTATTATTGTAAGCTCCCCCGCTAATAATAATATCATCATATATGTATGTATCACCAAAAAAAATCAATTTAGATAGAAGCACTGTAGAACTAGAAGCACATTTCTTAGCGCTATTCCCTCCTCTCCTTTCCAAATATACAATAACAGAAGGCAAAATTTGTGATGTTGTTGTAATTTATTGCTTCTTAGTGGAATATAGCGGACAAAAACAGGGACCGTAACCGTTATGATTTTTAAAATAAAACTCAGGCGCAAAAAGTTATTTTTTGACATTTATTTTTTTGAGCAAAAATAAAAGTTATTTTATGACTTTTTTTCGAGCAAAAATAAAATTTATATTTGCTTTTAATTTTTTTGGCTACTGTTGGATCCAGATCTTTGAAGAATTAATTCCTTTTTGAATGAATTCACTACCAATCGAATTCAATTTTCTCTAGAATTGAATGAATTCCTTTTCTTAAGTAATTCACTAAATTCATTCAATTGAATGCGTTCATCAAACAACAAAATCAAAGAATTAATTCAATTGCAATAGTTTTTTTATTAAATCAAATGAATTAATTCAGCGGTGAACGCGTTCAATTTTATAAATCGAACGGAAAAAAAAGTGAATTAATTCCTTACTGAATTAATTCACCACTGAATTCATTCAATTTCATTTTCATTCAGTGAATTAAAAAAAAATAAAATTACATTCAGTGAATTAAAAAAAAAAAATAAGTTCACTGAATTAAAAAAAAAATAAAATAAGTTCACTGAATTGAAAAAAAATAAAATAAGTTCACTGAATTTAAAGCCTGTTTTCTGCCGTTCAGTAGAAAAAAACAATAATGTACAAATAAAATTTTTAAATAAGCAATTTTATAGCGTGTGCTAGTAACAAATTAGAAACCGGATGCTGTTTATCAACCTACATGATTCAAAAATAAAGCCTTTTACTATTAAAAATAAAAACTTTACAGATATAGATAAATTTGGAAAAAAATATAACTATTAATTTTTCAAACTAGTTATATAGTTATATTTTTTTTTTCCAAATTTATCTATATCTGTAAAGTTTTTATTTTTAATAGTAAAGGGCTTTATTTTTGAATCATGTAGGTTGATAAACAGCATCCGGTTTCTAATTTGTTACTAGCACACACTGTAAAATTGCTTATTTAAAAATTTTATTTGTACATTATTGTTTTCTTCTACTAAAGGGCAGAAAACAGGCTTTGATTTCAGTGAACTTATTTTATTTTTTTTTTCGATTCAGTGAACTTATTTTTTTTTTTTCAATTCAGTGAACTTATTATTTTTTTTTAATTCACTGAATGTAATTTTATTTTTTTTTAATTCACTGAATGAAAATGAAATTGAATGAATTCAGTGGTGAATTAAGTCAGTAAGGAATTAATTCACTTTTTTTTCCGTTCGATTTATAAAATTGAACGCATTCACCGGTGAATTAATTCATTTGATTTAATAAAAAGAACTATTGCAATTGAATTAATTCGTAATAAAATAAATCGAAAGAAAGCAAATATGAATTAATTCCATTCAATATATGGTGCTTAATGAATTAATTCATAGAATTTTTAATTCAGAATTGAAAAATTGAATTAAGGAATTAATTCTTCAAAGCTCTGGTTGGATCCCATGAAAATTTTGTTTTTTATTTCACGATATTATATTCGCTGTTTTTGAATTCTGAACTTTTGACTCAATTTTTAAAATCACCGAGATCGAAAGCCTACTGCACACAATTTCAGCTGGCTGCGGCCACTTGAAATACTTTTGGCTAAAAAGCATGGTTGGCAGGAAATACCACTAAAATAACTGTATCGATTCAAAACCCTCTCAACTGAATGCAGTAACTCCTAAAATACCATTACCGAAATAAGTGAAATTCCGTTATCCTTAAAATATCGATAAGGAAAATATGAAATATCGAGATACCTTAAGATACCATTACCGAAATAAATTATTTACCGTTATCCTTGAAATACTGCTACCGTTATTGTTAATTGATATATTTTAATAATATGCCACATCTAAATTGCTGCACCGATTTCACCACAGCAAATAACTGACATAGAAGAGGAGTATAGCTTTCAGAAACTTTATTTTTTAGTCACCCTATTGTAATACAGGGTGAGCTACAGGGTGGCAAGTTTAACTACTTCGAGGATGAAAAATATATTAAGGCTTGCCAATTTTATATTTAGGGGTCGATTATGACTTCTCTTAATCTACTAGAAGGCACAAACCAAAATATGTCTGCATTCATTTGCAAGCTCACACGATTAATCGAATAACGATTTTGTTGAAAAATTGTTCGAAATATTTAAAATGCCCAAGTTTCGAATAACGAATAATTTGAATAATATATGACGATATATCGATTAAAAATTTGATAAAAAATTAAAATAATAAATATATTTTTTATTAAAGTAAATATGCTAAATCCCAAGACTTATTTAACAAATTGTGAAAAATAATTTGCTGTAGGCTTATACCTACCGGGATTTAATTCTCGTCTATATGAATTGTATATTGAAGATATATTTAATGGTGAACTTCAAATATTAAAAAGTTTTCAAACAAGTTTGAAACAAATTTTTACGCCCCAGATATTAATTTGTGCCGATATGCTAAAGACCTAAAAGCTGTTCAATTTTGTCTGCTCTATCACAGAATGAAACTATCGCCCTCGGGCTTGATTGACACGAAAATGTGTTACAAGATTTAAAAATGAAAATTCCAATTCAATCACCCTTTTGTAACCATCTAAACTTATCAGTTAATTGTATTGTGTTAATATATGTTAATGCCTTTTTAATTCTACTAATTTTTTTTATTTTGTTCTTTCTCTTCTTAAAACCACATTTACCATAAACATTACGTATGTTGTGGAATGGAAATTCTTTTAAGCTTTTTTCCATGTTGTTATTCGCATTATCACATCATCTATATGGTTTCCATGTTTAAATTCACTAATTACTTTTAATCCTGCTATAGTCAACCAGAAAAATGTATTTAAGTTTTCATTATGCATGTATTTGTACGGGTGTTTTTTAAATATAAAAAGCGTTTTAAGTACGGCTTACTTAAGTGATTGACTGCCTTTAATACCGAGTGTTGAATGTTTAGTTCATTATAAAGTTTGTTTTTTTTATTCCTCTATTTAATTTAAATAGTTTTTTATTTCTTTTTTCTATTTTTCAATATTTTATAGTCTTTAATTCTCTTGTGCCATGTTCATTATTCAAATGAAAGACATTTAACTAATTCTTTAGTTCTTTTGGTATTTGAATTGAGAAATTAAAAGATAATGAAAAACAGGTAAAGAAATTAAAGTTGGTCATGCTGACTATATGATACTAAAAACTGCTACTCGATATTTTCGGAGTTGCATTTTGGACGCAAAATATATAAAAATGTGACTACACGGAGGAACATTTAGTGGGAACAAAAAATATCAAAAAATTTTGTAAACACGAATTACACTATGTCAACACGCACACATACACACATACATTCACAAAAAAATGGGCATTTTTTCACGAATGTTCCCTCGTGTATTCTCCGCTTAAAATATCTACACCCAAAAATGTGACACCATTAAAATATTTATCACAAAACTACAACTCTGCTAAAAGAAAAATCAAAAGTAAAATATTAAAAAGTACAATATAAAAAGGAAGAAAAACATAATGAATAGTTGATAAAAATGTTCAAAAATATGATTCTTAATATAAATATTGAATCAGCGTAAATATTTTGAAGAAATTTTATTAAAAAATTAAAAAAAAAATTTTAATTTAAAAACTGTTAAAAGCATCGGGTATCCAAATTAAGGGCCTGTTTATGTATTACGAAAATAGTCTAAACGAAAGGAATTGACAATTATTTTCGTCAAAATTACATGGGAAACAAAAAAAAATGTTCGTTACTTTGCTTTCGTTTAGAGTATTTTCATAATATATAAACAAGGGCTAAAACTAAAAAGTATTATCGAGTATTATAAAGTAACCAAATTTACCAGCACTACTATATCCTGCAGCTAGGGTTGCCAGATACCAGAAGTCAAATAACTGGACAGTGGAAAAAATTCACCTCGATTTTAAAATTATAACTGGACAATTTAAAAGTGCACTTATAGTTGTAAAATTTAAAAAAAAAATTTTTTTTTAAATAAAAAAAATAATAATAACATAAAAAACAAGGAAAATTAACAATTAAAATTCAGGCTTACCTTATATTACATATATGTATATTAATTCAAATCACATAAAAAAGTACTACTTCTGTTCCGAAAAAAGGTCTATTGATTTTTTTTGCTCCAAAATATTGTTAACATTTTACTAAGAAAAGTGTTTTTATTCAAATAAAAGAAAATAAGTTAATATAACAGTTCATGTGCCACTATTTAGCTAGAAAAACTAATATTTTACTGTAATAAAATTAATGAACAATATTTTGATAAGCTGTTGCTAATGTCTCTTGGCTGCATTTAACAGAAACCAGTAAAAGGCCATCTCGGCGAAGACTTTCTTTACCCATTCGTCGAATTTTGTAATTATTACCATCTTTGCTAAGCATTACAGATTCCATTCCATTAATTTATCTGAATGCTGTTAATTTTTTCACAGAAAATCAAAGAATTATTTTAATTCTAATTTTCAACTTTGACATCGAATTAAAAATAAATAAAAAAAATTGGAAAGCTATCTATAAATTCAGAATCACTGATATATCCTAACAACTATCCAAAAAAAAAAATATTTTTAAAAAGCCTCCACAATCTCAGAAAAAATATAGAAATTTTAACCTCATCTCGGAAAGGAGGTAGTAAAACTTTTTTTTTTTTTTGCCAAACATATTTTGAGTTTTTATTTACAGAATTTATTTACTCTTTTGCTTTCGTTGTAAGCAAAACTGTTTGAAAATTTTTGCAAGTTTTTTCAAAATTTATTATTATTTAATTTTCAGCCCTTATTAGGTCGAAGGACATTCTATTCCTTTCTTGTGAGTATTGATTATTTAAAGTGGTAAAAGGTATTTCACAAAAACCATTGCAAATTGGTATGGAAAAAACAAACGAGATCAATTTTTATAGACTGGAATATCTTTCGGCAAATTATCAAAAGATTCTCGCCGGCAGCAGAAGTCACTGTACAACACGTCGTTGTCAATTAAAAGAGAAATTTAAATTTTAAAGAGAAATTTTATTGCAAAGGGAATCGTCTCCGAAATCATATCGTTGCTCCAAGTAACAGCATTTCTTAAAAATTGATTTGCTTCTAATTTGAGAGTTTTTGTTTCGTGATAGGAAAACTTTTTTAAAATAGTTGCAACTTTGCTTCCTTAACACTTATCTTTTAACCGATTTTTAAGGCAATTCTAAAGATTACTCATTATTCTGTGCAGTTATATAAAGTACAGGAATCACTTTCTAGGGCTAATACTGCTAAATATTATTTTAATAAATAAAAAATATTATTAAAAAAATAATTATTTTTCAAAATTAAAGAAATTCTTTTTTAACTGGACAAGATCCAAAATAACTGGACAATCCAAGCTATTCCAGGGCGTCTGGCAACCCTACTTGTAGCACATAGTATAGGGCATGCCCAGTATAGAAACGGTAATGACATATCATTATTTTTTGGACTACCAGTAATGACTGCCACTTACCTTCTGCATTATTTTAAAACATATAATATTGAGTTACTAATAATGACTTATTTTTAGCATTATTTCAAATAGAAAGTAATTTTTTTGAAATCTATTTTTAGACCCAATGTTTTTTCAACACTGGTAATGTTGGTGATTAAGCTTACTTGTGTGCAGCATTACATATCGATATAGCTCAGATGGTAGAGCTATCGAATGAGTTTTACACAAAATATTTTTTGTGTAAAACTCATTTTTTTGAAAATCTATTTTTAGACTCATTCTTTCTGTTTGATACAATTAATAAAATGGGTTTGGATGTGATCTCCAGCGCATACCCACACACTGGCCATCAGATCGAAATAAAATACCGGATCTCATTGATTTTGGAGTAACTAAAAATATAGCAAGAAATTTGGTGCACATAGAATCCTCATTGGAACTCTCTTCTGATCATACACCCACTATTGTTTCCCTCATAAACCCTCGAATTGTATCTCCAACAGGTGACATAGCACTTACAGGCAAAGGAACAAATTGGCTAAAATATAAAAAATTTATCAGTACTCATTGCTCGGAAAATATATTGCTATGAACAACAGAGGACATTGACCTCTCACTTAGGAATTTTGAATCCTATCTTAAACTTGCTGCACGACTTGCTACCAAACCCCCCCGACAATCCAGACAAAATCCAATTTTTTCAGTTGATATTGAGCGACTCTTAAATGAGAAAAGAAGAGCTCGTAGAGAGTGGCAGCTTCACAGATCTCCTGCACTTAAGGATCGATTTAAAGAATGCTCAAACAAGTTACGCAAATTACTTGAATTACAAAGAAATAACTCACTGAATAATTTTTTGGAAAATCTGGAGGCTACGGCAAGAACGGACTATTCATTATGGCGTACTACAAAGAATCTAAAAAGACCTGTTATATGTAAACCTCCAATGCGTAAATCTGACGGAAGCTGGGCTAGAAATGATACGGAGAAAGGCGAGTTATTTGCAGAACATTTAAAATCTGTATTTATGCCAAACGATCCAAATACAATAGTCGAGTTACCACCAATTTTGCCACGGCACGTAGAGGTACCCATTCGCTTTGAGTTGCGAGAGGTCGAAAATGCTATCTCAGAATTAAACCCAAAAAAAGCTTTTGGTACCGATAAAATTAGTAACAAAATGATCTTGGAGTTACCCCAGATAGCTGTAAGAATAATACTTTTTATTTTTAATGCAATATTACGCCTTGAATATTATCCACCAGTATGGAAGGTCTCCCTCAATAAAATGATACCCAAGCCAGGAAAAGATCTCACTAAAGTTGAATCTTATAGGCCTATAAGTCTTTTATCTAATTTATCAAAACTCTTCGAGAAACTATTGGCAAACAGAATAACGATAACTGTAACTCAACATAACCTAATTCCTGCTCATCAGTTCGGTTTTCGTAAAAAGCATGGCACCATTGAGCAAGTTCATAGACTTGTTAGTGAAATACGAAAGGCCTTTGAGGATAAGAATTACTGTTCTGCACTCTTTATTGACGTATCGGAAGCCTTTGATAAAGTTTGGCACGAAGGTTTGTTATTTAAAATTAAAAATATACTGCCACGTAACACACATAATATACTCGAAAGCTATATAAGCAATCGTAAATTTGTTGTCAAGGAAAGTGATTTCTTCAGCTCTCCTCAAGATATTCGGGCCGGTGTCCCTCAAGGTAGCATTTTAGGCCCACTCTTGTATCTTTTGTATAGATCTGACATGCCAACTGATGGTAATACTCATACGTCTACATTTGCTGATGATACGGCTATCTTGAGTTGTCACAAAAACCCATATGAAGCCTCTCGAATATTGCAGGAACACGTATTTGAACTGGAATCGTGGCTGAAAAAGTGGAAGATAAAGGTGAATGAACAGATATGTATTCATTTGACTTTTACTTTAAGGAAAGAAACATGCTCTTTTATCAAAATTAACAATCACAAAGTGCCCCAACACTCAAATGTCAAATATCTTGGTATACATCTTGATCGTCGTCTCATGTGGAAGAACCATATCGACGCCAAAATAACACAAATAAAACTTAAAGCAATAGAACTTAATTGGCTAATTGGAAGAAATTCTAGACTTGGCCTTGATTGCAAGTTGTTGTTGTATAATTCGTTTTTGAAACCTATATGGTGCTACGGCATCCAAATCTGGGGCAAAAAATTCAAAGGAAGCAGAACAATATTTTGCGAACCATTGTCTGCGCACCATGGTATATAAGAAATGCGAACATACACTCAGATTTGAATGTTCCCACCGTTAATGATGAAATCGCGAGATACACCTTAAACTACTTAAAGAGGCTGCAACTGCACCCAAATTCATTGGCTCGTAAACTGCTTGAGGATCAAGGACACCGACGCCTCCTAAGAAGGACCACCGCTGATTTGGCTCTATAGAATAAATGTATATTTTTTATAACAAACTGTTGGTTTTTAATTTCTATTTAAAAAATTAAAAATTAGTTTTTTCGACCTTTTTAAAACTTAAACTTCTAATTTCGTTTTTAACTTTTTCTATACATTTACTTTGCATCAAATTAAAAAAATATTTAATGTTAAAAATTAAAATTTTGTCTGGCACTGGCTGGGCTTAATATTTTAGCTTTAGTACATAAGATTTGATAAACTTATTGTTAGTTCACTGTTGTGAAGATTCAATAAATAAAATTATGAAAAAAAAAAAAAAAAATAAATAAAATTCTTTCTGTCAGTACTGGTGAGCACATAGCTAACACCATAGTGTCGCTGTAGCCGCTAAAAATGCAAAAGATATTTTTGTTGCATATAACACTGAGCTTCGTCTCCATGATATCAATGAATTTTTGCATAAAACCAATGAAGTTTCACTGAAACTTGTCCATCATGGGTCAAAAATTTACAATGATCTACTTATATTGACTGCGAAATAAATGTAAACACAACTCAATTAGACTAACACCAACGATATTCTAACAATGCTATTTTTATCCTCTGTTATTACTATTTTTGCTTTGAAATTTAATTCTAAAGGTTTCGCAGCTAGTTCTACTCAATTCTGATCGGCAGCTTATGAGTCACAGATTTATTGATCGACATTGCTTTTAACGTACAATATAGATCCTTGTTAATAGGACATACTAAATTATATTTTCCACTGTATCTAGTGTGCTGAGATGTATGAAGGTATGCATAGTTTATCTTTCGATTGGTAAATTAATGTTTTTTGTTAGGTTTGAGATCATACAAGTAAATATCAGAGAATAAAAATTTTAAAAATTTCGATAAAGCCAGCAAGAGGAAGTACGTATTTTCGGGTCCTGCTGGCCTTATTGAAAAAAAAAAATTTTAATTTTTATTCTCTGTAATTCACTTGTATGATCTCTAGTCTATTAAAAAAAATTCATTTACCAATTAAAAGATTAACTATAAACACCATCATAATATACTGAAAATTTTTATTAAAACTCATTCATTTAAAATAAGATGTCAGTAGAAAAATCTGTAAAATGGGTTTCAAATTGATTTGACTAATTTTTAACAAATTTTTAGTTGAAACACTGATTTAAACAAAGATTTGAGTTACCTTCATTTAACACAATACTAAAAATCCTCGGTAGTTTAACTAGTTTTCAGTGTTAATTTTCAAAACTATTTATAACTAATTTTTAAGAACTCATTCGTTAAATTTTACAAAATTTATTGTTAAAATATAATATTTTCATGTTTTTGTTATTACGCGGTAGATGGCGCCACCAGTGTATCCGAAGTTTTAAAGATGGCGCTATTTCTTTCCCTCAGGATTATTTTAAATGGCCCATATCTCGAAAACTAAGAGAAATAGAGCAAAATTGATGAAAATTTCGACCACCCCCAGCCGAGTAATATCTCAGCAAAGGGGTTTATCTCCATCCAAAAATGGACAATGTTTTGGCCTTGAATCCTCGGGAATTTCTTATAAAAATTTTACACTTCACAAAATGGCCCATATCTTCGAAAACCAAGCGAGATAGAGCAAAACGAACAAAATGTTTGCTCCTTTTTTTTTTTTGTTAGACCAACACTCAGGGGATGCCCCTATTTACGCAGCGCATTGTGTTGGTATTAGGAAAATAGGCTATGGGGAGGAGGAAAGTGGGAGTAGTGTTTGTGAATATTTGATTTGAATTTCTCTACATTGTAAGTAACAGGGAAGACTTCTGTGGGGAGGTTATTCCACATAAGTACGGCTGGTGCGACTGATAAACGAATTCTCTCTGTAATGCGTTGTGCGATCTACTGGACAATCGACTACGATAGGCGAGTATTACGAATAAAAACTCTGGCTCTGGGGATAAGTTCACTCATCTCAGCAGAACACTTCCCATGGTTATATCGATAGAACTAACACACACACATTCCGACGATGCTCCAATGAGTCAATAGAGCTGCATACTCTACTGTCATTGATAAGCGCCGGCGCCCTCCTTTGCACACGGTCCAGAAGCTCCAAAATAGACTTCGAAGCTCCTGCCCATATATGGGAGTTGTATTCCATCTTCGGTCGGATATAGGTGGTATAAATATTGAGTAAATCCGATGGCGTGAAGTACTTCTTGCACCGACGTAGAAAACCTAGACACTTGAATGCTTCTTTCGACACTTGGAAAACATGCTTATTCCAACGGACATCAGACTGAATTTTCATGCCCAGAACATCAAGAGTATCCGATTCCTCAATATCGATATCACCCATATTTACAGACGGCAGTGTTGACCCCACAGCCCTATGGGTCTTGCGTGCATTAAAGTCGACCATATTCGCACGACCCCACTCTGAGATTGGAGTGACCTGATTAGGAGTGACCTTACATGCCTTCGATTATATGCACTAGTACCGGGACTCCCGAGACCCTAAATTTGAACAAATTTTACGACTCAGTATAATTACAGATAAAACTGTAGTTTTACAAATTTTCTACTTAAATTTAGATTTGTTAAATGTAACAAAAGAATTTGTTAAAATCAACAAATTTTATTTTAAGCCAAAAAACAGGAATAAAATTTTTATAAATTTATTTTATAACAGTAACAAATTTTTCTGAACAAAAAAAGTAACAGCCAGTACACTCACAGAAAAAAGTTTGTAGAAAAGTTAGTAAAACTGTTAGTACTTCAACTCCACATTACTAACTTACAAATTTTTTTGCTATTTTTTTTTTGCTGAATTTAGTTACTAATTTTTAATAATAAATTTGCTAATTTTACAGTATTTTGCTGAATTTTAGTTACTAATTTTTAACAGAAGATTTGCTAATTTTACAAATTTCTTGTAAACTAAACCACCAATTTGGAGCGCTTATAAACAGAATGTTAGATGACTCATAAAAATTACTCCATATTTTTAACTCGCCAAAAATAATGCAAAAATTTTTTAAATAAAGCTAAATTGAAATGGTTGAAAATTTGTCCTACACATAAAATATCTAAATTATTAAAATTTATGAGAAAAGTTTCTATTTATCGTAACCCAGGTGAAAATGTTCATATATGACCATATATGGCAACATATATGGTATATGGCCATATATGGAGATATATGAATGTTCATATAAAAATTTTTTTTTATTTTTTAATAAAAATATTGCTTTTTTTATTCAAATTAAATGTAAATATTATAATTCTATTCATACGTTATTGATGAATTTGTACATTTGAATGAAATTGAGAAATTATGAAATTTTTAATGGACATAAACATTTTACTTCAAGTTTAGAAAATATTTTATGACTGATTTTTGATTATTTATTGATTGTTTATGCACTAATAGAAAAAAGTGTGTAAAACTTTTAGTTAAAGCTACTAAAAATTAGTTCAAAATGAAAAACTGCTGAATTATCAGTGTAGTTTTGCTAAATAAATAAGATTGGGACAGCAAAAATAAAACTGTTTAATATATTTACAAAATTTGAGTTATAATTGATCTAAATTTCAGTGATTAGAAAATAAAATTAAATTTTACTTAGTAGTGACAAATAAACATCACATAAAATTTAAAATTTTCAAAGTTCCTTTTTCGTTTTTTTGTTTTTAATGGAAATACAAATCTAGCCTTCTGAAATCAACAGTTTAATATTTTTAGCAAATATTTCTGTTGATTTTATAAACTGCTATTTGCATTGAACAAAATTTAACAAAAAATTTTTTAAATACAGCAGTTTGTTTTAGCCATTTTTAGTTTACTAATATTTTGAAAAATTTTCTGCAGAGTTTCTAAATTTAGAAGTTTTATTTTTGCTGTTTTTATCTTACTGCAACATTTTCAATCGTATTTCAAAATTTATCATTTTATTTCAGAAGTTATCAATTGTTTTTCTGATTTATCAATTGTATTTCAGAAATAATCAATTGAATTTCAGTTTACCCAATTGTATTGTAGAAGTTATGAATTGTTTTTAAGATTTACCAATTGTATTTCAGAAATAATCAATTTATTTCTAGTTTTATAATTGCTTTTCAGAAATTATCAATTGATTTTCATATTTATCAATTGTATATCAGAAACTACCAATTGTATTTCAGAAATTATAAATTGTATTTCAGAAACTGAAAATTGTATTTCAGAAATAATCAATTGTATTTCTAAAACTGGTAACTGTATTTTTGAAATTGCCAATTGTATTTAAGAAATTATCAAATGTATTGTATTTCAATATTTTTTGAATCCGCTCACGTAATTACCCCCATGATAAAAAAAAAACTTTAAACACTACCCATATATGGAATAATATATTAGTTCATATATGAAGATATATGGAATATATGAACCAATATATGGACCAATAAATGCAGTATATTATCATATATGGATTCATACATTTGAATGTATTTACACATATATGCTTCCATACATAACATATATGTTCATATATGATCATACATTAAACCATATATGCTCATACATGAAACCATATATGACAATATATGAACACATATGAACATTTTCACCTGGGAATACATTAATTTTCAAAGATCAAGGTTTATTGTGGACGAACCATTTTAATATGAAAATTGTGATTAAAAGTATCTCTGGGGAGCAGGTGGAGTTTACGGGGATGACCCTAATTTTTCCCCCCCAATATTGTACTTTTTAAGCTTATTTAAAGAATACGATATTTTTAATCGGCCACACCTTCTTTCCTGTGGGTGGAGCTTTAGAGGTGAAAATAGAAACTCAAATAAATTCGGAAGTATATATCCGATCAGCAAAAAATGAAAATCAAAAGAAGGGTCTCTGAAATACATTTTCTTTTCCCAATCAGAAAAATACAAACGGGAAAGCGGTGGTAAAGCACTTTAACAGGTGGTACAAGTACTGGCAAAAAGTGCTTTCCCATTCCCAAAATGATAACATCATTAGACAAAAGGACCGGCTGTTCAAGCACCGCCGGAAAAGCACTGGAGGAACAAAATTCTTGAACGTTAGCAAAACACTGGCAAAACTAATAAATAGGTGGTCTGGAAATATATTTTCTAGAATAAAATTAAAAAAAAGTTCATATGTATTTTTTTGGTCCTGCCGTGAATTGAACTCAGGGCGTCAGATTGGCAGACGATTGATCTACCTACTGAGCTAACGAGACATATAATATTTGATGGCTAAACACTTAAATGAGTGATAATAGCTGGACAACTACTGGCTGTGCCAAAAGGCTAGTACTGGCAAACAATTTTTTGTAACTAATATGCCAGCGTTGGGAGGGCAAAAGAGCAGTTTACTTGAAGGAGCTTTCCTACAAACAAAAAATTGATTTTATAAAACAAAAAAAATTTTAAATTAAAAAAAACAAAAAAAAAATTTTTCCTTGCAACCGGATTTGAGCTCGGAACCTTCTGACCACAAACCTTTTTTAACAAAGCGTCAGCATTTGTACAAAATCATTGGTCTACCAGTGAATTGATTTTTATACCACTGGTAGCATTGGCTAGGTAGCACTGGATAACCACTGGTTACAAACCCTGGCATATCACTCTAAGCCAATTCTATACCAGTGGTTTTTTTTATAAACCCCCGAAATTTTTGTAAAACAAATACTGGCAAAACGATTTTGCAAACGCTGCCAAAGCGTCCCAAATGAGTGTTCTGCCAGTCATTTATTTTTAACACCCTGGTTACCCAGTGGTATGCCAGTGCTTGATTTTTTGTACCACTTGCGATTTCTGACTGGGTTGTTATGGTTAACATATTATTGTCTATAAATATTACCACTTTTACAAAAAATCATTATTGGGAAATTTTCATTGGCATTGAAATATAATTGGCATTACTTTATCTCAATGTCAATGCCAACAAATTCCATCACCATTCAATGCCAATGAAATTTTTTCAATTTGCATTGATGAAAGCAATGGTAATGAAATGTACACATAATTGAAGAAAAAGCATTGTAATATAAAAAAATATAAGAAATACGCGAATTTTTAATTTTTTTTCTTAGTTTATTTTTTAATTAAAACATGAAAACAAATACTTCTTTCATCAATTATAAATGGGCATTTAGGCATTGAACAATGCCAATTGAAAAAATTTCAATTAATTGACACATTCAATAAACTGGTCCCAAGAATGTTTTTAAATACATATTTATTTTTTATTTATTAATTTTCATTTCATTTGCTCCTTTTTTACCGTTTTTCAGTCCACTAGTAATCTGCCAAAGTTTTATTGATTTCAGAAAATTTTATCAAAAATTTTGTAGATTTAACAGTTTTTTTGCTATTTTCATTCTATTATTATTTAGCAATTTTTTTGCTGATTTCAGCAAGTTTAATTGTTATTTGCAATTAACAAAAATTTAGCTCAAATATTACTAAAATTCTGTAAATTTAACAGTTTTTTTTTTGCTATTTTTATTAAACTACTAATCAGCAATTTTTTTTGCTAATTTTAGCAGATTAAATTGTTATTTGCAATCAACAACAATTTAGCTCAAATATTACTAAAATTCTGTAAATTTAACCGTGTTTTTTGCTGTTTTCATTTTATTATAAATATTTTTTCTGCAGCATCATTTTTAACTAATTTTTAGTAACTTTTTCGCAAATACGAATTCAGTGACTTTTGCTTGTCTCAACCCGTACAGCTAAATAATCTCTGTATATCTGACATTGAGCTCATATCCCTCGGACTGCAGAAAATTTTAGCATCTTTAAAATGTCATCTTCAAATATTAAAAGGCGCATGCACCCCATAGAAAAACTGCGAAAATTAAAAAATCGCAAAATTCTAATTTCATTTGTAACTTTTGGACTTTTATTTTTTGTTTTTGAGCAAAAATAAAATTTATTTTTTTACTTTTATTTTTCGAGCACAAATAAAGGTTATTTTTTTTAACAAAATGCACACTGAATTGTTAAGAATATTAAAATTTATTTCAAACATATAAAAATATGAGAAATTGCTATAAAAGTGAGCTCCATGGTAATTTTTATTTGGCATTGATTTCAAAAGATAACTTTTTCTTTTGCTAAAAAAAAATATAGGTAAAGAAATAACTTTCGTTTTTGCTCGAAAAATTTAAGTAAAAAAATAGCTTTTGCATTTGTCCTAAAATATAAAATTCGAAAAATAACTTTAACATTTGCCCAAAAAAAAAAATAAAATTAAAAAATAATTTTTATTTTTGCTCGAAAAAATTAAAGTCATAAAATAACTTTTGTTTCTGGCAGTGGTATGGCATCACCAAAAAAATAAAAAAAATATCGTTATCAGTAGATGGCACTTTGTTCAAAAAATTGACAATTTTCTTTTTTTATTTAAATTTAAATAATAACAAATAAGCAATATATCTGCGCTTGTTTTTTTTCCTTATTTTGAGCAGTTTTCAGCCGTTTTTGAGTTTTAAAATATAGGCTCAGCTGATACTAAACTGATACTAAATAGTGGCTCAGGTAATACTAAATTTCAGCGCCTTCCACCGGTGAGTAGTGTAAGTTTTAATTTCATATCTCTATAATTAACAGTCTCTGGTTTCTGCTAGAAAGTAAAAGTCAAAAAATAAAAATAAAAAATAATACATAATAGTAAAAAAATTTAAAAAGCAAAGCATTTTTTGAAAAACTATCCATAAGTTCTCCAGAATTTTTTTTTGTAATTTTTTTTGTTTAAAAACTTATAACTAAATATTATATATTTCTCTGTCAATCGTTTTTCTCAGTTCAAAACACTTGGGCAATAGCAGACTTTTAAAGTCAGTTTCAACGGATCTCGAAAATTTTTAAAATTTTTAAAAGTTGGCCCCTGTCGTACACAAGGGCCAACTTTTACAAAAATGTTTACAATTTCCACTCCATACTCTCAACTTTCATTTATAGCAGATTTATGACATTTTTAAAAATAATTTAAAGAAAATTTCTGACACTTCTAATTATACTTTCACCACCTAGAATCTGGAGTCTAGACCACACATTGAAAAATAAAATAAACAAATTGTCTACTTACGCTCAAACTAACAAATAAATAAAAAAACAAACTTGTTTTCTTTAGTACTTAAAAATAATGAAAAGAAAATAAGTAAAAAAAATAACGACCTTATCTATCAAGAAAACTAAGAATAACAAAGCACTTCAAACACACATCTAGTTTAAAAAATCCTTATTATCCTTTTTTAAACAATAAAACGGAAATAAAAAATAAAACAATCATAAAACTAACGAAATGAAAAAATAACAGCAGAAAATCTTTAACAATAACAAATTCCTAATAAAATAAACAAGGTCCTTTGCAGAAAAAAATAACAGAAGTAATCAAATAAGGGCTGTTTGTTGGTATTGGGACTATTTTTTTTTTTTTTCAAAACCAAAAAAAAAAAACTAAATGACAATTGAATAACAACTGTCATGTGTTGATGAGCCACAAAATACGTAAAATAAACAATCTGCAGTAATAAAACATTTTGTGATGACAGCACATGTTTGTCATTGAGTTTTCATTTTCCTATTTAGTTATAGATGGCCAATTATGTGATTATTGGATTAGTGTAAAATTAAATACATAAAACAGGGGGAATAAGGGAGATATTTTAGTTTTGCAAAAGTGGTGGGTTTTTGAATCCTGCACTAGGAAACAAATTTGTATAAATTATAGTTATATGCTATATAAAATATATATTTATTATATTATTCACAGCAATTAAACACAATTTATAAATTTCAATCCATTTATTTTAAAATTTCATTTAATTTATTTTCCAATTTATTGAACACTTTTAAGCTTTTTAATGAAGATTTAATTTAACTATCGTTTAATATGCCATTAGTTATTCCACTAAAATTTTCTCCAATTAAGTTTTCATATTTAATTATAACATCTAACTAAAATTGTTATACAAATATTTTGTGATAATAAAGTAGATGTTTAATAAACATCCTCAAATAATAATTAAGTATTAGATTATAATATTATTTTATAGAATATTTTGTGCAATAATCTAAAAGTGTTAACCCAAAAAGTGTGGTATTAAAAAGGAGGTGAGGATAACACTTGCAACACTATTTTGTGCGTGAATAATTCCTGTGTATTATTCATACCTGTTAGTATAGTAAAACCCCCACTCAGTCAAAAAAAGGTATGAAAGTTTAACACATTGGCTAAAAAGTCCGTAGGATGACACATAGGTGGCGCCACTAATAAAAATATAATTTTTTGGAATCATCAACCTTCAGATGATACCTGTCGAAATTTAATGACAATTCGTTTATTAGTGAACAAGTTACAGCTGTTTTAGTGACGCGACTTTTGCGATTTTAAAAATAAAGGATTCAAAGCAATTTCGTGTGTTGCTTTACCATTGCTTTTTAATGGGAAAGGACACCGTTCAAGCCACAGCTTGGCTTGATAAGTGTTATTCGGACTCTGCTCCATGGAGACAAGTGATAGGAAAGTAGATTGATGACTTTGAACGTGGTCGTACAAACATCGATGACCCAGAATGCTCTTGTCACCCAAAAGAGGTGGTGATACAGGAAAACATCAAAAAAGTCCACAAAATTAGAGGACTGTAAATTAAAGATATCGAAGGAACGTGTTTATTTTGCATGAAAATTTTGTTCACGAGAAAGCTGTTATCGAAATGGGTGACGCGTTTGCTCACAGTGCACCAAAAACAAGAACTAGTCGATGATTCTGAGAGCTGTTTCGGCGAAATAAAAGGGACTTTTTGCATCGGTATGTAACAATGGACGAAAACTGGATCTGCCACTTCACTCCAGAGTCGAATCGGCAGTTAGCTGAGTGGACAACAATTGGCGAAGCTTTCCCGAAAAAGCCAAAGACGCAACAGTCAGCTGGTAAAAAGCGATCGCTACATGCCCCAAATGGTGCGTTTAAAGGAGGAAATCGGAACAAAAAAAAAACGGCCCCATTATATATATGAAAAAACAGTGTTCTTTCACCAAGACAATGTGCCGTGTATCAAGTCGTTGGCCTTCATGGCCAAATTGCACGAATTTCACTTTCAATTGCTTCCACACCCACCGTATTCGAGAGATTATACTCCCAGCGATGTTTACTTGTTTTCAGACTTAAAAAAAATGCTCGCTATAAAGAGATTTGGTTCGAATGAAGAGGTGATTACCGAAAGAGGGGCCTATTTTGAGGACAAATATAAAAAAGTATTAAAATGTTAGAAATGCGTTGGAGTGATTGTGTTGCTCTTAACCCTTTGACGACCATAGGCAAGTATGCTTGCCAAAGGGTTTTTCGCACTTATAATTGCCCAGACAAAAGATAGAGTAAATATGTTAAAAGGTGATTTGTAGAGGAGGGTTTGGGGAACAAAAATGTAGAAGGAGGTAAATCCTTATCTGGTTCCACTTTCCCCTTGCGAGCCCTCGAAGTTAGTTATCTAGAATTCTTCTTTAAGGGGTAAAAAGCACAAATTTTGAAGGACAAGCAAGGGGATGACGCCAATTTTAGTTGCAGATCACGAAAATAAAATAATAATAAAAATCGCCGGAACGGCAGGGTCATCAAATGGCAAATGTTTTTGGCAAGCGAAATGAGGGGTAAGGAGGGGTTCTACGGAGCCAATGTTTTTTTTAGGCATAACTATTATTTGGTCAGAGATCATGAAAATACCAAAAATTTTGAAATCGCTTCGGCAGAAAATGTATTGGTCCTCAAAGGTATAAAAGACACGTATTATTTTTTAGCTGCTCAATCTCATATTTAAGAGATACAAAATGGTGTCTAAACATTTTTTTCGGCTCAAAATAGATATTCTATAACAGGGATGATAAAGTTAGTACTATAGTACTCTTTGTGGTACTATTGGAACCTCAAAAGTACTATGGTACTCCTCTGACTCATTTAGTACTATTTAAACATTTTTGCATTTTTGTGCTTTTTTAATTTTCATACATATTATTGTATATAGCGAACACATCAAATATCGGAGTCTTAAATAAAAAATTCTTATTTTGAAAATATTTATAACTATTGAAAACTAGGGTTTGGGGTTCGGGAATTCCCGGGAAAAGTTTGCTGGGAATTCCCGGGAAAATAATATATTTTTCCCGGGAAAACGGGAAATTTTAAAAATATTAAATTTTTTAAATTGTTTTTGTTTCGAATAGGATTTTTTAATTTTAGTCATAAAAAAAATTTTAAATACCAAAACAAAAATGTCATTGTTAAAATCTTTTAAAAGGGAATTCATTTATTTGCCACACAAATAAAATCTTTGCCAAGTAATAAGGAGCATTTAAACTAATAAAGATTTTTCGCATAACTTATTCAAAATTTAAGTAGTAAAACCTAAAAACTTAGTAAAATGTTTAAAAGAAATATGAAAAAAAAGCTTTGTTTCTTACAAATAATCGCCCTTCCTATCTAAATTTTTCAAATGAATAATTTAGGTAAAGTCGACTTTAGTTAAAATATTGGGTGGCAGTATACCTTGAATTGGTTTATTTTTGTAGCATTCTGATTGGTTAATTTATTTTCAACCAATCAAAATATTTGAAAATATTTTTGTAAGGTTTTCATACACAAAATGAACAAAACCGTTTGATTAAAAATAAAGTCGACTTTAAATTTAAAATACGCCTTTATAATAAGGGTCAATAATTTTATAAGTAACGTTTTCATTAATAAATGTGAAAAGAAAAGACTAATGGTTGACGGTGGTATCTAAATTTGGTTATCCGACATCTAAATTTGGTTCACAAAAAAAAAAAAAAAAAAAAAAATTGATGGTCATGCAACTTCTGTTGAAGAAAACAACAACAAGAATAACGTTTCAGCTAAAATTAGCAAAGTACCCGAAGAAAAAAGTGTAAGCTGAATAGGCAAGGTTTTTTGGTAGGGCAAACATTTCCTGAAATGGTATCCAATTTAGCCGCAGTCAATCCGCACCATAACTAGATCTTCGTTTATTCGAGAAAGTTTTTATAATAAAAACCTGGCATTGCAAAAAAATGAAACCGATGTAAAGAACATTATATTAAATTACTACAATCATGTAAAAGTTATCATGATAAAAGAAATATCGAGCAATATTTCTAACAATAAGAGATTTACTATAATCTTAGATGAATGGACAAGAATATCACAAAAGAGATATTTGAACATATCAGTAAATGGAAATAATTCATTTTATAACCTGGGGTTGGTTTATATATCAGGAAGATGTAATGCTGATGAAATAAGAAGAATTGTAGAAATAAGACTGGAAGAGTTTTATTTGTCTTTGGAAAATAACATTGTGGCCACCATATCTAATGGGCCAAGTGTGATGAAACGGTTTGTTTCCGACAGTCCAGTAGTAGGTGCTTTCTGCTGGAATCATGCAATTCATTTGGCAGTGCTGCGAGTAATTTATGTGAAATCAAATGTTCAACATTCTGATATTTTTACTTTGAATTCTCACTACACAGACTGCATTAGTACTGAAAAAGTTTTTTTTTTAACAAAAATTACTTATATAGGTGGTTTTCATTAACAATTTTGTTCAAAAATATTTACCGGGATTCCCGGGAATCCCGGGAATCAAATTTTTTCATTCCCGTTTCCCGGGAAATAAAAAAGTCCGGGAAATCCCAAACCCTTTTGAAAACTCAAGTTAAACAGATAAAAAATATTCTTTCGTATTTTCACTCAAATATTAAAAATTAGGTGAATTAGGAAACATAGAAATGTTTGTGTTTTTTACGGTGAGCAAAATGTTTTTCCCCATCAGAGCTCCTAAAGAATTCACTAATTCGATTTTCAATTCTGATTTTAGGTATTTAAAACCTTTTTCGAAGAATCGAATGAATTCTTAATCCACCTAATTCATTCACTAAATTCATTTGATTCGATTGTCAATTAATTTTTTTATTCGAAAATATTCTTATGAGATTCACAAGGTGGAATAGACCCGTAAATATCTTTAAAATAATATTCTTTTTAAAACAAAGTTGAACACGGATTTCAGGGACTTTTAATTCTGAACCCACAGAAATAAACTTGTAAAAATAACAGAAAAATCTACTAAAAATTAGGTAAAAATGCCCTTACAAAAGAAACTGCTGGGAGTAGCAGATTTTTTTGCTAAATACTAGTAAGGTAAGAACAAAATAAATAAAACTGTTAAATTTACAAACTTTTAATTATATTTAAGTTCATGGAAAATTACAAATTATAATGTAAAATCTGCAGAAAATAATAATATTAGTAGACTAAAAATAGCAAACATAAACTCTTATGAGGGGTATGTATAATTGATCTTTCATTTGATAAAAGAATTGTTTTTAGTTTGACTCTAGATCATAAATTAATATCACTTTCTGCTTATCGAATTCTTTTAAAATTGTTTATTCTTTGTAATTTACTTGTGAAAATTGTATCATCTTTCTTTAATTTGAAAAATATTTTAAACAGAAAGTGTTATTAATTTATGATCTAGAGTCAAACTAAAAAACATTCATCTACAAAATTTTCGTTATTTTTAAGATAAATTTTGTTGAATGAAAATATCAGTCTATCCTGTTAAAATTAACAGAAATGGTTGCTAAAAATAGTAAATTGCTGATTTCAGAAGACTAGATTTTTATTCGTATTAAAAAAATCGAAAAAAGCTTTCAAGATTTAAAATTTTTTGTTATTTTTTAGTCTATTTGCTTATTGCTGATTTTAGAAGGTTAAGTTGTTTTTTTCTGTTAACTAAAATTTCTTCAAATATAATTAAAATTTTCTATATGTATTTAACGACTTGGTTTTTGCTGTTCTTATAATATTTTACGAAAGTAATCTGATAGCATTTTTTTATGCAAGGTAATTTTAAAAAATTTTTTGTTTGTTAATTTAAATTGATAAAAAAATTAAATGAAAAAAATTTTGATACTATTGAGGTTGAAAAAGTACTATTTTTTAAGTTGGTTAGTACTATTTTAAAAATCCCATTTATCATCCCTGTTCTATAAGTTGAGTTTTAAATTATACTCTTTCTCTCAACTTAGAATATTTTTAACTGTTGTTTTTTCAAGTGATTTTTTACTTTTGTTTTTCTCACATTATATTTTTGATGTAAACACATCGGATTTAGCTTTTGGTCTTCGATGGGTATATAAAAAACATTTCAATAAATTTTAAAATTTGGACCCGAATTTCGTGATTGAGTGATCTGTGACACATTAGTTGCCGGGAGTTGCATTATTACAGAGACAATTCTCTCCGAATAATTCTTTAAGAATTTTAATTAGAATTAGTTTTAAAATATCAATGATTTGAAGAAAATATACAGGGCCGCTGCAGCAAATCTTCCATATATCCAATTATCCTCATTTTTTGGGGACGTAGTTTTACACCAAAATAAATATTTGTAGAGGATCGCCTGGTCAATAGTGCCCAGGAAAATTTTCTGTTCCAAAGAATCGGTTGTACCCAGGAAAATTTTCTGTTACAAAGAATCGGTTGCACAATAGCTGCTTTTCCTCTACAACCCCTGCTACTGTCAATTCTAACACCGATTATTTTTGTTTGAAATTGTCCCAAAAGCAACCACTTCTATAGCTCCAAAGTGGAACAGGTTGCCCTAGAATCAGTTCTGGAACTAGTTCTAGAATTCATTCTACGACCGCAATACCTTCCATATGAGATCCCTGGAACTGGTTCCGGAACCAGTTGCATGGAATCGGTTGCAGTGGAACCAGTTGCAGAATTGGTCTGAATGGCAACCGATTGTAAAAAATTTTCCTGGGTACAATAGCTACTTTTCATTCACAACCCCTTCTACTGTCGATTCTAACACCGATTCTTTTTGTTTGAAATTGTCCCAAAAGCAACCCCTTCTATGACTCCAAAGTGGAACCGGTTGCTCTAGAATCAGTTCTGGAACTAGTTCTGGAACTGATTCTACGTCACCCACACCTTCCATATAGGATCCCAGGAACTGGTTCCAGAACCAGTTCCATGGAATCGGTTGCAGTGGAACCAGTTGTAGAATGGGTGTGGTTGGCTACCGATTGTAAAAAATTTTCCTGGGTGGGGTCGTTTTTTTAAATAGTCCTTAAGTTGGTCCAATAAGTTGGCATAATATTCCCCGAAAAACATTGTTTTTCTTTTTTGAAGGTAACCGATGTGGATTAATCGAAACCACAGTGCCAAATCAAAAGCCTGTGGTATCAACAATTTCACACAATTTCACTCCCCGATCAGCCAACACCATATCGTGAATTTTTTCGACATTTTCTGGTGTATTAACTTCGATTGGCTTTCTGGAACTTTCACTTCTAGTGCATCTGCAACCACAACGAAACTCAGTAAACCACTTTTTTACAATTGAAGTTGGTGGTGCAGAGTCTCCATAGTACACTTATAGAAAAAGTTAGTATAAAAGTTCTTATTCAATTGAACTAATTTTTCTGTTACTTTGCCTTAAAATTTAGGATGAAACTAATATTTTCTGTAAATCCAATTTAGCATAATAATTAATTTCATGCGTATTTAGACTAACTAACTAATTTTTAGTAATTTGTGTTTTTTACCCAGCAAAAAAAAAAAATACCAATATTTTTAAAAACATTTTTTTTTCATTATATTAATTTTTTTTTAATAATATTTATAATTACTTTAAACAAATTCAATATTTTTTTAATTTTTCAAATGAGAAATTGCTTTTTATGCACCTGTAAAAATAGTGCTGAAAACAATATTGAATTGGAGTGTACCATTTAAACTTGTTTAATAAGTACTTTTATTGAAGAGAATAAAGCACAATATCTCGAAATGACAAAGTGGTGTTTTTATGCCAGTCAACTTTTATATCAAAGAGAGCTAGACTAGCAATCAGGAGGTCACAAGTTCGATACCCAGTCGCGGTAATAAAAAAACATTTGTAAAATAAAAATTATATTATTTTTCTTGCGAAGAATTTTTTTTTAACTTTTAATTGGTGAAAAAGAGCTTCCATGCACTCGTTCAAAAAGTACTGAAAAAATGTTGGAGTACTCCTCTCCTATGACAACTCAATGTTAAAATCATTAGTGTTTATGTTAAAAAAGAATTACATCAATTGTAGTGCTTTTGCTACTGCTGCGGCATCTTCTTTTTTTCTGGGTTAATTTTACTAATTTTTCAGCTAAGTTAAACCACAATTATTTCCAAATGATTATATTTTTCTGTCTCTGCTATAAATATTACAAAATGGTATAATCATAAAATGGCTTATATCTCGAAAACTACCCAGTGTAGAAAATCATTACTAGATATGTGGTTATGTAACTACATACTTGGTAATGGTAACTAGTGGCTTTTGTTATTACATTTCTAATTACCTTTATATGGCGATGTCGCGAAAAATAATGAGTTATGGTTACACACCAGCATACGAAAAATCAAAAAATATATCGTTACCTATGTGCTTACCAGTACTGACAAAAATAATGAGTCTAAAAATAGATTTTCAAAAAAATAAATTATATAAAAAAAAATATTTTTTATTGTATTTTTTTTTTTAATAAAATGGTGCTGGTGCGGGAATCGACCTGGGTCTACATATTGCCAGTCAATAGCTCTACCATCTGAGCTATACCGACATGTAATATTTAATAGATAAAAACATAATTGACCTGCTGCACACAAGTAAGCTTACTCGCCAAAAAATCAGAAAATATGTGGTTACATATATCCTTACCAGTGTTTAAAAAATATTGAGTCTAAAAATAGATTTCAAAAAATTTTCAAAAAAATCTAGAAAATTATTTTCTATTTGAAATAATGATAAAAATAAGTCATTATCAGTAACTCATTATAATATGTTTTGAAATAATGCAGAAGGTAAGTGGGTGTCATTACTGGTAGTCCAAAAAATAATGATATGTCATTACCGTTTTACACTGGGTAAGCAAGCATAATGAACAAAAATTCATTACTCGGTACGTATTAGCTAAGGTAACTAAGATTATCTGTGTATTTAGCAGTGTGTAAAAATTAACTTACATAAATTTAGCAGACCATAGTTCTCAACTTTATTAAAAATTCTGCTGGCGAAAATACAGGTACTATTTCCTGTTATTTTAGCAAAATTTTGAACTATTTGTTCGGGTTTTTTTTCTGAGTGTACTTATGAAGCTTTTTCCTTGGTTTGTTTGAGTGACGGGTTTTTTCGCAAAAAATAATGTTTGATGAGCACTAAGGTGGACCTTGAAATGAAATTTTTGCGATATTTTGGTAGATGAGGGCTCTATTCCGTGCCTTTTTGAAAAAAAATGACAATGCCGAAAAAAAAAATTAAAAAAAAAAAAAATTAGGGGTTGCGCACGAGCCGAGAAAAAGGTCCACTTTGCCAAAATTAGGGGGGAAATTGCCATAGGTCATCAGGGGTCACCCGTAGGGGGGAAGAATGTATGGCCGACCCCCATTAACTTTTTACCGCCAACATTTTCCCCCAAGCCACCCACCCCCTAGCTCCTCCCCTTAGGGGGGTCACCATACAAAAATGGAGGTTGCTCAGTATTTTCGAAAAACACCATAGGTCATCAGGGGTCACCCCTAGGGGGGCAAAATATATGACCGACCCCCATTAACTTTTCATCCCCAACATCTTTTCCGAACAAACTTACCCTCTATCTCCACTCCTTGAGGGACTCCCCATACAAAAATAAAAGAAGCTGTAATTGAGTAGTACTACTAAGCACTTTTAATATAATATAGTCAAATTAACATATTTTTGTTCGCTGATGGGTATTTCTTGCGGTAAGAATCGATAACATGTAGTAAATACTGTTTCTCTTCTTCGCCTTGACACAGTATTCTATTATAATCTTGTATCATTTTTACTCCTCTTTCGGCAGTGTCGTTCACAACGCGCAAGTTATTTACAATTCTACGACCTTCTTGATAGTCTGCGCGAGATTTCCAGGTTGCTGGATTTGCTAGAATGAAATCTTGCGATATTCCAAATCGTACAAATAAATTTTTGGTATTATGAGAGACGAAGTTGCTCAAGTCTTTAGCCAAGAATTCCTCATTCACATCTTTGAATTTCACCTCGATTTTTTTAACGCTGGTGCTTTTGATTACGACGCGAGGAGCTGGGGGAACCGGGTCGTCTTCTTCATCTTCTTCACCTTCTTCGTCTTCTTCGTCTTCTTCATCTTCTTCACCTTCGTCATTCTCCTTTTCTAGCAATGCTTGGGCCATTTTGGCCTTCAACTCATTTGAAACCTTGTCATCGAAAAAGGCAAGGGCTATGTGCTCATCGGCGAGATACCATAGGTGACCGATAAATTTCTTTATCATTACCCGAGATAAATCCTGGTCAACGGACTTGTACTCGACGATGTCCTTCAAAAACTTCCAATCTTGATTCGGCGCCTCAGCTGCTCGAGAAGAACCAAACCATGCCTTGACGTAAAGTCGCACCACAAAAATACAAACGTGTCGAATACCATTCAATTCACATACAGATAAGTGAAAAGTTCTCCGAAACAAAAACATCTTGAGGCTGTAAATGGCTTTTGCCATCCATCGAGCATGGGAAACGGGTCCTGGAGCTCGGAAATGGTAATTCTCAAGTTTTTCACCCAGAAACAAAAGAATTAATTGTAGCATTTCTTTGTAGTCATCGCGAGGGTGTTTCTCCTTCAATTGATCTAAGCAAAACTCCTTTATGCCGACTTGCATTGCCACAGGAATTTTTCTGACGACTTGATCGTCTATCAAGCCAGAATGGAATGGTTTAACCTTTACAGCGTCCCATTCCTGTTTGAAACGGTCAAAGCAAGGAACGCCTGGTGCACTGGTCTTTCCCATTTTTGTCTCAAAAACTTCCCTTAGCACCAGTTCGTATACGTGGTGTCTGCAAGGTAAATATAAGATTTCTCTCTCCAACAGCCGCTCAAGAGCAACTGCGGCTCCGGAGAATGGGCCACTGTTCGTTGATGTCGTGTCGAAAGAAAGTCCTTGTATTCGATGTGTCATATGCCAAGATGCCAACAGTTGATAAACGGCATGTGCTATTCTCCGGCCTTTTCCTTTCCCATCTTCTACTTTGGGAACTCCAAGAAGTTGTTCTTTTTCTCCGTACGAGACAATTACCGGTAGACGGTCCACCTTCTTTGTACCCACAAAATCCAAAAGCATTTTGCCATCCCAATGGACTACGAAGGATTTAGCTGCGACAAGCTGGAGATAAATGAAACGCGTTGAAGAATAAGAATTCTGAATGAGAGCAAATAAATCTATGCGATCTTACTTCTGGATTGTCTTTCACATAACTCAGCATGTTCTCTCGATTTGAACGCCGACATCTCCGAAGCGACGTACGGTTTATTGTGTATTGTTGAGGATCGCGTCCAAATGCTTCTGCCGCCGCTATCATAATGCCGACCGCGTCTCGGTCAGTCACTTTGCACTTGTCCAAAGCTGATAGGACTCGTTCAGTAAAACATTGTTTGTAACCTCTTATGTCACCAACATTTGATGGGCCAGCTTCTGCCGGGAAGTTTTCGTCCTGTCTCCCATTATCATCGCTTGAATCACTGCTTGAGAATTTAACCACTGCAATTGAAAGAATTTCATTTGAATATAAACATTGGACGAACACACAAAGCGCGAAATAACTTACCGCCTTTAGCGAACTGATCTCTACTAGATTCCGTTGCACGTTTGCGTCGCAACTCTTCTTGTTCTTCGCGCTCAGCTTTTCTTTTCCTCGTTCGAGTATCAGTAGCGTCCACACCTCCCATAGTTCCTGGCCGGCCATCTTCTCTTTGCTTTAGCAGAAACTCAATGTCTTCGGTATTTGTCATTTTCTCAAGGGCGTTGGCGTGTGCGATGTCGAAAAGATTATCCAAGCTATCAGAAAACTTATTCTCTTTTTCTCTAGTGGACTCAGTCTTTCTGTGAGATGACTTTCTTAAAGCATCCCACTCATCGTGCAGCGCAGCTATTTTTCTTGTAACATCTCCTCTGGCTTTCGTCGGAATAGCTGCTTGGCGCCAAAAAATCATCACTGCGTCCGCGACTATAACCGCACTATTTTTCTTCGACATGTTTCGTTTGCGAATGTTGAAGAAATGCATTCTTAGCACTTGCTTCTTCGACGGTAATTTGTTCCCCGTAATATTCATGCTTGGATAACCAATCAAAAAAATTAATTTTTTTTTTCGGCATTGTCATTTTTTTTCAAAAAGGCACGGAATAGAGCCCTCATCTACCAAAATATCGACACAAGGTCCACCCTAATGAGCACTCGAAAGTCACTTCTTCCATTTTTATAAAAATCAACAATGTTGTATGTTTTGAACACCTGTTAAACGCAAAGTTAATGACGGAACTTGCTAGAAATTTGACAGTAGTCTACTAACGACGATACTCGATCGGATCAGTAACTACAACGGAAGTTCAAAAACTCACTAGCTTATTGATCCGTCCTCGTAATAGTAGATTATATTTTATACTATTCTTGGTTTTTCTACCACAAACATTAAAGACATTAAATAATAAACCAACAGCGAGTATCGGCACGCAGAGATATATGTGTTTGCCATATGATCACTAGAGGTTTGCAGCGATGTATGAAGAATTCTGAAAATTAATTTTAAGAGATACGATTAGACTTATTTCTTTCGTTTGCATAAAAAAATTGCTGATATAAATTTGGTGGGAAATTGGTTAGCATTTGTAGGGCGAAATGAAATCAAAAATGAATGTTTTTTGGAGCATTTAAAATGTTTTTCTTTTTAAATTTTTTTTTTAACAATAAATTTTTTAATATCCCCAAATATCTTCCTTAAAACGAGATAAGAATCATTGTTGTAGCTAATATAGTTTTCGAGATATTGAAGCTATGAAGAAATTTATTACTGAAAGAAAGATAATTCTCCGAGTGTTTAAAATTTCAGTATTTCAATATTCAATATTTAAATGCTGCTTATTGTTATAGAAACAGTTTCAGAAATTCTAAAAAATGTAATATTTGCGGAATGATTCAATCATTCTTTGAAGAGTTTCATTATTTCTATGAAACTTTTAACAAACAGTGATATTAGTGAAATATGTTTTAAGCTTTAATGAGCGAGTTCCAGTTACAATTTTTGTGGTAACTATGAAGATATTCATTACTAAAATGAAGAAATTTCTTTCAGTTTATTAACAACATGTTCAAAGATTTCGCACTGTATTCCCTTTTTGATTTACCTTCCCAAGCAAGGGTTAAATATTAAACTAAAATCCTAACTCTACTAACTAAAACTTCCTTATAACAGCTATCAATGGAAAATCAACCCAACTCTCTGCAGAACATTGTGTAAAACACAGTTTCATTCAAATACTAAACTATAGTTACAGCCCTTTTACACTATAGGATATTTAGATAAGGTTTTGATTTGCAACAATTCCACCAGCTGTTATGTCAGAAATAAATTTTTATTTTACATGTATGCTAACGTAGCAAACATAATTACTGTAGTACATAAAATTTTCACAAATCATATAAAATAGTATGATAGTGTAAGAACCTTTAGTAACCCAACAGTGGTGGTAGCAAAGTTTGCCTTCCAGGCCAAAATAAAAACATTATTACATGTATGTTGACTGCATTTATAATTAGATAAAATTGTCTTCTGTATTCAAACATGGTTAATATTATATATAATATTCCCCTTAACAAAAACTATAATATTAGTTTTACAAGTCTGGCACTTATTATTCGCACTCCAGGGCCAGCATTTCAGTAAGAGAAAAAAACCTTCTAAATTCTAACTTGCTTTTATTAAAAATCTTATACAGCATAACAAAAAGATAAATACTACAACCAAAGGTGTAAGAATTGAAAGCAGTCTTTAAAGAAAAACCAATGTCGATTCCTCAGAGGATTGCGAAAACACGTCGCGTCGTATGGGACAGGTACTGGTGGTTTAATATAAGCTATAAACGTATATAAAAAAATAAGAAACAAATACAAAATAAATTTAAAAATACCGTTCTGACTGAAATGAAATGTATAATAATATATCTACCACGACGTTTAAGGATATTATTGTTAATATATCAAATATCCTCTAACCTATTCGTCCCAAATTGGGGACATTTAGTAAACTAGTAGATTTAGCTTTTATGCATGCAGGTTTTTTTTGAAATTTTGCTGCTTTTTTAGCTTAAAACTAACTTTGGCCTTTAAACGCGTTTTTCTCATAACTATGAGTTCAAAATCGGCTGCCACTGAACAGCCAAGGCGGGTTAAACGATTTAGATCCGGTAATTTTCTCCTTTAGCCAACAAAAAGCGGAAATCCTTATTGTGGCCCTTTTTTAATTCAACAAAAAGCGGTAATCCTTGTTGCCCAAATTGATATTTATAGGAAAAAAAATTTTATTGTTTGAAAACAGAGCTTTAAAGAATTAATTCCTTTTTGGAATGAATTCCCAAAAATTTAATTTAATTCTTTAATTCAATGAATGAATTCATCAATAAGACATAAGCAGGAATTAATTCCTGTGAATGAATTCAAAGACTTCAAATTTATAGAATGAATTCCCTGACCAAAGCTTAAAGAATTAAAATTAAATAATTCATTCACTAAAGAATTCATTCAACACTATTTAATTCAATTTGAAGTCAAGGAATTCATTCAGTTCTAGTCAATTCAACTTTTGGCTAAGGAATTCATTCAACTGTGCACTTAATTCAACTTTTGATCAAGGAATTCATTCAATTCTAGTTAATTCAACTTTTGGTCAAGGAATTCATTCAATTCTAGTTAATTCAACTTTTGGTCAAGAAATTCATTCAAGTTCAACTTTTGGTCAAGGAATTCATTCAATTCTAGTTAATTCAACTTTTAGTCAAGGAATTAAATTTATTTCGTTTAATTCCCTAAGGAATTAAATTTTTGTCGTTTAATTTCCTAGGAATTAAATTTTTTTGTTTAATTCCCTAGGAATTGAAAACTTAATTCAGGGAATTAAACGAACTAAATTTAATTCCTTGACTAAAAGTTGAATTAACTAGAACTGAATGAATTCCTTGACTAAAAGTTTAATTAACTAGAATTGAATGAATTCCTTGACCAAAAGTTGAATTAACTTGAATGAATTCCTTGACCAAAACTTGAATTAACTAGAATTGAATGAATTCCTTGACCAAAAGTTTAATTAACTAGAATTGAATGAATTCCTTGATCAAAAGTTGAATTAAGTGCACAGTTGATTGAATTCCTTAGTCAAAAGTTGAATTAACTAGAATTGAATGAATTCCTTGTTGAATGAATTCATAAAATTTTATGAAGGCATTAGAAAAAAATGAATGAATTCTTTTAATATAAATCGAATGAAAAAAAAAGGAATTCATTCAATTCCTTAAGTTTGGTCAGGGAATTCAATCCCAAAATATAAATTCAGTTCAAAAAAAGGGAATTAGGGAATTAATTCTTCGAAGCTCTGTTTGAAAACTTAACTTAAGAGATCATCAATATACCTTTGATTTGATATCCAATTTGTATATATTATTTCTACTGTTATCTCTATCATATATGCAAATTGCATTCAAAAGTGGTGAAAACACATTCGGAAACTTTTTTTTAACAGATTAAAATAATTCTCAAATTCTAAAAACCTTTAGAACTATAGCCAAATGTCTATAGAATATGATGAAATATTTTTTTTTGCGTTTTTGTTTGTTATTATTTCAATTCGAATAAAAAAAATCCACTTTTTGAACAAAGTGCCATCTAGTGATATTGATGTCGTTATCAGGGGTCTCCCATGGTCCTGATAAATGGCAACACCGGTTTTTAATGCAACAGATGGCGCTGACTGTTGTTTTGTTTTTCTGGCAATACTGTTTCATTTTATTGGGGGAGCAGTGTTGCCCAATATGTTTTAGCTTATTCCCATTTTAAATGTTTAAATTCCCAATATCATTTTAATTTAAACAAAAACTCAAAAAAGGAGCTAAGTTAGCATCGCGCATAAGTTCAGAAAATTACTAGGAAATGAGTGAGCAAATTAAATAAAATTGAATATTTTACGAAGAAATATTTACATTTTCACTCGAACTTTAAAGGCCTCAAATCTTTGCTAAAATTGTGAAACTAAAAAAATTTTATTATACGAAAGACAAATCACAATTAAGCTGAAATGTCACCGTTTCAAAACAAAAGTCGTACATTAAATTTTCGATAGAAAAACTTCTACACAATTTTCATACGATGGTGAAAAGTCACAATATGGCGAAGTCTTTTTTTCTAAAATTTGTAAATCTAGTAAGGTGTAAGTTCTAGGGCTCGTAAATTCTTTTGAACATTAAGTTTGCATAAGGCGAGTTTACACGATTCAGAAGGTACATATGAAAACCCCTAGTACTTTATTAGCCTACATAAAATTTATTTTTTCTAAATCCTTTGCATATAACAATGTCAGTATTTGGAAAATAGAAAATATTTTGATTAATTATTGAGCTTGGTTGCTTTTCGTTATTTCAAGATTTATAAATATTTGGAGAACATTTCCTCCATAATTCAAATATTTTGTAGAAATTTTTAAATCTTCAACATTTTAATTTGAAATAATACGCATATTATTTATACCAAAATTCGTCTTATTTTGGGCTAAAACTAAATCCTTTAAAATTAAAAATTTTTTAATCTTTTCCCAAAACAAAGTCGAAATCCCTAACTTGGGCCCAAATCCCCTTACCTAACAACTCTGTAAAACCTCATTTGACATAAAAAGAATCCTTCCTTGAGAAAATTTCCCAAAAAAAATCCTCGTTTGACAAAATTTCCCACATGCTAGCGACATCTACAGTTTGTTTACAAAATTATCAAAATTATGCATCTCTATATTATAAGTCTCTGGTCGTTATAACTTTTGTTTTTGGTGATGCCATACCCCTGAAAATTTCCATTAGTTTGATTTTGACATTTTTATAATTTCCATCAGGGGTATGGCATCACCAAAAAATAACTTATAACAACATCGTTATCACTAGGTGAAACTTTGTTAAAAAACACTTTTTTTATTTAAATTTAAATAAGAACAAACAAAAAAGCAAAAAAAAAACAAACGGACATCTCAAATTTTATTATTTAAGTATATTTTGGCTTCATTTTTTCTTATTTTGCGCAGTTTTTAGCAATTTGTGGACTTTTAAATATAGGCTCAGCTGATACTAAAGTAATACCAAATAGTTGCTCAGGTAATACTAAATTTCAGCGCCCACTAGCGATCTGTAGTGTAAGTTCTGATTTCCTATCTCTCATTTAAATTATTTTTATAAAAGGCTAATTTTTAAACCAATCATTACATAATCGTTTATAAGAAAGGCGCAAATAGATATTTTCTTTTGATATTTTAACGAAATGAATGTGAGGTTTTCCCTCGAAATCTACTTTTAACTCGATTTCGATTATAATGCAAATTCGCTATCAATCAAGTATATAATTTGATTTCATAGCAGATTTCAAAGCTGTTTCTATTTAATTTAATGTTACCTGAGTTTAAATTTGTTTTCCTTTGTATAACATTCGCAAAATTACACGCGCCTTAAAATATTAAATGTTAAAAACTATATATAAATGCTACCTTAATATGCATATATTACAAGCAATTTGTTTGGTGGGGGTTATTAAATATCATTACGTTGTACCAAAAAGTATGTATGACTATTAAAACTCATTTATAAACATACATTTAATTATGAAACTATCATATGAAATTTTAGTTTTCCATTCATTTTATTACCCTACCAGTAAATATACATACTTAAGAAAGTTAAAATATAAAAACGAAATTTCGTTAAATATGCGACATGTTTCTCTATTTAAATACTTAATTACAATTCCCTTTATGATAATTTAGCTGCTTAATATTCTTAAGTTTTTCGACTGTGTCTGTGTATTCATGTCTTTCTTAAATTTGATTACGAGTAAAAATATATTAAAAGATTGTTGCTGTTGTTAAGTATTTAGTTGATTGTAAACAATAATGTTACTTTAATTGTTATTACACTCCCCCATGGCGCCCATTTGTGGATATTAAATCATTTTTTTTTTCTTCAAATTTGTTAGCATTTCCTTGAATGCGTATCCCAAAATATATTATTAATTTTCAAAAATTATTATGCAGTTAGTGCTGTTGAAATTTCTTGTAAATACAGTTTATTAGGAAAAAATTTTTTTTTTGGGGACTTGATCTTATGAATATTAATAATAAGTTTTGTAATAAAACTCAATTACAAGTTGTAATCGTTAATGAACACAAAGGAAAGAAATTAAATTATTATAATTTATTATAGCTGCAATTGTAGCAGCTTAGACGCCATAAATTTTATTACAGATTTCCACGGAAGATTTTATATTAGAAAATATTGAACTTATATCAAAATCTGAGCATTTTAGACCAACTGAGAAAATGAAATTTGTTAATGTTAATAAATACCTTAAAATTAACAAGAAAGGTGTCCAAATGGGTTCTTTCCGATTTTAATGTACACACATAATTTTTAGATTCCTAATTTGACATGTAAGCGTTAAAAGGACAGATCAACAACTCAAATATGTCTGAAATATACTGAATTTAGATTATATTTGTAATCAGCGTTAAAGTACTCGAAAAATATAAACTTTAATACACATATTCGGGAACCCACGGTTGCCACTTATTTGAAATATATAAAATATTGCTGAAGAGGCGCCATGAGAAAACTCGTCCTAAAGTCGAGGGTTGGTCGCCTTCACAGAACAATATTGTGTGTGTGCCTAGCGTTGGTCACCTCCATAGAACCTCCATAGAACATGCCGATCGTTGGTAACCTTTCTTTTTTTAAGAAAAGCAACACTCAAGAAATTCTTCCTATTAATTAACGTGTTGCTTTCTTTCGACAGGGGATAGAGAAGAAGTGAAAAGTGGTGAAAGATAAAGGAATTCAAATATGGCAACACTGTAATTGCGCGAAATGCTGAATCTTTGAACAGTTGTTGCGCGCCTTCTGATGAAGAGTTGGCGAACTTTGTTGAAGCTTTTTAGAGCCCTGTTATATTAATTTACTTCGGCCGGGTTAAGTGCTATGGGAACACCGAAGGAGGACATTGCGATTGTATGTGGGATAGAAAAAACTCATACATATTATTTTTCATAAATGGATGTTGCCATGGTTGGGGATCGAACCCGCAACCTTACGTGTAACAGTCCAACGCGCTAACCATTACACTGCAGCGCCTCCACAGTACAATGTAGAGCGTAGGCCACCTCACTCAGAAAATCCGTGAGGACAGATCCCGTGTGCACTACTGTAGGCCCCTCAACAACCCGTGCGCTCATCCTTCCGAGACATTTTAAACTACGTCTTTTACTCTCTGTCACTGACTAAAATAAATTTCTGTGATGTTCCCTACCCCCGAGAGCTTACCCCAGCTAACGTAGGAAAATTCGTCGTTACAATATATAAATTGGCACTAAAAACAAGAACAGTTCCACATGTAAATGTTCTACTAGAGAAAACTAATAATTAAATAACAATAAAAGTTGCACTTAAAATGATACGTCAGTAGAAAAATCTTTCAAACCGGTTTCAAATTGATTTGACTAATTTTTAGCAAATTTTTAGTTAAAACACTGATTTAAGCAAAGATTTTAGTTATCTTCATTTAACACAATACTAAAAATCCTCAATACTTTAATTAATTTTGAGTGTTAATTTTCAAAACAATTTACAACTAATTTTTAGGAACTCATTCGTTAAAATCTACACAATTTATTGCTAAAATAAAATATTTTCATGTTTGTGATATTATCCGGTGGATGGTGCCACCAGTTTGAAAAATTGCGCTATTTTTCCCTCGCGATTTTTTAAAATAGCCCATATCTCGAAAACTAAGAGAGATACAGCAAAATTGATGAAAATTTCGACTACTACTACCCATGAATGGACCATGGTGGACCCTTGGAGTCTCGGAAATTTTTAATAAAAATTTTAGAATTCCAAAACGGATAAAATTGTTGCGCTTTTGGATGATATGGACTAAAAGAAATCGGAATTAATTTTGTAACAGCTAGCTAAAACACACAAAAATTAATACTATTCAAATTATTGGCCAAAATCACACTTTTCTCTAAAATTTTCAAATTTAAAACTCCGTCACTGTTAAGTTAAAAGAGGGATATGCGTAATTTTCAGTAGAATTATTCTCTAAGGTATATTTAATAAACATCTATGAGTTGACCACTTTTTTATTATATTTTGTTGAACAAAATTTTAAAAAACTCAAAACCAAGGTTTTTAAATTTATAAAAACACAAATCCCATCTTTGCCATACCTGGGACTACGTTATCATAAGCCAAGAGAGACAAAAATTTTTATCTGAATATTTGTGGATCTTAGAAATGAAACTAGAGTATAACATTGTAAATTTTTGAAAGAAATATTTAATTTTATACGATTTTCATAACTTATCTCATTTTAAACCTAGAATGGTCTGAGGAAATTGCAATTACCAACCAACCGATTTTGGATTTTATACATCACCAGAAAGGGAATTCAGTCTAGATTATGATTCTATTTATATTTTCCAAAAATACAGTTATTTAAGAGCCAGTATTTTCAAAAAAAGCCAAAAAAAAAAGTGATTGTAAATCGTATTTCAAACGTGTTCCCGTTATCCGATCACCTTAATTTCTTGCATGGTGTCTCTTTATACCAAAAGACACATTTCTAGGAGGGTACGGCCTTAAGTCGAAAGTTGACATAATAAGGTCCACCCTAATGTTATACAGATCATTTCTCCAGTGCAGTTAAAGACCAATAATTTCTGTCATTAATATTTAATTCGATTTATCCGACATTTTATTACGACGAAAGAAAGTTTTTATTTCTATGCCAAATGTAACATCTTCAAGTTGAATAAAATCGCAAATTTTAATTAATGCAAATGCTAACAATAAGTTCGTTTCCATAACCACAAACAACCCAAAACAGACCAAAGAACAAAAACGAGCACACAATTTGGAGTACGGAAACGCTTTTGGCTAAGCTTGTGTTTTCGCGGTAAGATAAGAGAGCAGATTTTATAAAACTATTTAAACTAGAAGCGGTTTAAATTTATTTTACCACCATTATGTTTTATACACAAACTTTCAAACATAGAACACCCACATTACCTTGCAACCTAACAAAATATCAATTAACCATAAATAATCATATTTACAACAATATGTATTCATGCATTATTACCCAGCAAAAAAGACATTACCACTTTTAAATGTATATCTTATTAAATGATACATACAACGTAAATTTTCTAAATTATAAATCTAGGGTCATATGCATAATATCTTTTCAAATTTATAAGTGATTTATAAAACAAATTTTCCATACAAAATTAATTTTATAAACGTGTTATAAAGTTTTCAAATTATTATAAATAGGCAATCTACAATATAAATATATTCTTGTATACAACATCTTACAAACAAGTTCTCAGTAGCTGAATTGCAGCTATCGACAACTTTTTAGTGCATTATGCCTCGGAAAATGCATTGGTGATTATTATTCAAACTGAACAACTTCCATAACGTAATTGTAAGATGTTGAACATTTTTGAAGTCGTTCGTTTTTAGCATAGTCAGTAATTAATTTCACAAGGCATGATGCTCGAAGTAAGTTATTTATAGTTGCAAATCAACTTCTGAGAACTGGTTTGTAAGCTATCGTATACAAGAATGTGTTTATAGTATATTTATACTATTATAAATAATTCATTCTCTTAAAAGTTGTGTGTTTATATATCACATAATAAGGTACCTACTTAGAAGTACTTACTTAATTTTTTGCTTGGTAATAATAGGAAATCTGGCGCTACACGTTTATTGAATAAACACGAGACTTATATATGCACCCAAATTTCAATACTGTTGTTAAACTATTTCGAAAACATAAAAGGTTTATAAATTTTCATATTTTTTTTAGAAAAATAACAATCGTAATTTTTATGATTTTATGTGTGTAGGCAATTACTAAAAAAAAATAGTAAAAAAAAGGAAAGCCAAACTAACAATCTTGTATTTCTTCTAAGAAGTGCAGTCGTAAAAGTATCTTAGATTTATACAATAATAAAATTATGAATGAACATGTATGATTTTCTTTACATTTTTACGACCATTTGGTAGCTACATGTACTTGAACATTATCACACGTTATGATCTTCTTCGTAGTTTTATTCTTGTAAATTTTAAATAGCTATTTATTGTTAAACTACACGCATTTGGAAAATCCACCACAGTTATGTTTTTAACGAACTACTAAAAATACTACTGGGTAGGTAACATTGAAAGGATTCACAATTTAAGTGCTGTAAAATAGCATGATTTTTGAAGTTTAACCTATAAAATGTTATAAAATTTACAATAAATGCTAATTTACTACTTAAAATAGCATGAAGTGTGAACATCCTCATTGTATTAGTTAAATACTAACAAAATATATTGGTGACACCACATAACCCCAACGGACGTTATCCAAATTTCCGATTTTGGGATTATATTCAAAAATGTTATGGACATAACTTCAACAGTGGAAGCTGGGACTACGGCCGAAAGAGTTTCGGTCGTCAATGCCAGAAGAACATATACATAAAGCCCAGAATAAAGGTAGTAAATTGAGACCACATTCAAACATATTTGAATGGCTTTAAAAATTCAAATAACGGCGTAATTTTATTTTTAAGCACGGTAAGTTGTTTCGACTTTACGTGAAAAGAGTGTTATGCTCCATATAAAAAAATCATTTTTCACGATAATGAGTTGCACGTGAAAATTTTGTAGAATTTACTTTCACGCAAACTTAGGCTCGATTACTGAATGCCCAGTCAGCTACCAACTGGGAATTTAACTGAAACATTTTTTGTTGTTTCCCATATACAATTTGAATTTAACTGTCGGCTAAATTTTAACTGCACATTCACTAATCGGGCCTTAATCTACAAGACTATTATTTTTCTGGTGAAAAATTGATATTTCTGATTCTTGTGATTGTGTCTTTCTTATAAAATAAAAAAAAAACTATTTATTTTCCGCATCTAAATTACGATTGGAGACCCTTCAAAGTTCGACTGAAATTTGTCCAAGTGAAAAACAACTTATAGTGCTTTAGAAACAAATTTGTATTATTTTTCTTAAGAAATTGATTATTTCCATATTTCGATAAAAAAATACCCAGCAAAACCACACATTACCAAATAATGTATGAAGTAATGTGTACCCAAAGGGGCCCATGAATTACTTTATACCTTACTTCACTGATGAATTTTATAGGCAATGAGCTCCAAAGTAATGTGTGGGGAGGAGGTGATAAAGTAAGTGGTTACTTATTTGGTTACGAGGATAAAAAAGTAATGTGTCTAAAAATCGATTTTTAAATATCTTTTAATGTTTAAATTACGTTTATATTTAATTCAATATGTATTCAGTGATCAGTAAATCACTACTTTTGTTTTTTGAAATAATGAGGTTTTGTTGGGTATGTTTGAAGTTTTTTCTCGTACAACGCTCTCTATTAGATAATTTAAATATAAGAATAATGAAAATTAGGATTATTAATTTTATAAAGAAATGTAAAAAAAATTGCATAATTTAGGGTGGGTGCGAACTAGCTAAATAAAATCTAAACGATATTCAGGTTTCCAAATTTCTATGAAATTTTAAAAAGTTTTCAAAAAAATTTCAAAGAAATTTTGAACCCATTTGTCAATTTGTATTTTGTTTAGAATTTACTTAGCCACCTCGCACAGGGCCTTAGAAGAAAATTTTGGATTTAATTTTTTTTTTATTCAAATTCATTTGTATAAAATTTAATGAAAATATAAAAAATTCAAACAATAAAAAAACATTATTTTTGACCAGCCAGGATTTGAACCCGCAAATCTCTGAGGTATTAGGAAATTGTTTCGTTTATTTTTGAGGGAAGTTGACTGAATTTTGCTAAAGAGTTTAGAGTCAAGTTTATAAAATTAATACATCAAACTGGCGACAACTCGTAAAATGTATTATTTTGTTGCGCTGTGTAATTAGAAAAAATTTTCTAAAAATGTTATTTTTAAAATATTTTCTATTAAAACACCAAAACGGTAAAAATTTAAATTTTTTTTTGTATTTAAGAAAATTTTTTTTAAAAAATCCATTTGGATAAAATTTTTAATAAATATATTTATTACTACACTAATACACTCAAAATAATAAGTGTGTTGGCTGAACAGAAAAATTTAACTAGAAAATAATAAATTTGAAAAAATTTGCACAGCATTAACACAACGTCTCCAATCAACACTCGGTATCCAACTATTGAATGTGAATAAAGCGCATCATAATGTGATAATTACTTGTGAAAAGCAGAAAAAATAATAGGATTAAGAGAGCAAACATTCTAATTGAAAAATAAATTGCTCAAGTATTAGTTAATTCCGGCTCTATTGATTACAAAACATTGTATAGCGGCGAGTGTAGCTACTTGAAGTTTTTTTTTCAATCACAGCCTACACTGTGATTTAAAAAAAATGCAATTAGCTACACTCGCCGCTATGCCGACCGTGGTGTATTTTGTTAAGAGGTGATGCCACGAGTCATAACCTGTGAAGAGGGCTACCCGTTCAATCCCCGGTCATGGAAATACACAAAAAGTTTTCATATAAACACAAATTAACAATTAAAAATTACTTTGATCACTTGACACATAAACAACCCCTGACCAGTCTTTGGGTGAGACCAAACTGCGGCAGCCTGGTGATTCCCTTGTGTCTGTTAAATTTTTCAATAAAAATGTTTTCTTCTTCTTCTTCCTATAAATCAGCTCTAGAAGAAAAATTCCCAGTCAGAAATCGCCAGTGGTACAAAAAATCAAGCACTGGCATACCACTGGGTAACCACGGTATTAAAAATAAATGACTGGCAGAACACTCATTTGGTACGCTTTGCCAGCGTTTGCAAAAAGCGTTTTACCAGTATTTGTTTTAGAAAAATTTCGGTGGTTTATAAAAAAAAACCACTGGCAAAGTATTGGCTTAGAGTGATATGCCAAGGCTTGCAACCAGTGGTTATCCAGTGCTACCTAGCAAATGCTACCAGGCGTACAAAAATCAATTCACTGGTAGACCAATGATTTTATAAAAATGCTGACGCTTCGTTAAAAAATGTTGGTAGTCAGAAGGTTCCGAGTTCAAATCCGGTTGCAAGCAAAAAATTTTTTTTGGATTTTTTTTAATTAAAAATTTTTTTGTTTTATAAAACCAATTTTTTTTGTTTGTGGGAAAGCTCCTTCAGGACCCACTTTTCTTTTGCCCTCCCAACACTGGCATGCTAGTTACAAAAAATTGTTTGCCAGTACTAGCATTTTGGCACAGCCAGTAGTTGTCCAGCTATTATCACTCATTTATGTGTTTAGCCATTAAATATTTCATGTCTCGTTAGCTCAGTGGGTAGAGCCATCGTCTGCAAACTGACGGCATGGGTTCAAATCACGGCAGGACCAAAAAAATACATATGAACTTTTTTTAAATTTTATTTTGGAAAATATATTTCCAGTCCACCTATTTATTGGTTTCGCCAGCGTTTTGCCAACTTTTAAAAATTTTGTTCCTCCAGTGCTTTTCCGGCGCTTGTTGAACAGCCGGTCCTTTTGTCTAATGATGTTATCATTTTGGGAATGGGAAAGCACTTTTTGCCAGTACTTTTACCACCTGTTAAAGTGCTTTGCCACCGCTTTCCCGTTTGTATTTTTCTGACTGGGTTTGTTACTTTAACAAAGTTTATTCCTATTTTTTGGCTTAAAATAAAATTTTTTGATTTTAACACTTTTTTGTTAAGTTTAACAAATCTAAATTTAAGTAAAATGTTTGTAAAACTTTAGTTTTATCTGTAATTATACTGAATCGTAGAATTTATTCAAATTTAGGGTCTCGCGACCCTCCCCGGACCTAGTCCATATCATATGAGGGCATATAAGGACACTCCAAAGAGATAACGGTTTGGGGTAGTCAAAATCAATTTTGCTCTATCTCTCTTAGTTTTCGAGATATGACGCATTTTAAAAAATCGTTAGGGAAAGAAATAGCGCCATCTTTAAAACTTCGGATACATTGGTGCCATCTACCGGGTAATAAAAGTAACATGAAAATATTACTTTTTAACAATAATTTTTGTAAAATTTAAAGAATGAGGTCTTAAAAATTTGTTATAAATAGTTTTGAAAATTAACACTTAAGGGGGGTAAATACAGCATTTTAAAGAGCATATTTGAACAGTTGTCAAAAATTCAGTTAAGAATATTTTTATTATTTTAATTTTTTATTTAAAAGTCATGTTATTATAGTATTTTTAAAAATATCAGTTTTGCATTTTCCCAGCCACTTCATTACTGGCCTTTTCTAAAAAAGGCAAAATCGGCTGCCACTGTTCAGCCTTCACTTATTATCGGAAAATAAAAATGTAAAGTAATTCTTAATCTCAGATAAATTCTCTAGTCCTTGTTGTGGCCCGATTTTTATTTATAAATTTATTCTAAAAAAGTTGTCACACAAAGTTAAAAATTCCAAAAAAGGCAAGCAAAACACATTTGCTCGAGGATATAAAATTTATTTGACCAGAGTTTTATGTTGCCTACGAAAAAAAAAACCCGGATCGAAATCGGTTAACCTGCCTTGGCTGCACAGTGTCAGCCGATTTTGAACTCGGTTTGTGGAAAAACGCGTTTAAAGTTTAAAATTTATTTTACGCTACGAAAACTGCAAAACTTCAGAAAAGCGTGTATGAAAAAAAAATTATATCTCGCAGTTTTCTACATGTTCACCAAATTTGGGAGGAATCGGATAACGAGTATTTTATATACCCTATAAACACTTTCACTGGAATTCAAGTTGAAATTAAGTTCAATTCCAGCCCTGTTTTCCAGTTTCAAGGCTTGAATACAACTTTTATTACATTTTATTTCAATAGCATACTCCAGCAAAAGCATAGATTACATAGAATGTGTCCGACATACGTCCTATACGTATACAAAAAATATTTCAATGTGTGTGTAAAAATTTGTTTGTTGACAAAAGAAGAAGAATAGTAAGATATCTATGTAATCTATGAGCAAAAGGGAAACAAAAATTCAAGTTTGAAATCTTTTTTTTAAATATACAAATGCTAGAATTTGAAACATACTTTACTTCAGGCAAAATTTAAAGCACTTGAATTTTTAAAACCTATGTGCTTATTGGGTATTAACCCAAATATTCTTAAAAACGATGGTAGAGAATTTATTAGGCATTTCATTTCGGTCAAAATCTTTTATTTTGTACATTTATTAATTAGTTTTGTATTTGTTTTTTATTTTTTATATACATTGATTACTTTTATGGCTTATAAAAAGCCATCAGTACATGCCTCATATAATGCGCCTTCGCCCACCATCGAGGAATCGTCATTGGCTTTTCTTTAAAGACTGCGTGGAATTCTTGCAGCTTTTAGTTTTTTACTTTTTGTTCTGCTGTTTTATGCAAAATAAGATTTCTATTAAAGACAATGATAAAAAACGCTCCCAAAATTTTTGTGTACAAATTTAATGCATAGAATATTACTTTGTGGCTAAAATAAATTTTACAAAAAATCATGTGGAAATTTTATTTCTTCGAATTTTTGTATTCATATTTTCTGAGCATATACTGAAGAGTATGCTCTATCCAAATAAAATATAAAAAGAATACGAAAACAAAATTTTTCCTAGAGTCGATGCCCCCCTTAAGCAAAAATTAAAAACTATATAAAAGACTGTGTGCAAAGTTTATTTTTTAAATTTTTAGGAAAGGTAGATAAAACACTTTAACTGCGCTTTTATCCATATGCGTCCAATATATCTCGTATATTTATTTTCAGATTTTAGAAACTTCACTTTGGTTGCATACATGGTTGTAGTTTTGGCTTATAGCGTACATTGAAATTTTGGGATTTATTTTAAATTTTAACCTCAACAACCTTGAAGGCTTTCACTAAAAATTATTCAAGCAAACTGATTTATGCTTCCAAATTACTAGATAACATTAGTACAAAACGGCATTATTGTACCAATAAAAAAAATCAACTTTTCTAAAACTCTAAATGTAAACGTATTTTGGAATCGTACTTATGTATATTTATTCCTATTTAATTTAACCGACTTCCAGGAGACTTTTTCCGAAGAGGTTTTTAAATCTATATTTTAACTATTTCAAATTAATGGCAACCCTGGGTCAAATACATAGGCAATTTTTTTTCGAGTACTTTAAATCTGTGCACAAACAATTCAAAATTTCGTGAGTTTTGAGCATGTAATACTACAAAAACGATACCATTTTGTATCCCACTTTTTAATCATTAAACATAATACTGCGCAGTTTATAAAATATGTACGTGTGTCTTACTATTTTGCTCCCTGAAAAACAACCAAATTTAATTTAGATCTGCGACTTAACAACTCTGGTATTTGTAAAGACAATACAACACTTAGCACACCCTTTTAATATCCATTGTTGTCTAAATATTTTAAATTCTAACATAAAAGTGATAATTTTTTAAAACATATTTTCCTAAAATTTGACAGCTACACTCTTACCAAATCGTACGCATCATAAACTACCGGACACGCTTCACAAGAAAAGATATCACACTTTCTATAGATGATAATTTTTTTAAAGCAAAATACGTTCCACCCAGAAGAGTTATTAAATACCAAACAATATATAGAAAATATGTTCTAATGTGTTTATGTTTTCTGATACCCATGTTAATTGAAAAAAATTCTAAGAAAATATAGAACAATATTTTAAAATAAATTGTATGGTTAAACAAAAACTAAATTATTACAACAGCAGTTACTACTCTGCTACTTCAGCTACACAAAGTTGTTTGTGAAGCGATAAATACTCGTATTATACTACATGGAAATTTATGTTTGGCGCATGCGTACCCTTGATAACTACATACATTCATTTTTGTTTTCTTAAAAATTGTTTATTTATGGTTAACATGTTCTTTGATTTTTATTTTTCTTATGTATAATTAGGACTTGTAATTTCCAGAAACTAATAATTATAAGTTACAACTTGTAAGTTGTTGTACCTTTTTGTGTAATTTGTTGGGTACAATAAAAATTTTAAATTTTCTCTAACAATCATAATTTTTATTATATTTATATGCACACAAGCGTAATGCTTTATTAATGTTAAATTAATTTTAGTTTGCATAAGGAATTTAAAATTTTCTGGGAAGTAGTTGTTTCGCTATTGTTATATGTCATGTTATGATAAATTTTAATAGTTTTTGGAAATCTAGATACGCATTATCCTTAATTATGTGGAGTTTCCGAATAAAGATTTATATTGTAATGTGCGTATGTTAAGTTGAATTCTTACTTTTGATGAAATGTCCTTATATGGAAAAGAAAAATTTCGAAAACTAATGTGTTAATTTTGTAAATCACCTGCGTTCAATACATCATCTATACTCACACAAACGCGAATATTGAAAAATTTTATTTTCTAAATTCCCACGTCTTTGTGATAGCTTTTTACTTTGTCAACTGAATTGTTAAATATTTGAGTTTTAAATTTGCCACTTTGCGGGAAAATGTTAAAACGGCAAAGTTGTTTTTTTAGGGATTCCTTTAACTTCATATTGGCAACCCTTGATCTGAAATCCGAGCAATCCCTTGTTTTATCACTCTGATTTACAAAATTAAAAATTATAAAAAATTAGATCAATTGAGGTGCCAAGTCCCTCATGCAAAGAAAACTAATGGTTGCGATTAGACTTTGCTAAAAACCGAAAAATTTGAAAACCGCGGTTTCGGTTATCTTTCGATTTTCTTGTGGTATAAATATAATCGTTTTAAAATAATTAAATATGTATTTAAATTAACCCCTAAATTCATAAACGCTTTGTAAAATTATAGGAGGTTTATGAAACAAATTTTGTATGAAAATGAAGTTTTGCAAACCTGCTATAACTTTACAAGGCATTTATGAATTGAGGGGTAAATAGTTTAATAGAATTTTATTAAATTTCTCACTCGAATAAAGGCAATAACCCCATTTCAAAACATTTCCAGGAGAATAAAAAACGCGGAAAACCGTTATAAATGAAATGTTGTTATTCTTTTTCGGCAACTTAAGCTGTACTTTAAAGAGTTTAAATTTTAGCAATTTATTTAAAACAACATACAGCTAAAATTTTATAAATTTCGCGGACTACAAAATAAGACTTTTTGTAAAAAATACGGTGAAAATCTGAACTGAATGTGTAAAACTCAATATACTTTGTTTTCAAATTTTTTTGTATTTTATTCAGATAGAGCATACTCTTCAATATATGCTCAGAAAATATCAATAAAAAATTCGAAGAAGTAAAATTTCCACATATTTTTTTTTTAAATATATTTTAGTCACAAAGTAATATTCTATGAATTAAATTTGTACACAAAATTTTGTGGCAGCGTTTTTTATCATTAGCCGCTTTTTCTAATCACTTGGATTTAATAAATCCCAAAAGTAGTTCAAAAAGTGCTCAACAGATGGGGTTAGATTCTCCCTATTTTAAAAAGAATTTTCTGTCCGACACTTCTTTCACCCTAATTTTTAATACCGAATTCGATGATGAAGGATTTTACTTTAAGTTTTAATAATATTTTATGTAAAACAGCGATAGACAGTCTGCCTTTTCAATTTTATCACTTCAATTTATATTTTTACACAAATTTAAAAATTCCATTGCAATATTTAATATTCACTAATTGGATTTAATTAAATTACTTACAGTAGTGTGAAAAATTGACATTTCTATTTCAGATATTTCTCAGAAAATATGTATTTCGTGATGTTTAGTTTTTTTTTGTAAAGATATTTCATAAAAAAATTTTATAAAAACTTTTGATTTGTTGGTTTTTCAATTTTTTTGTTTTTTTTTTAATTTTCATTCGTATTTTTTTATGACATTAAATTAATAGGCTGTTTCATATATTTGTTCTTTTATTGTGGATTTATTAAATCCAGCTTTTTTTGGATTTAATAAATTCCCTTTTTGTATTAAAAATTCTAAATCCAGATGATTAAAAAAACCGCTAATTTTATTTATTATAAATCTTATTTCGCGTAATACAGCAGAACAAAAAGGAAAAAAATACATCCAAAGATGAAAGAATTGCACGCAGTCTTTAAAGAAAAGCCAATGATGATTCCTCGATGGTGGGCGAAGGCACGTTATCACAAACAGTTAGTTTTAACCGAGTGTTAGTCTTAAGCGAGTTCGTATTAACCGATGTTTTTTATATTGAAATTGTTTCCAAAACTTCGGGACTTTTAAACTAGTTCGTATTAGCCGAGAATTCGTCTTATCCGAGTTCGTATTAAGCGAGTTATACTGTATATACAAAATAAAAAACAAACACAAAACAAATTAAAAAATGTACGAAATAAAAGATTTCGACCGAAATGAAATGCCTAATAAATTCTCTACCATCGTTTTTAAGAATATTTGGTTTAATATATAAAATACTCTTTATCCGCTTCTTCCCAAATTTGGTGCACGTGTAGAAAACTGCGAGATATAAATTTTGTCCATATACGTTTTTTTGAAATTTTGCGGTTTTCTTAGCATAAAATTAATTTTAAACTTTAAACGCGTTTTCCCACAACCCTGAGTTCAAAATCGGCTGCCACTGTACAGCCAAGGCGGGTTAACCGATTTCGATCCGGTTTTTTTTTTATTTTCAGAGGCAATAAAAAACTCTAGTCCTTATCGTGGCCCCTTTTTTGAATTTTTGTCAAATAAATTTTATATACCCGAGCAAATGTGTTTTTTCTTGCCTTTTTGGAATTTTTAAGTTTATGTGGCAACTTTGTGAAAAAAAT